>OX101745.1:4570213-5170213 GCA_944452665.1 Stenoptilia bipunctidactyla | reverse complement strand
AACTCGACGTTTCGGTGTCTTTGCAGACCCCGTCGCTCGTGACCACGGGGTCTTGAACGTGCTAATCTCAGAAACTACAAGTGGGATTTGAAAAATTCTTTTTGCATTTGATAGCCCAACTCTTGAGAAAGGTTATATTTTATTAATACGGGATCAAAAGTTACGCGGGTAAAACCGCGCGCGGTGGCTAGTTTTATATAAAGGTATCGCTAGCAAGGCAATCCCTGAATACCGCTGCATATGTAAATTAAGAAAGTATATAAATTTTGTTACTAAGTTAGTCGTGACAATGCGCGTTAGACGCGTGTTGGACAAGGGGGAGGCGTGTGGTAACGCCGCCTTAGAAGCAGTTTTTTTTCGATACAATAACGTATTCATGACCTTCGGGCCCTTTGAAAGCTCACAGTCTGAAAGCGTGGGCGTCTATTCAGAAATAAGATTACGTCTGTGTACAGCCGTATTGCCTAAGGATACCCAATAGGGTCAGACCTTGACCTTAGATTATTTGATATCTTACTAACATTATTACCAGTAAAGGTTTAAGAGATTTGGTAGCTTCATCTCCTTTATAAAAGGTCAAATGTAAATATCTGACAAAAGAGAAGGTCTATCTGTATGCTCGGCGTTATCTTCGGAACTAATAAACAGATTTAGATCACCGTCTTAGAAAAGTTCTAGGCGCTCTCTATAGGTGATTAAACATCACGCTATTGTTAACTACGAGCCGAATTATCACGGATTTTGTCAACGAATTGGTTTAAAATATCAATTAGAAACGTCAACTGCAAAGAGAGCGACAATTTAAAGTCAAACTACACCCTTGAGGTAGTCTTTCTCTTGTCGCAACTACAATAGTGCCTGGTTGCTCCAGTTATCCAAATTTCAAAGGATTTAGTGTCGGTGCCGGTTAATGTCAATGCGGCACGTGGAATTCAAGGTATTGTGATATTTCCTCCTATCGTATTGATACTTCTCTTGTGAAATCGTCCCTAAGTTCGGATATCATTCACTGCTCATAATATAACTATAAGCGTCAGATATAGTAATAGTTAGTCGGCATGAACAAAATTAGCCAAAAATAATAAAATAGGAAATAGCTTAGCGGAAAAACAACCCGTTTGTGTTATGTAACAAAATCTATAATAGTTGGTTTTACTCGGAAACAGCATCAAAATTACTGGTACGTTACAATGTTTGTTTCGTTTACATTGAAATGTATATCAAATTGCGTATTGGTGATAACAATGTAAACGGTAGCTTTCAAAATAACTAAACAAAGTTTGCCCTTTTAGCCCATTCAAATCAGCAAAATCAGGGGAAATAATTTTTGTAGTTTTGAAAATTGGCACACGTATATCTTGTATAAAAAACACATTAAAAGTCCTCAAGGGCAGGTGCTGTGGGTGTAGGGGGGATGAAGGTCGCATTTTCAGGTTTTTGTTCATATGTCGAAAATCTGTACAAAGAGCGTAATAACTGCTTCTGACCAAATTTTATTCATAAAATTTCCAATTGATTTGGGTACATCAGTTTTTACTCTACGACCACAACTTAATGAGTTACAATTTGTAGAAATTTGCGATGTCCGATATTTCTGTTAGTCCTCGGCTACAACTGGCGCCCTCACGATGCAGCCCTAAAGTAAGTTAGTAGGGGGAATGAAGTTCTTTATTTAGGTTGTTACTCATATCTCGAAAATGTGTACAAATAGCGTAGGTAATTATTTATATAAAGATATTTTTTTAATAAGCTATTTTGAGCGAATATAAAGCCCAAGATTGAAAATGGTAGGAGTTATATTTACCCGGAAAATGGTGTGGTTATATGTATTTATCTGGATTGTGATCTGGATAAGTGATATCATCTAATGTTTCTGGAATGCATTTTGTTATATTAAGTTATCTAATCATTATAAATATAAGTATTACTCTAAGGGAGAAGTGATCTATTATTACAACAAAGCTAGTATTTGTAACTAGGTAGGTACGTAATAAAGACAAATTGATAAAATATTGAAAAACTATATTGAAAACAAGGTAACAATTAAAATTATAAAAACAAAATATGACGAGTAGATTGATTCACCTTAGTTTACCCTCCATATGATAGGCTGTTAGTGCATACACGTAAGGATATAGGGGGACCCATCACCGCACTACATATTTTCGAAAATAAAATATATTATTTGTACGAAACAAAAATGCTTTATTTTTTATGATGGGTAAAATAGTTCCAAATCAAACTATCTAGATTGAACAGAGCTCAGGCAATTATCATTACGGGGATCGGAACGCACAGACAAATACAATTTGTAACCTTTTTTTCTTGGATTTCCAAGTATTTTACAATTAAATCTTCCGCAAGTCTTGCTATTTTCCATGAAAAATAATGTTACTTTAGTTAACTCTTTGAAAAAAAAATACAAACGTAAAAGGATAGTCGGGTTATCGGTCACCGCAACAAGGTTAATAATACCTATAGCACAATCTATGACCGGCCGCAAATCATATTATGTTTGCTACTAATTACGTATAGTTAGATAGAAGAATACAAAACAATCAAATAACGAAAAAAATAACCCTGAAATAACGTTCGAAAAGTTATCTTGATTTTTTTTTTCAATATGATTACAGTTACATTTTGTTTACGTTAATTATTCCAGAAATTAAGAAAGGTCAAGCAAAAAGGTCAACTCTACATCTTTATTAAACAGTTATACAATAGACGTGATATTTTAACTGATGAATTCCTGCATATTAATTCGAATAAAGCAATTCCAGAATAATTAACAAATAGTCTTAATTGGCTCTCTCGAGATAAATAATGCAGTTGTTCTCATTTAATTAATTTATTGGCTGTGCTTTACAGTTTACGTACTCAGCTTTTGAATGGACTTGGTAAATGAGGACAAAATATGTAGGGCCTGGTTATGAACAATGCGAAATGTATGTGGAAAAAGTGGCAGAATCTTAAAAGATCACTACTTACGTATTTCATATAGATATGTGATTTATAAAAAAAATTTGGCCGTCAGTTTATATTTGGAAGAAGGCATTTGAATAATTATGCTATAATTCTGGTTGCAAATATGCATGGCTGTTCAACAAACAGCAAGATGATTGCTGTTGAGTTTCTTGCCACTTCTTTTCAACAGATCGACTTTCCGAAGTGGTGGTAGATTCAGTTCAATTTGTAAATTGTTTGACTTATTTCAAATGTATTTAAATACTTACGAAATAAAGAATATTTGAGTTTGAGTTTGAGTTTGAAACCTTATTTAAAACCCATTATGAAAATAATGTATAAAAGAAATTATTATAAAAATTACAAGAAGATTGATGTTCTGTAACCAATTATCAGTTTAATTTGGCATGCTTAGGTATAAGATACAGTAACCTTAAACTATGGTGACATACGTCCAATTGATATTTATGAACTCATATTTTATGTATGTACGTTCATCAGCAGTCATTTAAACTGGGCCTACCTTAATATACAGGGTTGTTTTTTAGCCACCAACCAAATTTAAATGTTAGGTATATTCTTTGATACGATATAAACGTACCTGCATATTTATTTGAGTTTCGTTAGTAAAAAAAAAAATGATGGCACCACAAACTTTCTTACAAATAGTCGCTGTTGTTGAATATCTACTACGACGTGGCATTTCATTGTTTATACTGCGACATAGTACTACAAACCTGTATAACAACAAAGTTTCTTTCAGAAAATTGCCAAATTTGTAGCTTTTTACTGTTTACTAGTATTGAGCTTTGATAGATCATAATAACATAACAATAGAATAAGAGCTTATTGAAAAACACATCATTCTGACGCTTACTGTACCCACAAAACAATTCGATAAAGTGCTATGCCTAGATAAAATGGAAATCATTTTAATGAGATAACATTATTTCGAGCAATAATTTCCATAATTAGATACTCAATGCAGAGTCAAATTGGATTTACAGATATGCAGCAATATCGCTTTTACTGAAATAATTAGGGACTTGAAACTAATGAAGTGAGTATAAATTGTTTTAGTAGAGTCGTTTATGTCAATGTGGTTAATATATTTGAATACATTATGTAAAATATTTACATAATATCGTACTACTGTATGATAAACCTAATATGTATTTTCATAGGTCTACAAGTGATAGTTGGGATCATCTGTGTTTAATCTTAAACGTTACATTATCAGTCAAAACTAAGTAAGAAGACATTTTATCTTTGACGGTCTCCGCGGTGCACTGGTATAGTCTATACATACGACACTATTATTAGTGGGGAGTTTCCTGATTTAATGAAGCATAGTAAGGTTATACCTTTATTTAAGTCGGGTAGCACTACAGACCCTCCTAATTTTAGACCAATTTCAATACTACCTACATGTAGTAAAATTTTTGAAAAAATTATTCTTAATCAACTCTTGGCCCATTTCACCTATAACAATTTAATTCATTATAAACAATTTGGATTAACAAAGGGCCGTTCAACAACTGATGCAGGTGTTGAACTATTTTAAATAATCACTGGTGCCTGGGAGTGGTCGGAGGATGCCCTAGGTGTATTTTGTGACCTATCTAAGGCATTTGACTGTGTTCAGCATGACACTCTCATCAGGAAACTCCACCACTACGGCATCAAAGGCACTGACCTCGAACTTTTGAATTCATATCAAAGTGATAGAATTCAGAAGGTTGAGGTTAACCGGAAAAGGTCGACTGGGTCGGTTGTGAGAATAGGAGTGCATCAAGGATCAATTCTGGGCCCATTTCTGTTTCTAGTCTATATAAATGATCTACCCTATATGGTAGGCAATAATCACGATATTGTATTGTTTGTTGACGACACATCATTAATTTTTAAAATGATAAGACAGAAAATAAACTACGACGATGTAAACAATGCTCTCGCAAATGTTGTTCAGTGGTTCAATATAAATAATCTAGCGTTCAATGATAAAAAAACTAAATGTATGAAATTCTCTGCACCAAATGTAAAACAAGTTGAGTCTGATCTGCGGCTTAATGGGAACAGATTGAATCTAGTAGATAACTCTGTTTTTCTTGGAATCACCTTAGATTCTAAATTGCAATGGGGCGCCCATATCTCACAGCTAGCGAGTAGACTTAGTTCTGCAGCGTTCGCGGTAAAGAAAATTCGCTCATTGACTGATGTTAATACAGCGAAGCTGGTATATTTTAGTTATTTTCATAGTATAATGTCCTATGGCATCCTACTTTGGGGCAATGCCGCAGATATTGACACGATATTTACACTGCAGAAAAGGGCTATTCGTGGAATGTATAAACTTGGAAACAGAGAATCTCTTCGAGAAAAGTTTAAAGAGATTGGTATCTTGACCCTTGCATCACAATATATTTATGAAAACATTATGTATATTTATAAGAATAGAAAAAAATGTAAATCTAGGAAAGATAATCATGATACAAATTACTCTGTAAGGACTAGGAACGACCATAAGTTAGCGTTTCCTAAATTAGGGCTGGCTAAAAGCAGCAAATCATTTATTGGAATGTCAATACGTATATATAACAAAATTCCGAAGTCAATTCAATCCCTGCCATTCAATAAATTTAAATCAATCATTAAAAACACTCTATCTCGAAAAGCTTATTATAAAACTAAAGATTACTTAGATGATAAAAAGGCATGGGATTAAGCACAACAGGATATTTCTAAAAGTTTCTAATTACTTAATAATTTTGTTTACGGCTTGGCTGCGCAGTATATATATGACATACTGGTGACTGTCCCACTCACTTATTTTCTTGTCAAGACAACAGTAAGAACGTCATGCTCCCTCAGGCGGCATGGCTAGTGGTAGCGTCGGGTCACCCTTCCCTAAAATATGGTTGAGGAGGGTGATGGCTGGTGCTTGCGTTAACTCGTGAACGGGTGCTACTAGCGGTGCCAGGTCGTTTTGCTAATGATACTATGACTATATTATTCCATTCTTGTTCAAATACTCTGGTCCCAGTTTGTCATGTTCGTATTGTGCATCCATAGCTCATTGCATCTGCTATGTAAGCAATTTGGTTGTGGCATGACATAGGCTCTCACAATCAGCTGTCTTGTGTTTGTTTTTTTTTCATGTCACCGTCAATTTGTACTGTTGCTATTTGTATTAATTTGATAATTCTGACTGAAAAAGAGTGCCAAGAGTTTTTTTCCGCTGGCTTTTTTGTTTCTACTGTACTTCTACTACTTTCTACTGTAATATCTTATTTAACAACTATCAACAACTAGTTAAAGCCGAAGTATGTGATGACTGACTTCATCAAGTGTTATGTGAAATTCCTAAGATAAATAAAACTTTTTGAATTTTGAATTTTGACATACTTAGACGCTACTGCACCAATCGTGAGGCTGCGGGTTCAATTCCCACACGGAACAAGAAAAAAAATGTTCCGGGTCTGGGCGTCTATATATAATACAGGGTTGATTTGTGGTCATCAGCCAAATTTAAATGTTAATTTCTTTGATAGGATTTAAACGTACCTGCATATTTATTTTAGCGTCGCTCAAAACAAAAAAGTAGAAATATGGAACCACAAACTTTAAAAAAAATAGTCGGTGTTGATGAACATACTTTCTACGAAGCGGCATTTCATTGATACCACGACGTAGCTACAAGATGTTTTGTAGAAGCGCGTAGTTTCCTTTATTTTAAAGGTAATTTAGAGTGACCATGGTTTGCTTAATATGTTAGCAGATATATTTATTTCTTTGTAAAAAAAATACTTTTTTTAGCAAAAATCGTTTCTACAAATGATACTTACTGTGTCAAAAAAATTTGGCCAGTGACTACAAATCAACCCTGTATATATAATGCCCGACACATACATTATACAGGGTGTTTGGTAACAGGATGCAAAGCTGAAAGGAGGTAGTAGTCTAGACCATTTAGAACATTTGGAGCCATACATGTCTTAGACGAAGTGTGATAGTTTTTTTTAAATAAAAGATTTAAGGTTTTTCCAAGAAAACTCCAAAATTTGACAATAAATCTCTAACAGTACTTCTGCTACTGTAGGTAGATTTTTTTTAATTTTCTGTTTTAGATTGTCTAATGTCTAATTGTATACAGTCATTGTTATTTGAAACATCGGCGACTCAAGAAAAAAAAACTGAAGGGATTTGAAAATAAAAAATAGCAGAAAAAAAATTTAAGTGTTTTTTTAGGATGGATTAAAAAAAACTAAAATATTCTTGGTTATTAAAATCTTTTAAAAAACATGCTTAGCAATTGCTCTTTCATTTAAGCTATCATTTACGACATTAGCTATCGTATCTTTGGAAATAAGCTAGCTAAACTAATCAAAGGGATTTTTTCCCTTGTACTTATGACAAACTCAAACAACAAAAATTTGGTTAATTATTTATTTTTATGCTTACATTAAAAAAGAACGTGGAGATTTTTAGCTCTCACGATTTTTAGCTCTCTAGTTGCTTTAGGTAGCTTATTTCCAAAGATACGATAGCTACTGTCGTAAGTAATAGCTTAAATGAAAGAGCAATCGCTACGCATGTTTTTTAAATGATTTTAATAACCAATAATATTTTAGTTTTTTTTTTAATCCATCCTAAAAAACACTTAAATATTTTTTCTGTTATTTTTTATTTTCAAATCCCTTCAGTTTTTTTTTCTTGAGTCGCCAATGTTTCAAATTACAGTGATTGTATACAATAGACATTAGACAATCTAAAACAGAAAATTAAAAAAATCTCCCTACAGTAACTGTACTGTTAGAGATTTATTGTCAAATTTCGGAGTTTTCTTGGAAAAACCTTAAATCTTTTATTAAAAAAAAACTATCATACTTCGTCTTACACATGTATGGCTCAAAATGTTCTAAATGGTCTAGACTACCACCTCCTTTCAGCTTTGCACCCTGTTACCAAACACCTTGTATAGAGCAATATTCGTTTGAAACTGTGAGTTATGTCATGTTTGCGGCTATTTGCATCGAGCCAATTTTCATGAATTGTGTTTCTAACTTTAGTCTTCGGTTGGCTATACCTATGTTCAATTTTTGTGAATATTTTTTTCTGGCACAACAAGTACATATGACTGGGTATACAGGGCGACTGGTGAAAATTTTTAGATAGCATACTTCATAATTTTGATAGTGTTTGTTTTAGTTTATTTTAAAGTTTCAGTGTTTTTATTACATTCATGAGTAAAAATTCATATTACAAAGAAATAAAATATTGATAGATATAATGCGTTAATTTTGAATTAAATAATAAAATTTATTAATGTATTTAAACTTTGCTTATATTTTATTGTTCTCAAGGGCATGATACCTATATTTAGCCAATATTAAGGAAGTTATTTGCATAGTATACAATCCATATAAGTATTGAAATATCAAAAAATAAATTGCAAAACAATAATAAAATTCATGTGTTTGGTTTAGTTTCATTTTTTCATTGTTGATTGTTCTTTTGTAACTCTTTTGACATGCCAGAACGTAAATGAGATACAATATTCACAAACCACCTTAACAATTTAATTCCGTTTATTTGCAACATAATGAAATCACAATTTAAAAATAAACATACATCTTAAATCAATATTTAATACGAATCTACCTCAGTGGATGCTTAACTCAGCAATTGAACAGTATTCACGTAACTTCCAACTTTTTGCTTGTTAAAATGCCTTCCTGCAGCGAACGGAGTGAATGGTTGTATTGAATGAACGGATAAAAGAAACAGCGGGACGTAAAGCAATCACTCCATTTACTGTTGAAAAAATTGAATTAATTACATTTAAAAAGGCGTCCTCGCACTGAACTTGTGCTTTGATGAATGATCTTTGTTATTTGTTTTTAAAATATACGAGCGTAATTTTTGCAACTTTTTATGCAGTTACACGGAAAGTTTTAGTTTTTAAGATTATCAAGTATAGTTTTGTACATATTGCGCCGTATTCGATATTTTCCTTATTTTTAAGTTTCTCCAGTGTCAAGTTTCATGACGTGAAACGTAACAGCCTCATACAAAAACTATTTTTTTTCTTTTTCTGTCACGGCATTAAGAAACACATAAAATAAGGGAGTTCAATGTCGAATCGGGCCCTTTATGCCTGGCAGAAATCAATCGATGCTAATTATTATAAAAATACAATATTATAAACACAAAATTTCCTTAAAATATTTGTTCTGTTGACAATAATGGAATTATATTTGTCGGCGTGTTCATAGAGAAAGCCATAGATAAGATAAATCATAGAGATAAGATAGAGTGATGGTTTGATTGGTCAGTTGCTCTGGCGGAACAACGTGTCTATGGGAGCGGGGAGCCATCTTGTTGTTGACGAGAGCGACCAGCGCACCGTAGTTTTCGACGGATCGCTTAAATCAGAAATAACCTTAGTTGTTTAATTATATTTCTGCTTAAATTGATATTGTGAGAAAATCAAGGTCCTTCTGGCATTACATATTTATTCTGCATTCAAAAAGCTACAACCGTTTTTGTGGAAATGATCCTAATTATTATTATTTATAATCATGGTTTCTGATAACTTCAAATCCTATGATTTCCTTTCGTCATTACTATTTGTTTCTGATGCCATGCGAGGTTAGCGAGTTAATTCAAACGCCCAAAGTTGAGTCTTGCAGTCTGTTAGATATTTTTCAAAAATCCTTTGTTAGATTTGTTGCAAGACTTATTAGGTTTGTGTTTTAGACTTGTTCATGGAATCATAAACTATAGACATTGTTGCTAAGAAGTGATTAAAGCGAGTTTTTCTTAAGCTAGTTGATACCTACATATCTTTGTTTGGCTTAATGTAGTACTTAAAGTTAAAAATTGTTGCAATGTAGCTAGGTCTAGGCAAAGACTATTTTATTAATGATCTAGAACCAGAAACAAACTTGACGGGAAGCGAATTTATTAATTTATGAGGTGATAGATTTTATGTCAAATGTTCCAAGAAACTTTGGGAAAATTCCAAAAATATAATACAATACAATAAAACAATATGTAACACTTCATTTCGGTTAAGCCGTAAGAAAATTCATTAATATTTTTTTTTGTTTTATTGCATTAAAAACATCCTTTTCTTTACAAACAACCGAAACATACGCCCTCAGTATTTTTTTAAATCCCTTTTTTAATAATAAAATTGTTTATTTAGATAACAGAGATCCATTATTGTTAGTAACAATCACTTATTATCTATGTTAGTAAAACAGTTACTTTTATTCGCTGCCAAATTAAAAATATCGTTGGCATTTAAACAAAAGAGAAAATTCAAATAAATTTCAACGCACGGTTGCTTGATGTGTTAATGATAAATTCTCGACTCGTTCCGACATCGTTAAGATACCTTTAGACCAATCAGCTTTTGTTTGATTAACAGAATCCGCCAAAATAATTGAATTCCAATACAAAGTTGCCATTTTGTTGTCACATTTCTGATCTAATCAATGTGATAAATATAAGGCAGCGGATATACAAATGATTGGAATTTAAAGAATAGCGACAAAAATCATTGATATACGCAATACGATGAATATAATAAAAAAAATTAGCTTTTCAGGTATTAAGATTCGTTAAAGATACTGTAAAAGATTGTATAATAGAAGATCAAACGAACTTCTTAAGTGAAGTTCGATCGATATTATATGAGTTGCTTCGTTCGAAGATATATTCATTTACCAAGTAGTCCCTTTGACTCACACGGTAGCACGCACGAATTTAAGAGTTATGAAATGACTAAAAAGGTCAAAACACGTGTTTTCGATCGTTTTAGTTAAAATTTTTCACACCAGTCTGGATCCATAGGATGCGCCTCTGTCGAGCTCATTATTTTAGAGTTCTTAATTTTATAGTTATAGCAAAACTTTAAGGGCAATAGTTTACTACATTGACAGGGCGGGTGGGACCTTAATGTATATCTTCGAATGAAGCAACTCATATAATATCGATCGAACTTCACTTAAGAAGTTCGTTTGATCTTCTATTATATTTCGTTGCTTCATTCTTCAGATATATTCATTTACCAAGTAGATGTTCAGACCATAAGGTAAAGTTTTGCTTTATAAAAATTCATTAACTAATATTCAACAGTTATTTAATCAACTCAATGTAAATGTATAACTTTGAAACATTTTGTTTATATGCAAACTGAATAAAATAACTTAAAGTAAATTAATAATTAAGGATCAACAAAGGAGTTTACTTTTACATTTGATTGAAAAACTGCCCTTCCAAAATTACTTTTATTGATCGACCATGGGGCGGTTATAAAACTTAGCGAATGTTTGAGACTGAGCGGTCCTGCAGGCCGTGCTGCGAATTGCTAGCAGCGATAGGCCGCCACGCGCTCCGGCCGCGGACGTTGCTGCGCGTGCCGCGTGCTGTGAGCGCTGAACGCCGCGCGCCGCCGCCACGCCCGCGCCGCAAGACCCCATGACATGCTTTATCCGGCGACTGATAGACGGTGAGATCGTTGTTTTGTAAGGTCGCTTTGGTTTGACTATAAGGCAATCTACACGCTCTGGCCTAAGTTAACTCGTTACAAATAACTAATTTTCTAAAGCTAATGCAGGGTATATACAGGAATGGCATGTTCATGGAAATATGGCAAAACTAGAGTTGGTTACTAGCAGTAGCTGAAATTATAATCAAATCCAAATTCCCTATTTTGATTTCATTTGCAAAAAATATAAGAGAAATTGCACACGGTGTGCTAGTGGCCTAAAAGCCAGTAAAAATACCAGTTACTGTGTGTGCTCAAGAGTTAAATAACTATTGGGATACCATTTTGAAATATAATCTTAAAACGACTTGAAGATCTTAATCTTAAACCAAGTGTAATTGTGTTATGTTGGTAATGGCCTTAACCTAAGGTAATGGATTAATTAGTTCATGTGATCCTATATTGTTTCCTAATAATAAGGCCAACCTATGACTATTTACTATATCTATTAACTGTTTTTATTAGTTTTACTTTAATTGTTCCTTAAAAAATGATAAAATTCAGTGAAATCGAACGATTAAAGATATCTCCACTGTTATTGTGACAATAATTCTAGTACCGATACGTTGTACCATCGTGTTGATACATGTTGATACGTTGAACCAGCCTCGCTGGTTCGTTCTGGAAAGATAAATAATTTCTTTTCAAAATCGTTAGCTCAGTAAAAGAGCACTGTCAAAGCCATGTACAAAGCCATGTACCTGCGTTAACGATGGGCTAGGTAGGGATAATTGTCTCGTTGATATCGTCCACCGAGTTCGGGGGCGTAGCGCTGACAATAATACTGTTGCGTAGTTGCGAGCCGATATTCGGTCCAGTTACCTTGAAACCGCGGGCGTGGGTTCGCTTGACATGTGGATATTTTAGGCATGTCAACATGCTTTTTTATCCCTTTCTTCATTTTCCAATATGTTAACAAATCTAGACCTTCATGGCGGTTTCGTTCTTGTTTCAGTTTCAAAAAAAAATGTAAATCAGACAGAACTCTGCAATTCTCCTCTAGGAATTTTATTGTATTTACTTTAATATCCAACCAAAGAATAGTCATAGCTTGGCTTATGGCTTGTTGTTCCGAGCCCAAGTGCTTACCTTCAAATTTTTGGTTTCAGACTAAGGGTTTTCAATAATCTGGTTGATCTTAAACCTCTCTGGGTAGCCCTTTGCGCAATAACGGCAGCCATCTTTGAGCTAAATCTTGGTGAATACATTCGCCATGTTTAGGGCCTTTGTTAACGGGAACTACCAGAACCGTTAAGATTTAAATTGGAAGCGTTTGTATTTCCGCTTGAATTATTGCTGTTTCAGATGGAACTTTTGGTTACAGTTGACGTTCTATCTCCGAAATCTAGTATAGTTTTTGCTTCCATGCTGGACTGGGAGCGAAAGAAAAACATAGAATGCGCCAGCTGGTTCTCTTCCCGGGCAAGGGACAGAGGTTTTAAAGGCGTTTTTGTGGGCGATAGGCGGACCACCTATAACTACAATAGTCTCTCCATCTTTATAATACCTCCAAATTTGTCAAAAGTGACATCAGATGGTCTTGTAACCTCTGGTGTTCTGCCTACCCCATAAGGGCTACAGGCGTGACGTTATGCATGCATGCATGCGTATTAGTTTTTATTTGACCTCCGTGTCGATTTATCAAATCAACATCCTGGGTACTACCTCCGTGTCGATTTAAAAAATCAACATCCTGGGTATTTTATCCTTCGTGTTAACGCTAGTTAAAGTTCCTGAAGATATTAAACAGTTTCCTTGAATATCGTTGTATTTGAATACCTCCGTGTCGATTTATAAAATCAACATCCGGGTACCACCTCCGTGTCGATTTAAAAAATCAACATCCGGGTGTTTTATTCTTCGCGTTAACGCTAGGTTAAGATCCTGGAGACATTAGATGCTTTTCTTGAATATTGTCTGTATGAAATCACTCGTCTATGATTTTTTCCGCTCCAACCTTCTAAGCTTGCGTTTATAATATTCTTCTTTTCTTCGGCCGTCTTCTTCGGCATTTTTATGACAGGTGTACTTGCTACCGCGCACGAAAAAGGAATGAGCTCGACAGAGGCGCATCCTATGGATCCAGACTGGTGTGAAAAATTTTAACTAAAACGATCGAAAACACGTGTTTTGACCTTTTTAGTCATTTCATAACTCTTAAATTCGTGCGTGCTACCGTGTGAGTCAAAGGGACTACTTGGTAAATGAATATATCTGAAGAATGAAGCAACGAAATATAAAAATAATTTAAAAGACCGTATTTTCACTGCCTCATCCTTTTTTATAATTTCTACAATTAAATTATATAATATTGATTGATTGCTACATTTTTGGAGAGCTCGCGAGTGTTCTTTTTGACCAAATTGAATCCACTCCTTTTTGCCACCGGACTGCCAGACTCAGAGAAAACTTTCATCGTTATATAGTGGAATTACCAAAAAGTCGAACAAAACGCTTCGATAGTTCCTTCTTGGTACGGATTGTCAAGGTGTGGAACAATCTGCTTGCGTCTGTTTTTTCTGACCATTACAGTTCTGGTACTTTTAAGTGTTGAGTGAACAGGTATCTTGTGGATGGACGTGTACCGCTATAGTCTTCATGCGCACTTACCATCAGGTGATAAACATCCTATCCTTATAATGTAAAAAAATGCGTTCAGAACCATTCATCATAAAAACCATTTTTTACCAAAAATTCGAACCGTTACACATTTAACAACATACGAATATAAATACCTATCAGCGAAATAATACAAGCGATGATGATGACAAAAAACATACACTACCTAAACATAAACATATGTAGTTGGGAAAACAAGAGTGGTTTTAAATTATTCCCCGAATCCAACATAAATACCTACTGTTGGGTAATTATCTATACATACATAGGTATTATTAATTAAAGCCACTGCATCCAATTTCTTATCGGCCTATCTGCACGCGATAAATTAAACGTTTTTTACCGTATTTTATAGTTTTCAAAAAATTAGTTATGAAAAATCTTGGGAATTAAATTTTTAAGAATTTTTAGGAAATTTTCTGAAATATAAAGATGATATTTGGAATTTTTTGTTACTCGTCCAACCAGGAAAGGCCGCTATTACAAAATAATCATCTTCATCAGCCGGGAGACTTTCCACTGCCGGGCAAAGGCCTCCCCATGGTTCTCTAGGTCACAGATTCACAGTTTAATACAGATTAATACACCATCTTTTGCCTACGGTGCTGGAGGTCCAACCAGAACAGTTTTTCCGCTGTTTTACAGCTCGGGTCTAGTTACCTACCTCCTACATGCCAATGAGTTAGACCATACATGCCGCTGTATTTTGCATGTTATTTAATTATTTAAAAAAATACCAGTTGGATCCTTAAAACTACAAAGAGCCCGCCCTACAAAATTAAACAATTATTACAGGGAAGAAAAAATATAAACAAACGCAGTTTAATCTGTGGAAGCTTTCTCGAGGCAAACACAAAGCTCGATATCGCTAAGCCTTTAAGCTTCATACGCTTTTCGAGCGACTACTTTATCTTGTTAGTATGTGGAAGTAGATGCCATTTTTGCCCCAAAAATAAAGTTATTTTTTCAAAAGATCATACGTGTTTTGACATTATACAGGGTGACTGGTGGGTCACTTTGGAAATTCAAGGACGTGATACTTTGAGATCATACGTGAAGAGAAAATAAAATAAAAAATAAATATAAATTATTTACTGAGTAAACTTAACCGAAAGTAAAAAAATTCATAACGCAACGCATGGTTACAAAAACGTTATACAATAGATACATAGCGGGTGGTGGTGTGCGTGTGGCGAGAACACTACTATGTGCGTGTTGATTGAGGCGGCGCGGCGCGTCGGAAAAAATGAAGTAATGCCCCTTTATTTATTTAAAGGGAATTCTGGTAAAAAGTTAAGTACCTACTTTTATCATAATTATGATCAGAATCGAATACAGAGTACTCACCTTCAATATCTAAAATTTGTCACCAGTCACCCTGTATACGTCGTATAGTTCCCTTAATGAATGCACTAAGAAAAAATGCCTTTACCTGTAATGAAATGCGAGTAGCTAATAGCCTTCTACTTAATCCTTTAGAGATAATAAAAAGAAGTGGAAAAATTATTATTAAAAATTGAATAATGTAGTGTAACTTGAATGAAACCATGTACATGTAATTAATATAGCTTTACTGTTTACAGTTTTGAATTTTGCCGGTATTTCTTCGCCTACACGAAAAGGACATAAGAAACTGACCCAGCAATCGTTAAACTCTGATATTGACTCAGCACCTGGCCTCAGTCTGTCACGCACCATACACATAAAATGTGCCAAACAAAATTAAACACAAAAATAAACAAGTTACAAGCATTTTACAAGTTACAATAAAGTTGATTTTAAGACTCAGTAAATAAATAATTACCCTTCATATTCCTATTTGAATTTTGTCGTTACCCGAAACCAAAGAGGCTTTTACACAACTAGTTAGTGTTGCTGATAATCTAGAAGCCTTTGAATTGAAAAGTATAAGCCATATTTAACCTTCTGTTTGTTACCTAACCTGATGGTAAGTGAAGAGACTTCATTGCATCACATTCCCTTTTAAGGAGCCTATTGCAGGGCTACGAGTTTCCCCTGGGAGACAAGGCCTTTAAACATGAAGTGCTGAGTATGCTTCGTTCATATTTTTAGGGCTTCCTTATTTGCTCTCGCAAATACGGAAGTCTTTAGAAGTGTGTGATCAGCGGTCACCTATGCTCGTACCAACCGCGACGAACGTTGCTTAACATGCTATATTTAATTATATACCTACTCATACACAACAGCAACCACGCCACGACTTCCTATATGTACATAATACATTGTAACCATATCTGTATGCTCCTATTGTAGTTTAAAACAAAGCTCTCACTCTCGAGGCTTTTATTGAGCGGTCTGTTTTAATTGTGACATGCACCGCGTTGGAAAGTTTGAACACTCTCATCAATCATACCATGTGTGGTAGACACGTTCATTTTATTGCAACTTGGTGAATTTATGGTTTTAGTTTCATTGGGTAATTCTCATTTTTGAATATACCTTTGGGTTTGTTTATGGTGACGGGAGTTGCCGCATTTGATCTCAATCTCACCTGATATTATTAAATATGAGTTTGAAGATGACAGCACAGAGATAAGCTAAAGAAGGAACTGGCTCTTCAAATAAAAACTACGTCATCGCCGCCAGAGCGGTGACATTTGGCAGCAGATTTTATATGAAGAATAAAAGGTTACAGGACAGGCAGACCCTGAAGTGGATCAACTATCAAGCGGAAAAATCACTCAGATTAGTCGCTTTTTACGATACGCTTCTCCAGAGGCGGTAGGGCTGCCGTGTTAAAAATTACTTAAATACTTTGAGAAACTCTTTGATAAAACAAATGATTTCTTTGTCGATAAAATTCACTTTCATGAATGTCTTTGGGGCTAAAAAAACGATAGCTGTTTTATAGATCATAATTTAAAGGTCCTGAACACGGAAAACAAATTTTTGTAGAGGCAGATATGGTTTTTATGTTGTGAAGTTTGTTTGAGAGTAATAAGCTTGAGGTTTTCCGGCACTTTTCTCAATTCAATACAATACAAATTAAATGTTTAGTCCTTTTTAGTAATTTTATTGACATCGTTATAATTGGAACCGAATATACCTACGTTATTTATTTTTAAAGTGTTCACTTTCTGATACTTATAATATAGTACAATATCTTTTCGTTTACTACTAAGCCTGTATTTTTCCACACAAGGCTGAAAAAGGTTTCTCGCGACTCAGTCAGATATTCGTTTATTTTCTACTGTTCCCCAGCCTTAAAATCCTTCCACAATTACGTACTCTATTAATTTCACGTTGTTGCAGGTCTTGGTAATATACCAAGCCTTGTTGCATAAAAGGCTTTGTCTGTATTGTAGCGAGAGACTATCTTGTTTTAATAATTCCTTCGCTCCTAAATTAGGCTAGAATGAAACAGAATTTCGGCCAGTTTATGAGAAGTTCATTGTTTTAAAAGAATTTCTTTGTATATTTCGTAAATTTCTTAATTGAGTTGTAAAATATTTACAACAAAGAAGAATGTTTTCTTGCTTTTAACGCGTAATAAGTTTGAAATAAACTATTTTTGTTCATCTCAGTAAATTTCAAAACTTGTGATTGTTGTTTTCATGAGTTTGAATAGTTTATGACTCGTATTATGAAAGTGAACGTAGATTGGAACTTTATAGTCTAAGATCCGAACTTGAAAAGATCATCATTGGGCTGGTAAGAGAATGAAACCTATTTTATTACAAAATTAGTACATTAGAAAATATGTTAAGAATGGGTTGTATAAAAAAATACTGAACAGACCATTTTTAAAAACCTTTATTGAGCTTCACTTGTCCGTTGTCTGAAATCAAATCTTACAAGTTAAATTTAATGCACTTTCAGGTTTCCGATTCAGCAAGTTGATAGTTGGTAATAACATACAGAAATAGGGGGTATTTTACCGAACACCCTGTATAAACAAAGTGTATTCAAAACTGACGGCTATTCTTTTCTTTACTAGTGTTACTTTACGCTCAGAGAACCTTCATTTGTTTTTAAAGCCTTGTTTTATATAAAAAAAGTAACGTATCTTAAGTGCTCAATATCGAATCATGTGCGCAGACCAACTTAGCTCAGCTGTCATAGTTGGTAAATAACCAGATATCATCATCAGCTTGGAGGCGCACACTGCTGGACAATAGCGTCCCCCAAGGTTCTCCACGTGGCTCGGTGCAGCGCCGCCCTCATTCAGCGTTTGCCGGCAACCGCGACCAGTCAGTACCCCTTGCGGAGCAGCCTACCAACGCCCCCGTCTTCCAGTTCAGCAGTTGGTTTTGCTCAATTATATTAAGTTGAGCAATCTAGTGAGTAATAGAGTTAAAATATTTGTTTGTTAGAACGCAATAATCTCTAAAACTATTAGTTGGATTTTTAGATTTGATAGACTGGCTCTGGAAGGTATTTATATCATGGCTATTTCTTTTTTCTAGGAATTCCTATGCGATAAAAAATATTTTGTGGGATTTATGAAAATATTTGGAAACCCTCAAGAAGGTTCTGCTCGAATAACCTAAGTGTTTGTGTAGGTACGTTTTATATACATTGCTTCAGAAGTTTCTAGAAGCAAGTGACATCCCTATTTCATTGCACGCTATATCAGGTTTTTAAACACCGGAGAAATGAAATGTAAAATTTATAAGAAAAATTTGTTTCTGTGAGTGGCGTCGCGTCGTAGCTCCGCTTTGAGGGCAGTATCCCGAAATCGAAATTCTTGTGTGTCGAGTTGCTGCTTACCTATGTTTGATTAAAAAAAAGCTGTCGTCTCCAATGTATTTATCAATTTATTTGCTTGGAGTGACAAGATCTCAGCCCACAAAGAAGCTGAAAAGGCTAAGTTTTGGTTGTACTTACATGTTTGATTATAGTAGGTAGAAGTCAAAATGTCGCATGGGTTAAATTTCCTTCTAGGGCTAATGTGTATTGGTTCTAAGATATATCAGGTGTGTTGCTAAACAGTGTTGCCGAGTGTTTAGATACCCACATTTGCTTCATGCTGTAAACAGCCAAGTTCACTTTAGAACTTACAATAGAAAGTCCAATACTTATCTTCATAAAGGTATTTTAGATTTTAAATCCCCAACACTGATGAAAATATTTTTTCATAATAAAACAATTATATTGTACAAAAATACATTTATTCACAGGATTCATCAATAAGCAACAAAAAGTGGATTACAACTAATTGGTTTTAGAAATTTAATCTTTAATATACATTGACAAGTAATACCAATCAGATCGATACAATTTTGCCGCATGTAGAGTCACAATATAAAAAAAAACACATAATGAACTATGATCGCCAAATAGATATTTTGTATATCGGTGAGTGCTTGACCTCAATCTCACTTGGTGGTCAGTAAAGAAGAGCTCATAGACGACAGCACTCGGGTTTATGAGGAACCTGGCTATTCAAAATATAGTGCTGGAACAAATCCCCGCTGTAGCGGTGATATTTGGCGGCTAATTTTATAACAAGGGTGGTCGTCAGCCAGGCGGTCCTAACCTCCTAACACCAGCAGGGATCGTAGTAGAGCTATTTGAAGTCGACCCTATTTAACACTTGGTGTTTGACTTTCAAGACCTACAAATAAACGATGCAGTGGAATTTTTCACATGTAAATTTTCTTTGTAAGACATTCAAAAATATATAACATACAAATAAATTGTGGCACGATAGAAAGTCCCTCTTTTACTTTAAATATTTGTAGTTTTGTGAAATCACTATGTCTTTCAATAAAATTTCTTTAGATATTATTTTTCTTTTTAGCCCTAATAAAACTTGAGTTTACTAGTATGTACAATTAAAACAACGGAATTTAATATAACATAGCACTTTTACAGGTTTTTTTGACAGGCTCTTTTAACTACATTCCTTTTAATGTTAATTCTGTACAAAAAACAAACTTATTGTTAAATTTACAAGTTGCTTGTTCAGTAAGCATAAACTCTATTAAATACAATGATTTTAATTACAAATAAATATTTTTCATAAAACACTTTCATCACATATTTTAAATTTAATTACGGCACATTGAATGAGGCCTAGCATAAAATTTACTTTAAATGGTAATGGTATGTGTACAGATTATCTTAAAAACTACATTTTAAATATTATCTTACTAACAAATTCCCCTTAACACGGAAACTGTATAACAGATCCTGCGACTAGATGTTTTGTCCTGTAACTAACTATTACAGTCGGTCTACCGATTACAACCAATTTGATAAACAGTTTTGTCTTTCGCCAGTCACTATGTTTTAGTATCAGGACCTATGTATCAACATCAGGTGTCATGGAAAACAAAGGTCCCATCCATATTTCATTTAAAAAAAAAGTTATTTTAACACCTAAACTTTTCCGAATTTTCCTTTCAAACCGATTAAAAGTAAGTCGTTTGCGTTGGATTGTCCACTGAATTCGTTTTGATTATAACAGCTGTCTGATATGGACGGAAGATCCTTATATTATAAAGAAATATAGCAGACTTTGATGTATAATTGATGATCAAACTTCCTTTTGTGACTCTTGTCAAACCTGCAGCTGAAAAGAAAAATAAACAATGCTCATACTACAAAATAAAAAGAAATTATACAGGGTGAAATATGAATCGTAAACAAAAACATAAGTTTCGTATATTTTAGATCAAATTTAAATATTTGGACGTGACAACAGGCAGGCAACAGACAATACGTAAACGTTCTTATATAATTACTATTGAATAATAAGAAAAAACTGTTAATACCGATCACGTAACTAAGTTTGATCATTCCACCTTAGAGTGACCATGAGGTTAGGATTTGGTATTTAAAATGTCACCCAGTTCGTCTTACAATATATTATTTGGAGTAATCATTAGGACATTACAATCAATTTAATTGTAAGTGTGACTTACAATGAAGTTTTCTTACAGTAAGTTTATATTATGCTGATGCAAGTGTGACAAGGAGATATCCTAGAACTTACCGCAACATCTCAAACATCCTTGTCATGAGCAGACGTTGACTTTGCTAGGAGTGTCCACTGTCTGTCAACTTTCGCGGTCAAGCGATGTCCTCCAACTTGAGCCTTCTCGCGCTGCAGTGACTGCGATAAATATTTTCTATCAAAAATAAATTACCTAAACTGACGCAACAACAAAGTATGTTAAAGTAAGCTTTTACTTCCATAAGCCTGTGTTACGGAGGCCACACAGTGGAACTAGGGGGTATCGTACTACACACCAGATTCGAGCTAGTTCAGAAAAGGTCGGTTCCTAAACTGATCCAGCTGGGAATGAACGACCACTCAACCGCTCGATCACTGCGCCTCGGAGTTCGTTTATTTGTCCTAAACCAATAGTCGATACTTTATATTCGATGTACTATAGAAACCTTGATTTTATTTTCTAATGGACACGGTCAGCTAAAATTCCTAGTAACTCAAAGTTTAGAAAAAAAAACTGCAAATAAAATTATGTTTTTTGTAGGATTATCTTTTTATATATATTATTAATAAGTTTAATTGGAGAATTTCCAATGTTTGTAATTTGTTATCGATAATCAAAATAAGTAAGTAAGTAAGTAAAACGTTACGTAAATTATTGTGATAACAGTTAATTATTTTCAGATTTTTCCTTCCATACAATAGTTCTATAATCTATTTTTATTCATACCTATTTCTTATATTCTCATAAAATATTTATATTCTTCGTAACATATACCACTCCGATATAATAATACGATAAAGAATTGTTTCGTGCCTTTTTGGTTCTTTTTCGACCATCTCTAACCATCAGAAAAGTCTGACAGAACTAAAAACCTGTCAATTAAAATATACAATATACTGGTATATGAAAAAAATATAATATTATACTTAAACTTACTTTTCGATCACCGTTTACTATTCGGCATTGTCCTTGTTAAATCTGCCACGCTCTTATTAAAATACACACTATTATCCTGGAACCTCACAAGCGGTGAGCTGGAACAACTTCTGGAATCCAATAAAGACCTAGATTCCTGATTGTATCCATATTCCAGATCTGGCATGTGAGATAAGTGTATAGGACGCGGGTTGCTGTATAATAGTGGCGGAGGATAGAGTTCTGGAGGCATTAGCTGCTCAGTTGGTAACTGGAAAAAAGGATTAAAACAAGCATTTTTAGTAACTCTTTTTTGAATCTCTCGAGGTAAAGGCGGGATATACAATACGTTTGACGTGATGTATTTGTGTATGTCATTAAGCTTGTGGCGAAAAAAATTTAAAATCAATTTGAATAAGGTTTTTGTAAATCAATTAAGTTGAGTGTTGAGATTGTTCTTAGGCGACTTTTAAGTTTTGTGAAAACAAAAGCATTTTTCTTCGTAATATCAGGCCTGGGCGGCTCACTCCGCGCGGTACATCCGTTATTTACCTACAGCGAAGCGCTCCGCCGGCGGCTTTCGAATGGGTCGTGTGTCACGCGCGCGCCCGTCGGGACGTTGTAGATACCTACCTACCTAATAGCACTCACAGTAATTCTATGATCGAGGTCGCAAATAGTATTTAAAAATGGACATAAAAAGAAACAAATTCAATTAGATTATGTTTAGATTTGATTATGTTCAATTTAGCAAACAAAACATAGGTAGTATTACTAATTATTCGTCGTAACTTTTTTTTTCATTTTGTACTTTAGGTAAGTTGAAACAATATTTTTTACAAAGGTAGAATAACTGTAATACCTACATCGGTAGATACTTAATCACAAATAAGGAGATTAATTATTCTTCACTAGGCAGCAACCCTAACAGCGTAAGAAAAGATAAGAGGCATGCGATAGAAAGAGACAAAACTTCTAGGTATATAAATTTGCAGGTACGTAATGCTGTGCGAGCTGAATTCCACCGTATCGCGTCGTAGCAAGACTCGAATTTATTTAGATCTTCTTGCGCAGTAATTCTTCTGTACCAACTATTACTTATTCTGTGGTAATATCCAGGATTCCTTGGATTTAAAGATCCTATCTTGGTGAATATTGAAGCTAATAATTTTAAATTTGTAGAAAATATCATATAAGTAGCTAAGTCTTTCAAGCATTTTTATATCTACAAAGATTTTTTGTGTCAGGGGTTAAAAAATAAAAAAAAAACTTACCAATCCACTTGTACTCAAAGGCAATGAATTCTTATACTTCAACCAATCTTCTTTAGTTTTATCTGTTTGTCTATAACAGTCATTAGGTCCAACATTGGATAAACCAACACTTGATATTTTCCCAATACTTTGTATTCTTGTCCCAAACTTTGTGACAGGTTGGTATGTTGGCCTAATTCTAGCATCCATTGGACGAACTTGAACATATTGGTTGTAATCAATGTTGTGATCGTAGAATCTTTCACAGTTTGAAGGTACATCATAATTTTTTCTTGAACAGTTTGGTACTAATGGTCGAATAGATGAATAGTCTGAGGATGAAGATTGATTGGAACAGCTATTGCCGGTCCTATTCTCCGTTGGTATGATGTCAGGATTTTTATCTACGGATAAATGTAAAGTTAAAATTTTAGAAGGGACATTTGAAATTGTTTTGAGTAGTTACCGAAACAGGAATATAAATTCATTTAATATATAGCATACGGTAATTAAAAGCCGGACAAATATAAGAAGATTGTAATTCTAGGATGATTTTTCAGAAATATTCAAATTTGATAAAGGAATTTAGATCTTCACCATTTAGCACAAACCATTATGTACATGCTAAATCTTTGAAAAATGATTTATTTCATCCGTTATTTATACAAATTTACTGAAATTAATATCAATGAAAACAAAAAAAAGTGAAATTAATTTACTTACTTACCTAATATCGCTAACAAAATGATTCTTTGTTATAAGGGTCTATTATTAAAATCCACTAATTAGGTATATAGATAAAAATCTCAAGAAAACATACATACACATTACAATATTATATCATCATCTCACCTAAGCTATCAAAAGTTTCTACTTCTTTATTTCCTGTAGATGGCAACATTTCATCAGGCTTGGTTTTATCCTTTTCATTTTTTGCTGTAACAAACACTATACAAAACTTCATGTCACAATAACAGCTTGTTACAGCCCGTTCACACATGGTCCATTTTACTGGATACGTTTTTGTACGGTAAATACGTATATTGAATTCTGTGCTATATGTGAAGTCGGTCATACAACTCCATACTCCATCGATGAAAAAAAAACGTATCCGGTAAAACGGACCATGTGACCGGGCTGTTACTCTGTCGAAGCGTTCCAACCACGTGCGCCCAGCCACGCAGGCCACGCGCCTCTCCCGTGCCCACCACGAGTTGCAATTTATTGTGCAAATAATCTGAGTCTTATATTTAATACATGAATGGATCTCAAATCGCGTGAGCCTGATGGGCGCTGGTCGAGTACTGGGCGGGCACGGGTGTTCTTCGATAATTGCAATTTGAGAAGTTTGGGTGTACAATAAGAATCAAATTATAAACAAATTGCAAAGCGAGTGATGAGGCACGTGGCGTGCACTGGGCGGAGCCCTACCACCTTAAGACAGCCCTACCACCAGTGGATTGAGATACGAGTAACACGAATCAATCCTGGTTGATGGTAAGATCTCCTTAAGTTGTGTTTAGCCTTCACATAGCATCTGGAGCCAAATATAATAGTCCTTACTACTCGTATGATGTTTAATGGTACAAGTTTTGATAGGACCAGCTTTATTTTACTGCGTATGCTCTACATTTGACTATGTTGCCATTTATCATCAGATAAGAGTTACTCATCAAACTAATGAAGTAGCTTTTCTAGTTTTTCTGATATTAAATCTGTATCTAATATGAATTCTAAGCTTAGACGCTAAAATCGTTTTTCAGCAACTAACAAACTTGTAGTACCTATACGGGGTGACTGGTGGGTCACTTTTGAAATTCGACGTGATAGTTTGAGATCAAATATGAAGAGAAAAAAATAAACATTAATTATTTACTGAGTAAACTTAGCTGAAAGTTAAAGAATTGTTTACGCAACACATGGATACATAGGTGTAATACAATAGATACATAGCAGTTGGTGGTTTGCGTGTGGCGGGAACACTGCTTTGCGTTGACTGAGGCGGCTCGGCGCGTCGGGAAAAGTGTAGTTATGTCTCTTTATTTATTTATAGGGATTTCTGGTGAAAAATTAAGTACCCACTTTTATCACATAATTATGATCAGAATCGAGCAGAGTGCTTTCCTACAGTATCTAAAATTTGTCACCAGTCACCCTGTTTAATTTAATATTCCGCTTCAGATTTAAGCTGTAGTACATTATCATAGATACGAAATATATTTATATACATTCGTTAAAATCCAATTATCTGTGTAGAAATGATATGCATTTCTTTCAATAACTAAGATATTCCTTGCTATCTACATCCACTGTTAACCGATGTAAGTTTTTTTTTTATTGACATGGCTGAAAAGTATTCCTATTGCATAAAGTGGGCATAGAGGTTTGAAATTGATTGATATTTCTAAAATTATCTTAATTTTTTTATCCAAACAAGAACTCACCAGTCGGCCGGCGGGGTTTCGTACAGCAGACAATGGCCACGCACATGACCGCAAGCGCAGCCACAGCCGCGACACTAGCTAGCACGAGCGTGAGTACCGTCGTTAACTCAACCTTGACTGGAACTAGCGCTGCTGGAGAACGTTGGTATACTTAACATAGAACTACTTTTCTTAAAAAGTGGATATGCCATGGTCAGCTGCATTAAGCGCGTAGCTATAAAGATCACCAAATACTAAGAAGCATCCAAAGTAGTCGTAAACATAAACACAGCCAAAGCGCTTAGATTTTTCTGGCCATCCACTGTCTTCAGCATATACACACACATAATTCCAAATACTTCGTTACGTTCAAGTCGCGTTCAAGTAAAAAACTACGTATTTAATTTTTTTTTTAAAGAATTTTAAACCTAATTCGAAATTATCAAATAAACACATTTACCTCAGACAGGCATACACTGATCAGGTCCAATTTCAGTTTTCAGTTAACATACTTAACACAATTGGCTCACAGCAGTGAATTACTGAAGCCAGTACAAAGTCAATAAAAGGGAAAAATCGCATTTGTACGTCGATGTTATTGAATGGAAATATTAGAAGGTTTATTTCATTCAAATTTAAGTGTGCTACGAAAATCTTGGAAAATCTATGGAGTTGACCTGGATTTGGTGTTGATCATCTTCTATTGGAAGTGCCTAAGGTATAACATCCGATTTACTATATTTTAATAGTGTAAATAAAAATTGCAGCAAATTTAGATTTGATAGATACTTCAATCAAAACAAATGCTTCGGACTTAAAAAAATACATTAAAGTTAAAACACTATGGGATACTATTTGGAAGCAAAACAATAGCAGTAAATTATTCAAAGTCAGAAATTCTATTTTTGATTACGTCTCTACTTTATTTAAATCTAGAAAATACCAAATTGTCATCACTAGGCTTCGCATTGGGCATACTAACATAACTCATGTTCATATATTTAAAAAAAAAAAGTGCAAATTTGGTGTGGATCTTATTGTACATCATATTTTTGAAGAATGTCAAATTTATACAAATGATGTACCAACTTACATAAAATATTGCTTAAACCAAAATGGGTATACCGCGACTATCAAGTTTCTCAAATTAATGAATATATACAATCCAGTATAAGATTAATTGTAACTACTGTAGTCGCTAATGACAAGAAAACAAGCCATTAACTGTTACATTTTGTTTAAAAAACGAAATATATAACTTTTAGTGTACCTACAATACTAAAATAGTAATATTCTAATAATTTAGGAAAAGAGTGGTTTGGAAAATAAGGCCATTCTGTCACGATTATAAAACATTTTCGAAATCTATTTCAGTCTTTTTGTATCTGTGGCAACATAGAACTACTAAAAGAACTAAAAAAAATACTCACTATTGAAAAAACCATACTCACCAGTTTGCTGCTGCGGAAACTTCAACAAGTTGGCAGTGAGAGAGACAGGTGCACTAGCCCCCTGTTTGTTGTAGGCGGAGACAGAGACAGACAGCGTGCTGCCTGCGGGGAGGCCGGGCGCGCGGAACTCTGGGTCATCGCTTGTGACGTTGCGGAGAAGCGAGCCCGTTGACATGTCCATTATCTGCAAGATATCTTTTACCTTCAGGTTCACACTGCTTGACAAATTAGGCAATTTCTATACAGAAGAATGGTGGTTGGATGCTTTTCCAAACTTGTGATCCTAAAATTATAAATTTCATAAAAATCCAAAATCCTACTCGGTGCAAGACCGATAAATAAACTATATACAAGAAAATATCATCTCTATTTGTGTTATAATGCAAGAGATGAAAAACAGATAGCAATAATTGATCACTTTTTTAACTGTTAACCTGGCAAGTATCACCTGAGTTTAAGTAGCGATAAGGACACGGAAAAGTCGAATTAAAAATTAATTTATAAATAAACGAGATGAAACTTTGGTATACGTATGCATGCATACCAATATGTTTGGCAAATGAGCATGCTGCCTGCTTTTAACATTTTCAACTCTTAAATACTCTTGGTAATTTTTGGTCATTCCCAAGTCTCGAGCCTAACTTATTTGGGATAACAGTGTCTTGTCGACCTAAGGTTTAAGGGTTGAACGAGAAGTGACTAACAAAGTTCAAAATGTAACTGAATATATTTGAATTTACAAGCTTTTTTTTTATTTTATTTTTTTATTTTTTTTATAATTGACTAAACCCGCGTTTGACCTCAATCTCACCTGATGGTAAGTGACGATGAGGTCGAAGATGAAAGCACACGGGTTTAGGAAGGAAGCTTGGCGGAAAGCCAACTTTTGGATCAATTTACAGGCTAACAACAGCTGGAAAGGAATTTCGCAAACTTTATTTGTATCCTTGTAAGTTATATGTTTGCGAAATTCCTTTATTTCTGCTCACTTACATTAAGAAGCAACATACAAAATTTCAGAATTCTGGGTTTAGCGGCTTTCCTCTTTTATATACCTACTTTATACATTAATGGTCGGCCTGGGATACATAGAAGCCTACTTCCACCTACACTAACATGCTTATAATACCTATGTAAGTGAAACCTAACCTGCATCAAGAAAGTCTGTCTTACGCCTCCGTCTTGCCCCGCGATGCAGCGCACACTTAGAGAACTGTAAGTCACGTTCATGATCTCACAATCCTTTACTTGTGACGGCTTGTCTGTGGGACATTCAGATATTAGTGAGTTGTTTAGCATATCTGGCGGTACGCCTCGAAATTACTTATCACACTTTTGTTTTTACGTTATATTGCTAACGTAGCTCCATCTAATGGTATAGCTTTGCAGCTAAGACCACCCCAGACCAATTTATTTTCAGAAATTGTGAATCCCAGTTAAAGTGAAGCATTGCAATGTTTTGATAATGTTTTTTTAAGTTTTTGCATTTAAAATGCTCAATTATTCTTAATTATATGAAAAAATGTGACAAATAAAAAATGCCTTAGTTGCAAAGCTATACCGTAAGATGGAGCTACATTAGCAATATAACGTAAAAACAAAAGTGTGGTAAGTAATTTCGAGGCGTACCGCAGGCCCCGGTAGCTCAGTGGAAGAGCACTCATCCGGCAAACGAGAGATCCCAGGTTCGTGTTCTGGTCGGGTGATTAAATAAAATAAATAATAAAATCCCCACACAATCACACCAACTACTAGTCCCCAAAAAACATAATATACTGAGGGTTCCATATACTACTACCATATTCTAGTATACTTCTCACAAAAGCGACATACAGAGTTCTGATACAGTCTATTCGATTAAACGATTTGCTAACTCTCCTTGCAAAGCCTAAAAGTTGGTATGCTCGCGTACTAATAATATCGGCGTGCTTATCGTAAACTAGCTTTATCCCGTAACTTCGTTTGCGCTTAACTACCCTTCTCGTGGAAATTTCAGAAACCATACAACCAGACACCCACTGAAAGTCAAGGAATAAGTTTTTTCATACATACTAAAAATCATATATTTCCCGTGCTCGTGGGAATTTTGGGATTTTTTTTCGTAGCACAACCAGTCACTCTTTGAAGAACCTTCATCACAACCGTACACTCAAGGAATAAGATTTTTCATACAAACTAAAAAGTCCAACCCCTTCCCGTGGGAATTTCGGGAATTCCTTCCATAATATAAACAGACACTTATTGAGGAACCTTTATATCAAATATCACATCCGTGCACTCAAGGGATGGGATTTTTTCATACAAACTAAAACATCATTTTTGCTTGGTGGTAGGATCCCTTCTGGGTCCGCCTGGCTAGCGACCACCCTTTATATAAAGTCTGCCGCCAAATGTTACCGCTCCGGCGGTAATGTGTTCCGGCAATATTGTATAAAGAGCCAGTTCCTTCCTAAACCCGTGTGCTTTCATCTTCGACCTCATCGTCACTTACCATCAGGTGAGATTGAGGTCAAACGCGGGTTTAGTCAATTATAAAAAAAAAAAAAAAAAATCATATATTTCCCGTTCCCGTGGGAATTTCGGGAATTCCTTTCATAATACAACCAGACACACATTGAAAAACCTTTACACCAAGTTTCACATCGGTGCACTCAAGGAATAAGATTTTTCATACAAACTAAAAAGTCCTATATTTTTCGTTCCCGTGGGAATTTCGGGAATTCCTTCCTTAGTGCACCCCTACATTCCCTAAAGAATGTATGTTCCAAATTTCAGCTCTCTATGCCCAGTAGTTACGGCTGTACGTTGTCTGTCAGTCACTCAGTCACTCAGTACCTCAGTCACTCAGTACCTCAGTCACTCAGTACCTCAGTCACTCAGTACCTCAGTCACTCAGTACCTCAGTCACTCAGTCAGTAACGGAACAGTTTTATATATATTGATGATGAGTTTCGCATCGAGGGTTATGCCGAGATCTTGAACGGTGTTGACATTATTTATAACAATATCACCAAATTTATATGGAAATTCAATTAATTTGTTTTTTTCTTGAGAAAGTAATAAAAATAAATTTATTGCCATTTATTGAAATTCTATTTTTCTCGTAATAATTTGACAAGTTATTCAAGTCGTCCTGAAGTTTCAATCAGTCATCGAAATCTATACTTAATATATAAAGCTGAAGAGTTTGTTTTTTTGTTTGTTTGAACGCGCTACTCTCAGAAACTACAAGTGGGATTTGAAAAATTCTTTTTGCATTTGATAGCCTAACTCTTGAGAAAGGTTATAGGCTATATTTTATCCCGAAATTTCCACGGGATCAAAAGTTACGCAAGTAAAACCGCGCGCGGTGGCTAGTTAGAAATATAGCTATAATTTTTTTATCGTCAGCGTAAAGTAAGAAATTAGAATTATGAAAACAATTATTAATGTCAAATAAATAGGCATTATACAAAAGAGGTCCTTGATGATCCTTGATAGCTTAATTAAACAATGTGTATCAAACATAGGTACTAAAGAATCCGTCCTTTAATGTTTGGAATTTTATTTAGTTTCTTATAAGAATTTCATTTTGTGGGAGGATTTAAAAAACTGCCATTTATTTTCCAGTTTCAGAGTAATCCATTATCTCAATAAGACAATATTAAGTTTACTTTCTTGAGCTCAGTCTTGGAGTAAGCGGAATAATTTGATTAATAGCTTAGATTTAGCGAGCGGTTATTGCGATTTTAGCATAAATAAACAAAAAAGAGTGCTTCCCTATAAATACACTTTTTAAGGAATTTTCATTTTATTCATTTACTTTGATTTGAGTTCGAACTTAAACAATATTATGTGCTCTACCTTCGACATTTCCACCATTAAATATCAGGTGAGATTCATTTTAACCATCATTATACTATTTATTTCATTATTACAAGCTCTTGCCATCAAATGAAAAAAAATCTCAAATCTGATTCAAAAAAAAAAATTTTTGTTTTATTATTTCAGTATTGAATTTTATTTAGACACAATAATCATGTCGAAGTCGTCGTGGCGCCGTGGTTACAGTGTAATCATCAAACGATATCGCAGGTTAAGCGCGCTCGGTGCGGAATGTATTAGGATGGGTGACCGCCGACCATTCATTTCTCACGACGACTTCCGTGCTTAGGAAGGCACGTTAAGCATTCGGTCCCGGGTACTGTATACTTACATACAGTAGTCGTTAGGGTTTGTCAGAAGCCATTTCGGCACCCTGATATATCTGACATCAACCAACCAGCACCGGGCTAGCTCTGTGGATTACGGCCTAAACCTCCTGCAGTATAGCCCTGCAGTGGGCTCATTACACGGGGTTGTGATGATGATGATGATGAATTTACGTACCAGCTTGTTGTATTCGAAACAGACACGGGCTTTCCTGTCGTCCCACCGAGTTGCTCGCCGAACATTGTATCCATCCATAATCTGACGAGGAGTTCACCATGTATAGGTAGTTCCCTAAAAAGTTATATAAAAGAGTACCTTGTGGTTTAATTTATCTTATTTACACTTGATCTGAAACACTTTTAACACATTATCAAAAAAGAGACCAGCTACCTGGACGTAAATAATTTCCAAGAAACGGCTTTGATTCAAATTAAAACAAAGAAATGAAATCATGAATCATGAGGTTATTAGTTTTTAACCCCCGACGCAAAAAGAGGGGTGTTATAAGTTTGACGTGTCTGTCTGTGGGTGTGTCTGTCTGTCTGTCTGTGGCAAAAAAACGGACTTTGATTCAACTTAAAACAAAGAAATGAAATCATGAATCATGAGGTTATTAGTTTTTAACCCCCGACGCAAAAAGAGGGGTGTTATAAGTTTGACGTGTCTGTCTGTGGGTGTGTCTGTGGGTGTGTCTGTCTGTCTGTCTGTGGCATCATAACTCCCGAACGGGTGCAGTGATTTCAATTTTGTAATTTTTTTGTAATAAAGGTGACTTATGTGCGAGTTTTCTTAGACATGTTTGATGAAAATCCGTTGAGCCATTTAAAAGTTGTGAGGGTTGAAAGTGGGGAGATGAACCGAATGTCTGCATATGTACTCGGATGGGGTCTCAAATGAAACCGCACTGAACGAAAATATTAATGATGTAATCAAAGGTTTTCTTAGCTTCGTATGATGAGACCTGTATTTGATGAGAGATGTATTTGACCTTTAAAAAAAAATCTCAACCAATATTACCTAGTAATTATTGCAATGAAAAATCTTCTACGTATACTACTACTTACTTGGTAACTATGAAATTACCTAATGGTTAAAATTATTACTACAGAAAGAATTAACAAAAAAACCTGCACCAATGTAATCTTTAGCCTACTTATAAAAAAAAAATTAAGTAAAAAAAAATAAAAGCGAACGAGCTTGACCTTAAATGTAATCTTTAACCTAACCTTCCTATAAAAAGGATGAAATTAAAAATTTTAAATCCCCCAACCCAAGAACTTAATTTCCCTTTAAGAAGTTAAAAATTATAAAAGAAACCTAATTTAATAGTACCTAAGAATGTATGATAATTCTAAAAAAATACGTCGCGTTGGGTGACCGCTCCTAAACTAACAATTTAAATACAAACAGTCCAATTAAGCAACAAAGATGAACTTAAAAAAAAATTAACAAAATACTTCAAAAACTTTCATAAATATACTTCAGAAATTTTGCAAGGAGCGGTCCCCATACGGTCCCCCAACGCGACGTATTTTTTTTAGAATTATTAATACATACTTAGATACTTTAAGATTAAGTTTCTTTTATTATTTTTTACTTTTTAAAAGGAAATTAAGTTCTTGTGTCGGGGTTTTTTAAATTTTTTATTGAAGTTTTTATTGTTAAATGGCGCCTAAAATAGTTTGATGGCTGTGATTGATTTTTGTCGCGTTCGGGCAGCTCTATCTCTTCTGCGATAAATCAAAGTAGACTTTATTTGGTAACATACTTCTTCAAAGTTTACCTGGCTAGCTTTTTTGCTATGTTTTATGGAGTGTCAGTACCTTCCTAAACGAAGTGTCATCTTCTACTTTTTCTTTACAAACTAACAGGTTAGATTGAGAACAAATTTAATGGGAGGTTCGTTACATACTCTTTTATACTGTTCAATTATCATTTAAAATTAAAAGATTAGTTGCTGGCGTTGGGGCTAGAAATAAAATTTTTCTCATAAACACGAATACTTACGTAGTTTATTATTCAACATTGTGGTGGGCAATTCCAGTTTTCCATGTGATGAGCTGTTAAACCACCATTGGTAATATAGTGGCTGAGGGATGAAATAAGATTCAATTAATATTACAGACTAATAATGACTAATGACACCTTTCATCAACTAAATTTTTACGGAGACTGAATTAAAAAGAAAAATTACTTTTGTAAATACATAAAAAATGTATTTAATCACGCAATAAGCGCTTATTTTCCTAGTTGAAAAAAATCCCTGACTTTAACATTAAATACTAAACATGCAATAATAATTTCAATTCTTAATTTCAATATTTGCTGAAATTCTGTCACGAGTTTAATAAGAGCTATAAGTTTATGTATGTTTTATAAGCAGTTTAACAAATTCTATATAGATTTTTGTAAAGCTGTAAATTTTTTAAGCATGAAACTCACACTTGGATTGGCTTCCACGTCGCAGTTTATATCAACGATCTCTCGCTTGGCCGCTCGAAGAATGATGGGCCGAGAGCTTTTGCACGTTGGAGTATCTGTTGAATAAAACGTACTGCAATACGGTGCTTTTGCTTTTGCGCTGCTGAATATAGCCCTACTATAGAAAGTATGCGATGCTAGCAACTGGGAGTAGTAATGCTTGCCTGACTAAAGACCATTCATTATCATAAATCTGATACTCAAAATCACCGATCTGGTAATCTTTATGAAAAAGTAAAAAAAATTCTTTGTTGATCCTCATTCCTAGGTTTACCTGACAACGACGAAAGGTAATTTCTTAAGAAAGAAAATTGAAGAAAAAGCGAAAAACATTATAAAAAGTTTATAAATTAGAAAATAGTTTGATCATTCGTATGCAAAAAACTCACATTTGACGTCCAAATTTAATGTCTCACTGGAGCCTTCTCCTATACTATTCCTTGCGACGCACACGTAGTCGCCAGCAGCTTTTCTTGAAACTTTCTGTAAAACTAGGCTTTGGTTTGCCAATAGTACACCGGGACTTGGTTTCACAGGTATTCCCTAAAACACAAGGTTCTTCAATAGTAGTCAGAACAAGAAATTCAAGTTTGCCGATTGCGAATGATCAATAATTAGTGGCACATCATAGTTTAATATGAATAAAACTAGAACCAAAAATATAACAAAACAATGGAATAAGCTTAGTAGGTATTAAGACAAATGGCAGAATTAACATGATTCTTTAAATTTTAATAACATTTGAGCAATTAATTTAATTATTTCAAACAAAAATATATCACTTAGATAAGACTACTTACATTATTTGTGAAATAAACATGACTGTGCCAGGGATTAGCTTTCACTCTGCAGTCGAGATACACGTCTGATCCTTCCACCACTTTACTGGCGTCCAGGTTAGCACCAAGCTCCAACGTGACCACTGGGACATCTGATAGCAAACATAACATACATACATAACTTCATGTCTGTATCCCTTACGGGGTAGGCAGAACTCCAGAGGTTAAAAAACCATCTGAGTCAAGTTTGACAAATGGGCATGCCCACTCTTCCTTAGAGAAAATGCCCAGTTCCAAACGACTTGACTTCTCGTTTTAATGCCTCTAAGACATCTTAGCTTTAGTAATAATGGAAAATTATTTCAAATAAAGTATGCGTTCATGAGATATTACGTCTTTGTTTTTAAAACAGATCAATTTCCCAACACTACATTTCACACCACAGAATAATAATAAAAATAATAATAAATACACTTTATTGTCAATCAGAACACAACACACAAACATTAGGTATACATGAAACAAGTATGGACAATATGGGCGGCCTTATCGCTCCAAGCGATTTCTACCAGGCAACCCGTTTACAAGATAACATTTTTATTACAATTAAAACAGGGAAGAGCTTAAAATATAACAGTTGGTTTCTTATCTTAAAATGTGAGAGTATAAATATTTTTAATCAGAAGAATAACATAACAATAACTACGCAATATATATTCGAGCCACAAATAAAGAAAATAAAATAATAATGAGCAATAATAATAGTTAAATATAACAAAATATACTTACTAGATACATATAACAGAGATAATAATTTACAGTTAATCAACAAAACAGTGAATGCATCGGCAGTTTAAATAACAGCAACATTAACAGAATAATAGAATTTTTTCAATATATTTTTAAAAGAACTTATAGTTTTAGCTGAGTGTAAATATGAAGGCAGGGAGTTCCACGTACTAGCTGCGAGTACAGTATATGACTTGTGGAAAAATCCTGTTCTGTGTTGAGGTATAGACAGATAGTGGTTATCTTCAGAACGTAATGCACGATCATGTGTTTCGTGTCTAAATTTGAATTGTTCCTTCAAATACTTTGGCGTGTTCGGATTAAAAAGTATATTGTATAAAAGTGAGAGAATGTGAGTATTCCTGCGAAGACGAACTGGGAGCCACTTAAGCTTATCACGGAATTCGGAAACATGGTCATATTTTCGCAAAGAAAATATGAACCGTATACACATATTTTGAAGACGCTCAAGTTTATCAAGCTGCTCCTCGGACAAGTCAAGATAGCTTACATCAGCATAATCCAGTATGGGGAGAAGAAGGGACTGTGCGAGCGCAATTTTTGTTGGTATAGGTAGAAAATTTCGAAGGCGTCTTAGTGACCCTGCTGCAGCAAACATTTTCCGCCTAACATAGTCAATTTGGTCTTTCCAAGATAAGGTATTATCCATGAAGACACCAAGATTTTTAACAGAGGTTGAATATGGAATAGTGACATTGTCGAACCTAATTTCTGGCAGTGATGCAAGGTCAACCTTAGCTAGCATCTTGGGACTGCCTATAAGAATAACCTTGGTTTTAGATGGATTTACTTTCAGTCCATGCCAACGACTCCATTTCGATATATTTTTTAAATCAGTGTTCATTTCATGTATCGCTGTATGGACGTCATTGATCGATGCTCGATTATAAATTTGAAGATCATCTGCATATAGGTGGTAGGAAGAAGATAAGGATGAGGTTATAGAACTGATGAAAATTGAAAATAAAAGCGGAGATAGCACACCACCTTGAGGGACTCCAGCAGTAGTATCAGACCAGTCTGACGCTGTTCCTTCGACAAATATACGCTGCCGGCGTCCGTGTAAATAGCTACGAAAGCATTCAATTACCGTTGGAGATATGTTTAGTGATCGTAAGATACCGAGAAGAATATCAAAGTCGACCGAGTTAAAAGCATTGCTAAAATCTAGCAAGCTCAACAAAGTCAGCTGTTTGTTTTCCATGTTCAGCCGGATATCATCAGTGATTTTGATAAGTGCAGTAGTCGTACTATGGCCGGCACGAAAACCAGATTGGTAAGGATTCATTAGATTATTGTGGTTCAGGAAAAACAGGATCTGTTGGTGGATAAGGCGTTCAAAAACTTTGGAAAGAAAAGGGAGAATAGAAATAGGACGGTAATCGGTAAATGAACTAGGATTGGCATTCTTTGGGAGTGGAATTATGTTGGAAAATTTCCATGATTCTGGGAATGTGTTTGAGGATACGGAGTTGTTGAATATTTTCGTAATTACAGGTGTAAGGAGATCAATGATAGGAAGTACCATATTACGACTAATATTATCGCAACCTACGGCATTAGAGGAAACAGCTAAGATATTCTTCTTAACATCACAATCGGTAAATTGATGAAACTCAAAAGGGACAATATCTGGGCATGGCAAAGATGAAAGGTGATTCAAGGTATGACTTTTTAAAGATGCATCCATTGCTGTATTATATGAGAAGTGCTTATTTAAAAGATTGAAGTCTGTATTATTAGGACTACTGTTTTCATTTTTAATTTTACCAATACCCAATGATTTCAAAAATTTCCATACTTTAGCAGGATTTCCATTTTCTACAGAACTTTGGATGTGGCGGCGCTGTGCATCCCTACACAACCTATTTCAGTGATTTCTAATTTTCTTGTAGCTCTCAAGATTTGTATGTGAAGGATTCAATTTATATTTTAAATGCGCAGAGTTCTTTTTAGCAAGGAGTAATTTAATTTCGTTCAGCATCTATGCGAAGTTCACTCAAGTCCATACCAGAAAAATTGCGGCGCATCAGAGTTTTTGGCTTTAATTTAGGGATACGGATCTTATACGATAGATACAAAAGGTCATGGTAGGAAAATGCATCAGCACTACACTGGCCATATTTGGCAATGCAGTTATTTGATGAGACTATAATAAGGTCTAAGAGAGATGGTTCACAATTCGGAAAGAAATGTGTAGCCTTTAATGGAGCTAAATATAAATTACTGGATTGGACTGTGGATATAAGTTTGGCGGAGCGGTGAGTGTTTTTCAATAGGCAAGTATTGAAATCTCCCATGATTACAGTGTGGGCATAGCGTGGCGATAAATCTTCAAGTAGGTTTTCCAAGTCAGAAAAGTAATTGACATGCAGCGATGGGTTATAAATAACCCCTAAGAGAAGTTTGGTATGAGACACCACAATTTCTAAAAATAAATACTCTATTGCAGATCCTGTTAGTTCACTTGATCACTTGATTTGGCAACAATGTTGTGTGTTGGCAACAGAATGTGTTTTGTAATAAAAAAAAAATTAGATTGCATATTATCAGTGCATGAGGCATTAAACACTGCTTGAAATAATAGTTTCTTTAATGAATTTTTAACTTTTTGTGATAGATAATGATTCACATTATGTACATAAAGTCAGGAATATCAAAAATGGAATCAACAGTTGGAACGGAATTCATTTTCAGGCCGGGGTCGTCGAGGTTAGCAAAATCATCGGTGTCGATATTCGCGAGTGACAGTGAGTGAGTGATGTACCAGACATGTTCACATCAATCGATTTAAACAGATTTCTCGATTCAATCTATCTAACAGGTTTACCTTGGTATCAAGCATTTAATGGACGTCTTCCTATGGAGGCATTATAATAATGGAACAGTCTCTCCTATTGCAGTGACAGGGGGTCAACCTATCGCCCACAAAAAACCTCCAATAAAACCTCTGTCCCTTAACTGACTTTTAAAGTATCCTGGGAAGAGAACTAGCTGGCACATTGTATGTTTTTCCTTTGCTCCCAGACAAACATGGAACTTTTACCTTTGCTCCCAGTTCAGCATGGACATAACTGCATAAGTTTTTTCTCTAAGGGCTATGAATTTGCAACATGTCAAACAACCATTGTTATTTTGCAGGAGTTTGTTCATAAACCATAGTATTAGTAATTAATAATTTATGAACAAATTCCTGCAATATCGTTAAGGGACAGAGATTTTATTGGCATTTTTGTGGGCGATAGGCTGACACCCTGTCACTTCAATAGTCTCTATCCATCATTATATAATAATATCTCAAAAGTGAAACGTGACATAAAGTGGTCTTATAACTGTTCTGCCTACTCTTTAGGGTATACAGGCGTGAAGTTATGTACGTATGTACGTATTGATTGACATTTTGTCAGCATGTATTTGACTGCAGTGATGATGGCTAAATGTAAGTGAGTTACGTTTATAAAGCAGCTCACGGCATCTTTCAACAAGGGTCCATCCTGGCTAAAATTCTGCAGTAATAAACTCATTTAGACTAGAGTTTTCGGCACGAACATCAGCTTGTTATGCCTCGTGGGACGACATCTGCAGTGACGTGTGACTCACGTTGTATCTGCATGGGCCAGCCGTCCTCGTAGGTCGCGAGCGGCGCGCGCTGCACGGCGCGGCACGACACCACGCGCCCGGCGTCCGCGAGTGCCGGCACTAACGTCAGCACGCTGCTTGTTATGTTGCCGTCTGATGATATCTATATAAAATATATGGTATTTCAATCCTTAACAAAAGGAAATAGGGGCAATTAAGACCCTAAAACGTCGAGCTATAATCATACGCGATGACTCAATGAAACGTGAAATGAAATTTTTCAACATGAAATAAATGGGTACCTATATAAAAATATGTCTTTATTGATCCATATCTAAAGTTAAAGCGGGACCTTATTACTAAGACTTCGATCTCGTCCGTATATCCGTCTGTCAAAAGGCTTTTACTATCTCAAGAACCGTGATATTTAGACAAAGTATATCAAAAAATAGAAAAAAAATAATTAGAAAAACTAATATTTCAGGGCTCCAATACAACAGACACACAGTTCGTTGACCGGAAGTTTCTAACCACTATCATTAGATGATGCATTCTGCATATTAAATCGCGCTACTGATTTTCGTTTTTAAGAAAATCAGGTCAATTGCGGATTCAAAACTTATCATGCTATTATACAGCGCCCTGTGTCAATCTGTAAGAACATATTGTATTTCGATCTGGGGCGGAGCTCCTAAAACCTCTCTTCTTATTGTAGAAAGAGCTCAAGGAGCAATTCTTAAGGTAGCTTCTTTTAGGCCATACCTTTACCCTACTAACCTTTTAATATAAATCATGCAATGTACTAAGAGGCCAACAATTATTTATAACTAACACAGTACTTAAACAGCACACAGCACTTCAATACAGCACCAGTTCTACTAACGAAAGACGCAAGGATATTAAGTATGTACAAATCGCACGCGGGTAATATACACTTTGACTACACGATTTTATAAATTCCTAGGGCCATTATTGTATAACAAAATAAGCGCTTAAGTGTATATATATCCCTTAAACATAAGAAATTGTAAGAAGGCTTTAAAAACAGCTCTCCAGAAATTTTCGTACGATGAAACTGAGATGCTACTGACTGTTATAAGTTAATTTTTGATAATGTTTGCATAAATGTGTAATTAGGTTTAGTTAATGAAATAATTATGTAGGTAAATCTCTTAAATTTAAAATTGTCACAATTTCCTATTTTATTTTTATTTCTTAAGAATAGTTAAATAAATTCTACTATGTTCGTATTTAAGATCCAATACGAGTATTATGGCGACTGAGCAGCAAATTTCCAAAAGATCTAGATTTAAAAATAAATTTAACTATTGTAAATATCCCGTTATTTAAGTTAGTTTAAATGTTTATACACAAGATATTTTCAAAACTGGCCATCATAACAAAAATAAAAATATATAAAGACAGTAGATCAATTAGTATATTTTACTTTTTTACTTTGACAGGACAATAGTATTTGTGGGTAAACTCACGGGGAACAGTGTGATATCATTTCATAATCTTCCTCGTTGCTTTTACATACAACTTTGATGGCCAAATGAATTTCAAATTACATTTAAAAATTTCTCAAAACCTTAGTAGGTCTATTTAGCATTTAAAAAATACTCGTAGATGCTTGTTTGGCTAATTTCCAGGATTAACCTGCAGCACTGAAAAACTTTTTCAATACATTAAGAAAGAAATTACAAAGGTTTTCGCACTCTCCGATAATTTATCTCTGTTTAGCAGGAAACAACAGAAAGAAATACAAAGTAAGTTAAGGGCTTAGAGTTGCCCTTAGCTTTACTATGAATGCGAGGATCAATGATGTGAAGTTGCCAAGATTTATATTCTAAGATATGAAATTCTAAATTTACATGGTCATTAAAATTTGAATTATCTTTTATGACGGAATATTTTCCATGTTTTATATTTAGTTAATGTTCTGAATATTTTAGCACTGTTGCTAGCGCCATGATAATGACGATACCTTTGATACTTTTTACGTTTTTATTCATTTGAAATCTAATCTCTGTAACCGCTTTACGATGTACATCGAACGTTTGACATCCTTACTTCTTTCTTTCTTCTTCTTCTTCCACTGTATAGTAAATAAAATGCATGATACAGATCTCGTTCATAAAGTAAAGTAAATTCTATGGTTTTCTGAATTTAGAATTATTCTTTTAATGTAACTTTCTGAATCATTTTATACCACCCCCATCTCAGTGCGTGATTTCGATACAATAAGCCTGAAGAAATCTTGTTCTGTGAAATCATGGGAGAAGAATTTAACAATAAAAATTACATTTATTTAACCATGAGTTTGAATCAATATCGGATAACCTAAATCTCACTTGACAGTTATTGATATTGGCGTTGAGGATGGAGCCCGCATGTACAAGATCGATTAGGTCTACCTATAGTGAATGATGGTATAGATAAAATAGAGAACTTGTAGATGGAAACAGGCAAAAACATAAAAGAATTACAGAAGAACTTCACTACAATTTTTGTATCTTCATCTACAATTACAACATTTACTGTATGTAAATGACACTAGTAGACTTTTGATAATAAAGTCTAAAGTTTTCGCGATTCAAACTAATAAGTAAAACACTTTTTAACCGGATTTATCGGGTTTTATTACATTTTAAATTATTAATAGATTCTCTTGGCTTAGGCCTGAGTGTCCAGCCTTATCAGACTGTTAGATATACATGAATAGATTTTTGAATGTTTTCTTGAACTTGGTCAACCAGAAAATTGTGACGGAATGATCCAAAAATTTACTTACGGGAGACGTAATTAAATACCATGTAATTTATAAGGGATCAAAATGAACGCGAGTAATGAAAGAATAAAACAGATAACAACTTAACTTAAAAAATTGGTTTTGAGTACACTCACTATTTCCCTGGAACTCTTGAGCCTGGTGCCCCCCTTCCACCAGGAGATGCTGGGCTTGGGGCGCGCGCCGACCGCCTGGCAGACCAGCTCCGCGGCCTGCCCCGCCACCAGCGGCCGCGCGCCGCCCGCCAGCCGCAGCCACAGTAGGCGCACTGGAACACAAGGCATGGTCAGTTCCAATACTATGAAAGTTACAAAAAAACCCAGAAAATCACACCAAGTATATGGCGCTAAACTAAGCAAAACTGAAGGTAGGGGATAGCATGTAGCGAACTAAGGGCGAACCTAGAATATAAATACGAATATAGATAAACACCCAGGTTTTATTTCATGAATCTAGTTGCGAATTACGACCACTTTGGCGATGGGGCACCTATCTTTCTCAGACGATTTCAGCTCGTAACAAGAAAAGAAAATTCTGGATCTAGGCTTTTTCTTATAAACACATAAATAATATATAAATAATCTCCAGACAATCACACCAACTACATGGCTCCAAAGTAAGCATAGCTTGTGTTATGGGATGTAGGAATTAGGGTGCTAGGGGGAACCTAGAATACAAATACATAAACACCCAGACACGGTACACTTATTTTTCTTGTTCCGTCTGGAATCGATCCCGCAAATACTGGCGTCTGAGGCAGACAGGTTTACCTCATCGCCAAAGTGGTCATCAAAAATCTCATAACACAAGCTTTACTTTCCTACTTTGAGGCCATGTAGTTGCTGCGAGTTTCTGGGGATTTATTTTTTATTTGTATTTACTTTAATCACGTAATCTTATATCACTCTTACACGAAGTTCATCAAAGTTAAATTGTAGCAACACAACGTGGAGAACATCTAGCGAGCTACTTTGAGGCAATATAACGAGAGTGGAAATTGCTCAAACTAAAAGGGTGTACAGGGTTAGTTTAAATTAGCGCGTCACTTCTTTCAGGCAGCTTCTGGAGACAACATTTGTTCCAGGACTTTTTTAAATTATTAGTTTTTAAAATTTTAAAAACTAATAATTTAAAAAAGCTTCTATGCTGGACTGGGAGCGAAAGAAAAACATAGAATGTGCCAGCTGCTTCTCTTCCCGGGCATACTGTAAAAGTCAGATAAGGGACCGAGGTGTTATGGGAGGTTTTTTTGTGGGCGATAGGCTGACCCCTTGTCACTGCAATAGTCTCTCTTCACTATTATAATGCCTCCTAATTTGTAAAACGTGACATCAGATGGTTTTATTACCTCTGGTGTTCTGCCTACCCCATACGGGATACAGGCGTGAAGTTGTGTATGTGTATGTATGTAATTTTAAAAAGTTTTAAATTTTTTTTAGTCTTCCCATACAAAAAAATATGCGATAAATGTTGTTGGGATTGATGTCGAGAGACTGCCTGCAAGAGGTGATGTGCAATTTAAAACAGCACATGATAAAATTGAGATTTCCGGTTCTGCAGCAGCATTATGTCGAGATTGCTTTTTAGCATGCTTATTACACTGGGTTATTTTTAAGTAAATACGCTTAATGTTATTTATGTAATTATTAAAGCATAAAAATATATTTATAAATTGAATTTAGGTATACAGGGTTGTTTTGTAGGCCCTTGCCAAATTTAAATATTACGTACTTTGATATAATACGAATAACCTGCATTTTTATTTTAGTATCGCTCAGTAGAAAAAAGTAAAGATATGGCACCTTGATTTGTTTCACGAATAGTCGTTATTGATGAATGCCCTATACACAATACGATACTATGACGCGGCACTTTATTGATTACGTTTAATAATACTACGAAGACGTAGTACTACAAGATGTTTTGTCGCGCGACAAAACATTTTAACGATATGAGGTTGCAAGGTCATACTTTGAGTTCAGTAGTTATGCATACCTACAGGCAATAAAAAAAGTTACCTACACAAGTTACGTACAATCTTTTCTTCATGCTTTTACAGGCTTAGAACCGGCAAATTGCAAAAGGTTTGAGGGATTTAATGTGAGAAAATTTAACATAATACTTTTAAGTGAATGCAAAAATAGATAGAAAGAAGAAGCATTTTGCACTTCGGCGTATTTAAAAAGATTGAATAAACTTATGTACATTAATTAAAGCTCTAATCTGTGTAATAATAAGTGATCAAAATGCATACCATTTTTCTCCAGGCAGAGTCTAGCACGTTTTAACGTATTTTCAGGGGCTTTATTTAGCACTGCAGTGTCACTTTGTCAAATTCACACACTATTTGGTTTTTTAAATCAGAAAGGCTTCGAGCTTCGTTCTGATAAACGATTCCCTATTTGTAAACATTATCGATAGTTAGCGACGACTCACTGTCTAATAAACACATGCGGCTCAGGTTTCGCGGGCTCTCGCGAACGCAGCTGCGTTACGCACGCTGCGCGTGCACTTTCGCCGAGGATGCGCGAGCGACTGAAGGTCATGGCAACAGACAAGTGTTTCCGGGTTTGCGACGGCGCCGCCGCGGCGCCGGCCGGTTTCGTTCACGTGCGAACATGTCGGTATCTTACCTGCTCGATGTAATGGCACTTATTGTCAAGAGGATACGATTGCTTTTTGAAAATTTAGACGTCTGTGATGTAATTCATTCGGTTAAACAAGTTGTACCACTGCGCGTAGTCTTTATAGTATTCATTCGTAAAATAATATGACCATGTTGTGCTTAACATTTTAGTGAATAATATGAATTTCCGTGTAAAAAAATAACTACTTTTTTTTTGCAGAAATGGTTTCTATTAATGATACTTATTACGTAAAAAAAATTTGGTAGATGTTGTCAAATGAACCCTGTATATTATCTCTGAAAGTTCATTACTCCAATAAATTGATGCGTAGGTCGGTGATATATTTCAAACTTATTTTATTTAATAAGTTCCTTGAGTGAACTTTGCTGTGGCTATATTGTCTGACTTATTTATTATTCTGTTTTTATTTAAAATTGTAACGTACAAAATGACAGTGATTTGATGAAAAAAACAAAATTTTAGTTTTTATTAAAGCAAATGCTTATTTTTTTATATCACTTCATTATAAAAAATTAGAGCAAATTTCATATTTAGATAATGAAGGTGTTGATGATGATTAAGTAATTATCAAATAACCCGTAGTAATAAAGAAATTTACCAAAAACTTGTTATTATCAGCATCTCATATTTAAACGACGTTTTAACTACGCCTGCGGCAATGGTGTAACACTGCCTCAAAAAAAATCCAATGGTCGCGGGTTCGATCCTCACACAAAGCAAATATTTGAGTGCATGAGCATGTTTGCATTGGTCTGGATGTAAGAGTTATGATAAACTATTAAGAAAAAGAATATCAACTAAGTATGTATATCCGATGTCTAGTAGTACCTATACAAGCTTATTTTAGGGCTCGATAGCGCTCAGTGAATGTCGAGAAATATTGTTTACACTTCATGAAAGCCGGCAGGTGGGCACTGGATCCATCTGATAGTGTGTAGTAAATAGGAAGGACTCTAGTACCGCCTTAGGCGTTTCCTTTCCCATGAACACTACTCCACTAACCGCAATTCGGTCACCTCATGTGCATGGTCTTGGACCTACTTGCGCTACTTTTCGGTCTCGGCTTCTATTATGTATTGCACTTGAGATATTACGTATAGAGAGAACATCCCATAAAAAATTTCAGCCTCGAGTAAGGGCTTTCTGCCCTAACTACTCGGATCAATTCGTGTGTCACGAGCGCTGGTCGCAACAATTAAATACGGTTGTGTCTTCTGTTAAATATTTTTCAAAATATGTTTTTGTGTGTGCTTTTCAACGCGTCACTTTTTACATGTCAATACACTGGTCAATACACCTAAGTAGACATTGCATAGAGGACAAGAAGAATATTGCGTATTCTTTTCTGGCAAGTATATATATACAAAACTTCATGTATATTAAATGAATTCATTTCATTTTATATGCCTTCAAACAAAATAGATAAAAAATCTTTTTGTTCACTTCTGCAATATTAATCTATGATGATGATACGTCATTTCAATATCATGACATTCCCGAGTTTTGACGTTTTGTGCTTTTTTAAATAGTTTGATAAGATGCACCGGCTGAATTCAGTCTATGCCGCGCATGCTCTTGTCATAAAAATGTACATTTTTTGTTCGAGATACGTAGTACTAATATCTCAATGGTTATTGCTTTCAAACAAAAAAAAATTTTTGTTTTTAATTTCTTTCAAAATGATTAGTAACCTAAAAGTTACCTACAGAGTAATCTTCAAATATTTACTTCTAAAAGCTTTTAAGAAAATTTGTTTTCAGAAACCTTCTAAAAGACTTTGTTATCTCTGTTTTGTTATTGTTCGGTTGCTAACTTTCAATAATTACTCTTGAAATAGTACTCCATTATTTACATGTTTTTAAGCTTAAGTGGAGTCAATTGGTTTCTCTTAGGGATTGTTTTTAGTTACCAACTGAAACTTTGCTGAGCCACAAATCCCAAAAAGGCGTTTTATTTTTTTTTTCATTTTTAAGAAAAACTTACAGCTAATAACATTTAGATAAAATACAATTAAAAACTATCAACTTTTGAAAAAAACAGAAAAAAATATTCTACATTCTTTAATTGTATAATAATTCGATGTTTTGCACGCATACAATTCTTTTTGCATAGTAGAATTTAGAAATTATCAGATTAGATTTGATGGTTATTAACTGTTTTAAACTATCGCGGTTATTTTCACTATGATTTAATGAATTTACGGGATTCTTACCATGATTTTTGATTTTATTTTCTGCCCAGTCCACGATCATGGTGCTTGTAACAGCATCGAAATATCGGAAGTGCGAAAATAAAATCAAAAATCGTGGTAAGAATCCCGTAAATTCATTAAATCATTGATGGTTATTATTTTCTCACCAAATATTTAATTAATTTACGTTGCTCTGAATGTCAAAAAAAAGTTTCTAATGCTAATTATCTTAACTTTTTATCTTTTCTTCGTGATTATTCATTATTTGATAGCCTTAAGTCTATCGTGTCCGTCTCAATTAGTTGCGTTACAAACAAATAGAAAAGACGGAAGAACTTTGTTGAATAATATGAAATGACTGAATACTTACGATTAACATCGATGGAGATAACTTCAGAAACTGGTGGTATTGAAGGATCCGTCACCGCCTACGAAAAGAGCATAACGATTATATAAGCAGTTTATAATTAAGACACATATAATCTAACAAAGTATGATAAAATTTTACTTCACACAAGGCTGACTTGCGGGAATTATTTTTCTGAAAGGATTTGCCAGCGTATACCTACCCGGCGTTACCGGATCTATCTGTTAAAAGGGAGCGCCGCGCCGCGGCGCGGGGAAGCTTATTCCATGCACGAAACTTGGTTACTACTAATGCTCAGGGAGTAGCCGGATTTTGGTCAAAAAAGGTAACATTTACACGAGAAGAAGGAGACTGAAAATAAGGGTGAGCAAAGCTCTTGTTCTTAGCAGCGACCCCTATACATGTAAGCATTGTAAGGACGGAAGGTGACCCAAAAATCTATACATATAATAAAATGGTAGGAAAGTCAAAACTGTACATTGAATATTTTTTTAAAAGAATACTTGGGGTATGATCTACAATCGAAACAGAAACAAAAAATATAGTTTTTAGAATTTTTGTCTGTTTGTCTGTTTGTCTGTTTGTCTTTCCGGGATAAACTCAAAAAGTACTGCATGGATTTACTTCAAATTTGGCATGAAGATAGTTAAGAAGTCGGGTCAACATATAGGCTACATATTATCACGCTAGCAGTGTTATAATCGTAGGTGCGTTTGGTGCTGCATAGCGTTCACGCAGACGACGTCGCGGGCAGCAGCTAGTTATAATATAAAATTGAAAACTAGAAATTGCTCTTTATTGTAACAAGACTTACTTTACATTAAAATGAAAATAAACGACTTAATCTTTGAATTAAAACTGTTACTAAAAAGATGTTTATTGTTGCATTTCTTGCCACTTTTTGTCAACAGATCGCCTTTATGGAGTGCTGGTAGATACAGTTATTTTTTTAAGTAGGTATGTAATATGTCAAAAAATCCTAGAATTTAAACAATATTTTGACTTTATCCTTGATTTTTTATACGTTACTATTTATGGTGGATCCTGAAGTAAGCATTTGTGAAAGGAAAATTCCTTCCTACAATACCTCATTCATAGTATACTTCAATGAATCTTAAATCATAAACCTGGTAGTCAAGTGACGTGTGCGCCGTGATCCGCGCGCTTCAACGTGAAGGAAATGGTCGCCCTCGCTTCAGAGTTGGCGAGCATCTTGTGCGCCTTCCACCACGAGACCTTATCCGTAGTTGACTTCCAACATTCATTCATTGACTAACCTGGCAAGTGACGCGTGTGCCGTGGTCCGCTCGCTGCAACGTGAAGGAAACAGTCGCCCTCGCTTCAGAGTTGGCGAGCAACTCGTGCGCCTTCCACCACGAGACCTTATCCGTAGTTGACTTCCAACATTCATTCATTGACTAACCTGACAAGTGACGTGTGTGCCGTGATCCGCTCGCTGCAACGTGAAGGAAACAGTCGCCCTCGCTTCAGAGTTGGCGAGCAACTCGTGCGCCTTCCACCAAGAGACGCGAGAAGTTGGATGACCTGTGTTGTGAATTATTCATTTAAATCAGTCACTATCCTATTTGAGTATTTTAAATTTAAGACCTTTTTAGCTGTATTTTAATGTGTTAGTCCAGTCAAAATAGACAAAGATAAGTCATAACCCAGGCAAAATTCGCATAGAGCTTAAAATTGGTAGAGACGTTAAATACGTCAATATAAATAAAATGTCAAAAGTCCCCATCGATCGCACTTCTGCAATTTTTTTTATTTAAAGTCAAAGTTGCAAAATTCATGTTTCTTTCCATTTTTCTCGAAAACGGCGAGTTTTATCGTAAAAATAGGTCAGACAAAAATTGTAGATCATACAATTCTCTACAAAAATGGTTTGTTCACTTTTTTTACTTACGACTCACCATTCGTGAGATATCACGGTTTTAATTATTCGAAAGTTCATACTTTACGCAATATGTACTAAGATGCATCCTGTCATATTGAACGTCAATTCAAATAGCAATTAAAACACCTATAAAAGTTCGTCGATCTTGTATTTTTTCACAATTTAAAATCACAGATCAGTTTAATTTTAAAAATTAAGATGAACATAAAATAAAAGTATTACTTTGTAACCTACATAAATATTATTTTGAATAATAATATTAAAAAACAAAGGGACATATTTTTTCTAGACACTGACCAAGACTAATTTTTCCTTCTATCATGGCTGTTATAGAATCATTTATATGACGTTCAATATGACAGGCTGCATCTTAGTACATATTGCGTAAAGTATGAACTTTCGAATAATTAAAACCGCGATATCTCACGAATGGTGAGTCGTAAGTGAAAAAGTGTCTCGAGCATTTCTGTAGAGAATTGTATGATCTACAACTTTTGTGACCTATTTTCGCGTTAAAACTTACCGCTTTCGAGAAAAATGAAAAAAAACATGAATTTTGCCTTAATTAAAAAAAATTGCAGAAGTGCGATCGATGGGGACTTTTGACATTTTATTTATAACGACGCATTTAACGTCTCTCCCAATTTCCAGCTCTATGCGAATTTTTCCTGGGTCAAATGTCTATTTTGACTGGACTATGCACTAATTCGAGCTTTCAGAGATCAGGCCCTAACCTAAAGGTTTATCTTTAAAATTATAAATACCTAAATTTTGCGACGAAAGTCCAATAGGATCCAATATCTGAATAGTATTTTTTATTATAATTTTGAAATGTTTTACATGACAATAGGTAAACAGAGGTAATCGTACCTTGATTACTTCCTGTTACAAGGTTTCGGCTCGAATCAAAATTCTTATTTCGGGCTGGATTCTATGCCTGTTTTGGCTCGAAATTAAAATAAATGAATAATTTAATATTTTATGCTAGTGTCGGCTAGTATGTTGTTGCTGTTTCGGGTCGAATAGTAATTCGTATACTTTATCACACTTCTTGTACAGACAGAATAAAAATCAGTATAAATACAATTATTAAACCAAATGGTGCGTACAGATTGCTAGTAATGTAACTAGTAATGTAAAATTCTGCGCACGTTGCGTATTTGGATGTGTAGTGCGCAGAATATTACATTAAAAGTTCCATTACAGCAATCTGTACGCACCATAACCACAGCCATAACATAATTTTAATTACTTGGGTTAATAAGTCGTATACAATAGAAACCTTCTTTAACCCCGAATACCAGGTAGCTGTTGAATGCTATTATACATTTGTTATATTTCTTCTTTTGTTATTATACATTAGTTATCTTTTAAAGTTTTTTAAAAGTAATTAAACTTGAAATTGAATGGCCAAGGTAATGAGTGTCTTCCTAAATACATTGCTTTGGAAAAAAATATAAATGATTCTATAACAGCCATGATAGAAGGAAGAATTAGTCTTGGTCAGTGTCTAGAAAAATATATCCCTTTGTTTTTTAATATTATTATTCAGAATAATATTTACAAAGTAATACTTTTATTTTATTTAATCTTAATTTTTTATATTAAACTGATCTGTGATTTTAAATTGTGAAAAAATAGAAGTTCGACGAACTTTTACAGGTGTTTTAATTGCTATTTGAATTGAAGTTTTTTTTATTATTTCATTAGGGTTTTATTTAAGAGTTCATATTTTACTGTTTAAAAGCGTCTATGTTGCGATCGTAAGTCATTATTATAATAATTAAAAAATGTTCTGTATTTTCATGCCTTGCAATATCTTGTGACTGTGATTTATTAATAAAAACTATTAATTTAATGATATGATGATGGTAGTGTTTTATTTATGCATCAAATCCTAAATTTTTGTTTCGATACTCCATACCATTATGTTGATGCGTGAACGTACATTCAAAATAAATTATTATTAAGCAGGAATGAGTGTAAATAAGATTGTTTACCTTCTTTCTGTCTCTACTAAATCAACTTTTTAAAATTCGACCCGAAACAAAAATGAAAAATAAACCAGCCCGAAACGAATGTATTTTCGATTTCTGAAAAAATATTTATTATAAGAAAATTAACAACATGTTTTTTTCCGTGTTCTAAAAATAATATACCTACGTTTTTAATATAATTGTATGTATTTCTATAAAAACATAAGTCCCACGCTCTTTTATCGTCTTAAAAATCTTTAATCTTAGAGTAAGCTTTTTTTTGACAAAATTTCCTTATTAAGTATATTTTTTTTTTTTATTAAATCTTATGTTTTTCAATTAATTGAAGGGATAGAATTGAATTGACTTCTACGTATGTTACACATTTTGACATACTTTTCACCTTGTATTTTCATTTACGTTCTTATATTTGTCGAATTTGCCTCATAGCTTTTTACATGAACGGAAAATGAACGCAATAGGCAACCTTAATGTGATTTCTTGTTAATCTCACAGTTATTTGCCTTTGGGACAATCTCGTTAGATATTTGAGACTCAATATCTGAAAGTATAAATATGACGATAAGCTGTTAAATCATCTTGTTCAAATATATAGCTATGTTAGTTAGTTTATGTCAAAACAAAGGAATGATCTTATTAAAAACAAAATGAACTCTTTTTTTTAATATTATATCGCAGCTTGCCATTCTCCAAATGCTGCTAAAACAGCAAACTCCTTTAGCGGTAATATAATCTAAATACAAATCCTTTTATAAAAGAGGTCGTGCGCTTTAATCCCGGCGAGAGTTCATAAAAACAAATATAAGCCCACAAGTCACACTTATTTGTCATTATTTTTTCATATTTATTAAATTTAATAATAAAAAATCTAATAACCCAAACTGAGATGTAACCATACGATGTGGCCCCAAAGTAAGCTTTTAATATAAGCTATTGCTGTGGAAATCACACAGAAGAAGTAGGGGATATTCAACTGTATTTACAACCACAGTACAGATATCTACAGTAATTCAACTTCATACAAACGGACGAAACGCGAGGTACACCTACGCGGCACGATCTAGGCATGCGGCCAGTCGCGAGTTTCTGCATACCGAAACAATTGTTGATTGAGGACGTTAAAATGCGGATTGTTGATACTTTAAAATTTAATAACACATCTTTTCGTGCGTCTCAGTCGTGGTGCAAGTATTTTTCGGTCGCTAATTTGTAAGACCAATTTTTTATTTAAAATAATAAATAAATCAAATAAAGTCGATTTAATTCAGACGTTAGTCCATATGTTAGAAACATGAAACATTCAAACATAAACATGGTTTTATGACACAAAACGTATTTTTTTTGAACCCTTCCTATTCAATTTACAAAGCATTTTATTTTTTTATATAAAAAAGTAAATTTGCAGCCAAAAAACTAAATGGAAGTAAACATAAAGTGTGCATGCTGAAGGCGGGTAGCCCTATCACATGTGAACGGACCGCGGCGCTGTAGGCATTTATTTCAATGATATGGCCGAGTTGAATTACTGTAGATATCTGTACTGTGTTACAACCAGACCCGAGCCACTTTAGACAAGGTGGATTCCTAAATTGGCCCGATCGGGACTTGAACCCAGGATCTCTCATGCTGTATCCAAACGCTCGACCACTATTAAAACAGAAGATCTGTAGTAACTTAATTAGGATAGCTTAGTATGCTTATTTAAATAAAGAATTCATAATCATTTTTCATCAAAAATGTTTTCAGGATAATATTTTAAATATTGAGCGCAATATAATCTTAATGTATCCAGTACATACTAAACAAAAGAAAATTCTGCAAGAACAAAAATACAACAGCCCAAATCCTTTTATAAACGTTCGTGTAGCGCGATGTCTTTACAAAGACATTAACAAAGTGTAGCAGGGTCACATTTACCCTTGTTAGGGAAGTAATTAAACCGTGAAATTTTATAGGTATTTTAAGATATATTGTGTCCATATAACTATACTAATACTATACTTAAGTTTTTATTTTTACTCGTTATTGGCCTTAAACCTACTTTATAAAAAACAATAAAGCAGAACTTCAGAAAAAGTTCCACTCAGCCAAAGTTTTGACGTGAAGTTGGTTTTTTTAATGCTCTGCATTCGTTTATTATTTTACCTCGATAATTAGGTCTCTGATCCATATCACTACATAGTATAAAACAAAGTCGCTTTCTCTGTCCTTATGTCCCTTTGTATGCTTAAATCTTTGAAACTACGCAACGGATTTTGATGCGGTTTTTTTTAATAGATAAAATGATTCAAGAGGAAGGTTTATATGTATAATAACATCCATTAAATGGTGGAGAAGTACTGTTATTTTTGAGGTTTCTAATGTGATGTCGTAAATAATTAAATTTTTTCCGCTTACATTGCAAACGCAGGCTGAACCCTACGAGTTTTATCAAAATAATGTACTAAGTATTGTACACATTGAAAAGTTCTACAGAAAAGTCCGTCATGGTATATGTCTATCTCTTATGGATAACCCACAATAACTTTTTTTTGTCATTTACTTTTTACGACAAATAATGGCTAATTTTCGAAGCGATTTTAACCAATACAGCATTAATCCTTAACCAATTAAATACCTTAAATACATTGTTCATTTAATATAAATCTATATGGCCCTTTACACCGTATGATTTAAGTGAATATTTTCGAAGATATTACAGATTTAAAAATTGCGGGACGTAGCGTTTGCGGCGGTACCGGGCCGGCCGCCCGGTGCGGCAAGAGCGTGTATCAGCATTGCACCCGTCCCCGTGCAAAGCCGGGGCGGGTCACTAGTCTTCGATATGGATGATCAATCGATATTTAAAATCGATTCCAAAGTGTGCAAAAAATAATCGTAGAGGAGAAAAGTAGCACATTAAAAATTAAGTCGTTCAAAAAGCACCCAAACTTTGACTTCAATTGTATATATATTTTTTTTTTTATATTGTAAGGATAGGACGTTTGTCTTCCATGCCACCTGATGGAAAGTGCGCACGGAGACTATGGTGTTACACGTCCATCCACGAGAAACCTATTCACTCGACACTTAAGAGTTCCAGGACTGTAGTGGACAGGAAAAACAGACGCAGGCAGATTGTTCCACTCCTTGGCAATCCGTACCAAAAAGGAACTATCGAAGCGTTTTGTTCGACTTTTTGTTATATTGGGTGAAACGGTAGTCTGTAAACAGAAATGTCTTTGTGACATTTGTAGTTTACAGTTTTGTAGTAGATAGTTTCGGGTATTATGGCCTAGTCGGCCAATATGGCCTATAGTATTTTCTCCGAAACTATCGCACACTAACGGCATTCGTATCGCACATATTGTTGCGGTCATTCCCTCGGTCCCCTCAGTCAATCCCTGCGTTTCAACAAGTGTGCGTGTGTTCAGAACGAGCGACGATCGAAAATTATCGAATTTGATGTTATTTTGTTGGTAAGTTTTACTCATTCTATTTCGTCAAATAATTTTTGTTTTTAAATTAATAATACATATTGTTATGGGTTAATTATTAGTTAACAGTGTGGTGACATTTTAGAAGCACATTATTTACTACTTTGTTTGTAGGTTAGATTATTTTTTTATCAAAAACGTGCTTGCGGCCATTATGGCTCACTAGGCAGTAGGCCAATATGAACTACTAGGCCATATTGGCCACCTGTACCGTAATTTTTCTACATGTTGTTTTTTTTATTCTTTTAAGGCAATGGCTCCACGAAAACCAATTTCACAAAGACAACGGCAAACTTGGTGTAAAGAATCAATGAAAAAAGCCATTGAAGATGTGCGAAATAAGAAAATGGGCTCACTAAAAGCTTCTAAACTGTACAAAGTACCCCGAAAAACTTTAAGACGTTTGGCAGTTAAAATAGATATATCAGCTGAAGAAGCTACTTGTGCGAAACTGGGGCGAAAACCAACATTGCCACAAGAACTAGAGAAACAATTAGTGCAATACGTTTTGACAATGGAAGCTAAGTTGTTCGGCTTAGTCCGAAAGGATGTCATGAGTTTAGCCTATCAACTGGCAATAAAAAATAATATCACTCATACCTTTTCAGCAAAAAATGAAAGCGCAGGTAAAGATTGGCTTAAGTCATTCTTAGAAAGATATCCAGAACTTTCTTTTCGCCGTCCAACAGGAACTTCCTTTGCTAGAGCTAAGGGGTTTAATAAAGAAAATGTAAACCATTTTTTTGACCTTTATGAGAAATTGATGGATAATTACAAATTCCCTCCAGAAAAAGTGTTTAACGTGGACGAGACTGGCATCAGTGTTGTTCCATCCCAAATGCCCCAAGTCCTAAGTCAAAAGGGTAAACGACAAATTGGTTGTTTAACATCAGCTGAAAGGGGGTCTTTAATAACTTGCGTGTTAAGTATGAGCGCTGGAGGTTCATTTGTTCCACCCATGATCATATTCCCCAGGAAAAGAAGTCACCCGCTTTTAATGAAAGGTGCACCTCCTGGGGCCATACATGAATGTCATCCTTCAGGTTGGATTCAAACAAACTTATTTACAAAGTGGTTTCAACATTTTATTCAACACGTGAAACCCTCAGAAGAATCTCCAGTATTGCTTATTTTAGATGGCCATACCAGTCATACTAGAAACCTTGAATTGATAGATCTCGCCAGAAAAAATCACGTCCACTTACTATCAATTCCTCCACATTCTAGCCACAAAATACAACCCTTAGATAAATCATTCATGGGTCCACTAAAAAAATATGTTTCTGATGAAATAAGATCATGGGTGAGGAACAATTCTCGCCTCTTAACCCAATATGATATGATGGAAGTATTTGGACGCGCATATCTGCGCACTCAAAGCGGTGAGATAGCTGTCAGTGGTTTTCGTGCAACAGGTCTGTATCCAATAGACAGAAATATTTTCAAAGATCATGATTTTATTGATATGAATGACCAGGAATGCAGAGTCTCCAATCAAGGAAATATCACACCAGAACCAACTACTTCGTCTTCTCCCGCAATAGAAAAAGAATCTTTTGATGTAACACCTTTCATAAATGAACCTGATATGAGTAATGCGACAGCTAATGATGCTACTTCGGCTTTCAGAACCCAGAACAAAGCTCCGCCTGAAAATTTTGAAAATGTTGTATTTTCCATTGCAACTTCACCACAGCCATCAACTTCAAGAGATCATAACTTTATAACTCCATTCCAATTATCTCCGATACCAGAAATAGCACCTAGGAAAGCTACTAACCGAGGCAGAAGGGCTGCAAAGTCGACATTGCTTACTTCATCCCCGTACAAAAATGAATTGCTTGAGTCATTAAAAAAGAAACAAGACCATATCGAAAAGACTATGACTAAAGCCAAAAAAGGAAATGGCAAGGGTAAAAAGACGAAGTCAAAATCTAAAGAAGTGCAGATGTCTAGCTCGGAAGAAGAAAATGAACCTTTTTACGATGACAGTTCTGACGAAAGTCCTGATAGAAGCAATGTTTCTGATGCAAAGTGTCTGTATTGTGATGGTCTTTATTCTATGGATAACAGAGGAGAACCATGGATTCAATGCCTGTGTTGTAAATTATGGGCTCACGAAGACTGCTCAGGAGTGGAAACAGATATTTTCTTCTGCGAATTTTGTTCTGCAAAGTAATGCAAAGTTTGTTTGTTTTAGATTTATATTTTATTTTGTATTTATTTGTTATGGTGGGCAATATGGCTAACCTCAATTGTGGCTAATATGGCCCAAGGCCATATTGACCTACCATTTTTGAATTTAAATGACTCTTTAAGTTTGAAAAAAACGTTAATTAAAGTTATGTTTCGATGTTATTAATCTTAAAATTATAATTGTTGATTACTAATAAGTTCAAAGAACTGATTTAACCAATAAAGACTGATTGATCTCATAAATCTCGTTATTTACTTACAAAAAAGCTTATAGTGTGCCATATTACCCGAAGTTACCTATATATTGGGTGAAACGGTAGTCCGTAAACAGAAATGTTGGTTTCTTTAGCAGCATTTAAGGCAAATTCACTGTGATACATCAATATTAGATGTAATTTACGGGCGCAGCCAATAGACACAGTTTTATACTGAACGCATCCTTAAAAACGAAATTCGAATGAGAACTTTTTTCTACCCACTTTTTAAGTTATATTCTCTCCCCCATTAAAGTTCTAGTACCTATCAGACAGACTAACGGACTCTCTCCAACCGTACATACGCGGTATAACAAAAAAAGTTTATTTATCCCATCGAAGCGGGTGAAATTATATCCCCTGGGTGATCGTCAGTAGACATCGCCTCCAGGGCCTCATTGTGACAAAACTACTGGAGCCCCCTCAAAACAGCCCCAAGCTATCCTGGATTTACAACCCAGACCTCTGGGCGACGAGATACGGCAGCGCTGCCAGGTAGAACGCGTAAAAGGGAAGGTATACAAGAAGGAGTACGGACTACGACACGAACCAGCGTAAAGGAGAAGACTAACATCTTTAAGGTCAGTCCCAATTTGAATTCCTCCTTCTCGAACTTAAAAGTTTTACCCCCATTTTATTGGTCCTTCGAGCCGGATTTTCTTTTGTCCATTATTCTATAAAATCTCAATTGTAATCTTTATATTTTTTCATAGTACCTACTATCTACTGTTATAAATTTATCATTTGCAATATATTCCCTCTGTCCATCAGACACAATTAAAATAAATTTACTTTAAAAATCCTACTGCTAAAAGTTTAAAATCACCTATTGATAAGAATTTCATATATGTTAAACTATTTTCGTCTATTTGGCTGTGCTCGAAATTCATAATATATTTCTGTGTCGTGCGACTCCATTTTTAATTTCAATCAGCATTCAATAGCTGTTGATTGATTCAGTCACGTTCATTCGCGCATACATTCAATTAGCTATACTTTTATTTTTAAAGAATAGCAACATTCTAGTAGCTGTCAATCAATCTCATCAATCTGTTTTGTTTATTTACATTTTTTAGGTTAGATAGAACTAAATTGAAAAATGTCGAAATCTAATTTATGTATTGCAAGGTTTAGGAGTTATTATAAAAAGATGCGCGATTTATATGATTTTGCTACAAAATGCAGCACGGCTGAAGGGGATGATAGGGATTTACTACTCAAACAATTTCATGTTCGTTTTCCGGATATGGAAAGATTTCGCGAAGGCATTGATGATTCTTAGTATACGATAATAGGTGATTCAGTTGGTGATCCTAAACTAAATGATTTTGAACGAGGATATTCAGAGTTCCAAGAGATGTTTTATTCAGTTAAGGTTATGTATTCTGAATTAACTGATAAGCAACCTTCTAATAATACCCATACAAAGTCACATAATCAAGATTTTCATTTACCAAAGATATCCTTGTCTAGGTTTACAGGAGTTCATGTGGAATGGCCTAATTTCATATCTATATTCAACAGTTTGATTCATACTAATCAGCAACTTAGTGAAATAGAAAAGATGCATTATTTGCTTAGCGTCCTAGACAGGGAACCTTTAACTTTAATAAATCATTTATACATTTCTACTGAAAATTATCAAGTGGCCTATAAACTTCTAAGTGAACGCTATGAAAATAAAAGAATTATTGCGGACAAGCATGTCGAGTCTATACTCAGTTTGCCCAACTTAACTTCAGTTAATATTAAAACATTAAGTAAATTTGTTTTTATCATTAAAGAAGCTACACAGGCTCTTACTGCCTTGAAATTCAATGTAGATTCTTGGTGTTTTTTATTGCTACATATAGTCTTAAAGAAATTATCTCCGGATTTAAGGAATAAGTTTGAATCCACAACAACTATCAATGTTATTCCAACATTTGCTCAATTGCTAGCATTTTTGGAAAATCAGCTGCGGATTTTGGAAAATGTTTCCAATTCCACACATGTTAAATCAGCATTTAGCAACACACTCAATGTTGTTAATTCAAAACACAAAAACAATTTTCAGTTTATTTGCCAATGCTGCAATGAAAATCATTCAATATTTAAATGTAATAAATTCAATTCTATTTCACCCACTGAACGGAAGGCACATGTCATTCAGCATAAATTATGTTTTAACTGCTTGAGAAATCATCATGTCTCTAAATGTTTATCTCAAAGTACATGTCAAATATGTAACGCTCGGCATCATACCAAGTTACACATAGATGTTGCCCATTCCAATAATTCCTCATCATCAAATAACGGCATACAGCTTAGCAACACTTCAGCTCACAACTGTTCCTTATACAGCACTGACTCTGCTTCTACTATGGTCTTGGGAACTGCAATGGTATGCATACAGGATAGCAGTGGTAATTACCACCAAGCTCGTGCTCTCTTGGATAGCGGGTCTCAAGTGTCTATCATCACTGAAGATTTGGCCCGTAGGTTGAGACAGCCTCGCTCTCAGGCTGGATTGTTGTTTGGTCTTGGAGCTTCAAGTGGACATTCTACAAGAGGTAGAGTTACATGTAACATAAAGCCCGTTACAAATAATTGTAAAATTTTATCCACTGATTTTATTATTTTAAAACATATTACTGGAAACCTTCCATCAGTTCATGTTGATCCCTCAATATTAGCTTCTTGCAGAAATTTAATTCTGGCAGATAATAATTTTACTGTTCCCGGACGAGTTGATCTACTTTTGGGTATTGACTTATATGATCAAATATTGGATGGTGCACGAATCAACTTAGGTGATCAAATGCCTACTGCATATTCTTCTATTTTTGGCTGGATCATCATGGGTAAAGCCCCGGCAGCATCATCAGCAGCATCGTTGCATGTGTCTAGCACCACAGCGATGGCCTGCACCTTTAACCTCGATCTTGCTCTAACAAGGTTTTGGGAAGCAGAGGAGCTTCCTAATCAACCAATACAAGATCCCGAGGATATTTTAGCAGAAAATCATTTTTGTAAAACTCATACAAGAGATGACACAGGTCGTTTTATTGTTCGTTTACCTTTTAAAGTAAATCACAAACCTTTAGGTGATACGCATCTTGTTGCTATGAAACGCTTTCATAGTCTTGAGCGCCGTCTTCTTAAGGACGCCAAGTTGCAGGAAATGTATATTGCATTTATGCAAGACTACTTGTCAGCAGGTCACATGCGTGAAGTTTCTTCCTCTGGTTCCGGAAATCGCTATTATATTCCTCACCACGGTGTTCTCAAGGAACATAGCTCTACAACAAAACTGCGTGTGGTTTTTGATGCCTCGTCGTCCAGCTCATCAGTTCTATCACTCAACCAGGTCCTCATGCCTGGTCCTAAGTTGCAAAAAAACATTGAAGATATTATTCTACGCTTTCGCACTCACGTCATTGTCTTCACTGGAGATATAAAACAGATGTATAGACAGGTGCGCCTGTCAGACGACGATTGCAAGTATCAAACCATCTTGTGGCGCGAGTCTCCAAACCACGCATTGAGACATTATGAGCTAACCACAGTCACTTACGGTGTCTCCAGCTCTGCTTTCCAGGCGATCCGAGTAATCCACGAACTGGCATATTTGAACTGCTACAAATATCCGCGAGCTTCTAGAATACTTCTAGAAGATACTTTTGTCGACGATTTGGCCACAGGTTCTTCTAACCTCGATTCTGCTCGTCAATTGCAGCAGGAAATCATCGACATCTTAGCTCAGGGAGGCTTTAGCTTACGCAAGTGGTCAAGCAATTCGCCTGAGTTTCTTTCTGCGTTTCCTGCTGAACATTGCGAGTCTATCGCTTTGAAGATGGTGATAACATTTTCAAAATTTTAGGCATCGAGTGGAACTCGAAAACAGACAGTTTCGTTTATCGTGTTTCTGATATGAGTGACGTGATGACTAAGCGAGGTGTTCTATCAAACATCGCCAGACTATATGATCCCTGCGGCCTTTTAGCTCCTGTAATATTCCAAGCCAAAGCTTTTATGCAAAGTCTTTGGGCACTCCAATCAGGTTGGGATGATCCACTTCCTCAAGACTATCAGCACTTATGGAAGTGTTTTCTGACTGATTTTCCTCAACTAAATCGTATCTCAATTCAGCGTCGCATATTGCCTGATCAACCAATGAACGTTCAGCTTCACGGTTTCAGCGATGCGTCCGAGCGAGGGTATGCTGCATGCATCTATCTCCGTGTACAGGATCTTCACGGTCGCACCTTGATCCAGTTGATTACTGCCAAGTCACGTGTTGCTCCACTCAAACAAAAATTAACTATCCCTAAACTGGAACTTAGCGGTGCGCTCCTATTAGCACGCCTTATGCGTCATGTTGCTAACATTTTACGCGACAAATTTCAAATTGATTCGCAATTTGCCTGGACTGATTCCAGCATTGTGTTATCATGGCTTAAAACTTCGCCTCATAAGTTGCAAACTTTCGAAGGCAATCGTGTCTCACAAATTCAAATGCTCTCTGTAGATGTCACTTGGAAGCATGTTCCATCTGTTTTAAACCCGGCTGATTCTGCGAGCTGTGGTGTCATGCCGTCAGATCTGGTAAATGATCAACTTTGGCGGTCTCCACCGTGGCTTGAAGATAATCCTTCAACATGGCCTGGGGGCATTATTTTGATCGAAGAATCGGAGCTGCCTGGAATTAAGTCTTGTCCACTCTATTCAAACGCTGTTCAGAGCGAAGTCCCTCAATTTCCATTTGAGAATTTCAGCGTGCTCGTGAAAGTGCAGCGCGTGATAGGCTGGTCCAAACGTTTCCTACATAATTCGCTCCATCCATCTCAGCGTCACAGTGGTCCTTTGTCAGCTTTGGAGTTAACGAACAGCATGAACGCTATCGTTAAGCTGGTTCAATCAACCGAATTTCACGACGTTTTACAAGCGCTCCTTGCTGACAAACCTGTCAGGAGTGATTTGATGCGGCTTAATCCCTTCATTGATTCTGAAGGCTTCCTGAGAGTAGGAGGTCGTTGAGTTAAGTCTGATTTAAACTACTCTGCAAAACATCCCTTAATGCTTCCAAAGGATCATCATATTACTACATGAATAATTGAGCATTACCATCAAGTTTACTTTCATCCTGGTTTTAGTACGCTTTTAACTTTGCTTCGTCGAAAGTTCTGGATTGAGTCTGCGCGCAGGGCGATTCGACACGTAATTTTCAAGTGCCATCGTTGCTACCGTTTGCGACCCAAGTCCATCGAACCTTTCATGGCAGATTTGCCAGCAAGTAGAGTTACAGGATGCAGACTTTTTCAGCGTGTTGGGGTAGATTTTGCCGGTCCTTTTTGGCTCAAGACTTCAAAGGTCCGAAATGCCAAGTCCGTGAAATCATATCTATGCCTTTTTATTTGTTTCGTTACTAAGTGTGTTCATCTCGAAATTGTATCAGAGTTATCTACAGACGCTTTTATTGCCTGTCTAGATCGCTTTGTTTCACGTAGAGGTCTCCCTAGTGACATTTTCAGCGACTGTGGCACTAACTTTATAGGTGCTCGCACTTATCTAAAGAATGTCACGTCCGACAAAACTTATCGATATTTGGCAAGTCAAAACATAAATTGGCATTTTAACCCGCCTTCCGGTCCACACATGGGCGGTCTGTGGGAAAGCGCAGTAAAATCTGCCGAACTGATTTTAAATCGAATCGTAGGCGACCGTATTCTTTTCTTTGAAGAGCTTGCAACCATTTTCACAAAGGTCGAAGCGGCGTTAAATTCTCGTCCGTTATGTCCACTTTCTAGCGATCCTAACGACTTAGAAGTTTTGACCCCCGGCCACTTCTTAATCGGCCAACCGTTATTATCGTTGCCGGAACACAATTTAGAGGAATGTCATATCGGTCCTCTGAAGCGCTGGCAGCTGTTGCGTCAAATCACACAACATTTCTGGAAGCGCTGGCAAGGCGAGTACTTGCACACACTTCAACATCGTCCCAAATGGTTGACTAAAGTCTCAAATCTCCAGCTGGGTGATTTAGTCCTTATCAAAGACAACTCGCCACCGCTTCATTGGCGCATGGGTCGTGTAATCAGACTCTGTCCCGGTACTGACGGCACGGTTAGGGTTGTAGAGCTTAAAACAGCTAATGGAACTCTGACAAGGCCTGTTGTCAAGCTCTGTCCTTTGCCTTGCAACTCTTAAAATTTATTAACTTTATTCTAGTCTAAATAATTTAACACAACACTTACATTACATATATATAAATAATTACCGATTTTGCACATGCATCTCATCGTTTGCATGGTAAACATTTTCTTTGGTTCTCTTTGGCCGTCCTGCATTTACTAAATTTATGAATTATTATATGAAAGAGCTAGGAAGCTCTTTGGGGGGCGGTATGATACATCAATATTAGATGTAATTTACGGGCGCAGCCAATAGACACAGTTTTATACTGAACGCATCCTTAAAAACGAAATTCGAATGAGAACTTTTTTCTACCCACTTTTTAAGTTATATTCTCTCCCCCATTAAAGTTCTAGTATCAGACTAACGGACTCTCTCCAACCGTACATACGCGGTATAACAAAAAAAGTTTATTTATCCCATCGAAGCGGGTGAAATTATATCCCCTGGGTGATCGTCAGTAGACATCGCCTCCAGGGCCTCATTGTGACAAAACTACTGGAGCCCCCTCAAAACAGCCCCAAGCTATCCTGGATTTACAACCCCGACCTCTGGGCGACGAGATACGGCAGCGCTGCCAGGTAGAACGCGTAAAAGGGAAGGTAAACAAGAAGGAGTACGGACTACGACACGAACCAGCGTAAAGGAGAAGACTAACATCTTTAAGGTCAGTCCCAATTTGAATTCCTCCTTCTCGAACTTAAAAGTTTTACCCCCATTCATTCATACAGAAGCAAACGATTAAACTTAATCAATACATATAAAACTGTTCCGTTACTGACTGAGTTACTGAGTGACTGACAGACAACGTACAGCCGTAACTACTGGGCGTAGAGAGCTGAAATTTGGAACATACATTCTTTAGGGAATGTAGGGGTGCCGAAATTGCCACGGGAACGGGAGTTATTGGACTTTTTAGTTTGAATGAGAAATCTTATTATTAAAGTTCTTCAAAAATAGACTGATTGTGCTATGAAAGGAATTCCCGAAATTCCCACAGGAACGGGAAATATATGATGTTTTAGTTTGTATGTTAAAATCTTATTCTTTGAGTGCACGGATGTGATACTTGATATAAAGGTTCCTCAATAAGTTTCTGTTTATATAATGGAAGAAATTCCCGGAATTATCATGGGAACGGAAAATAGGACTTTTGAGTTTATGCGTGTACGAAGTCGCGGGCAAACGCTCGTTGATAATAGTTCTAAATAGCAAAAACACCAACAACCATAAGGTTGAATGATTTATAGCATTATGAGTAGGAATGCTAAGGTTCCATGCTAGTAAAACGTAACAAACAGGATGACCATGAGACTAAGTATTTTTTTTAAATTACAAATTACGAAACAACATTTGCATATTTTAGCCTATTGTTAAGTGCACACATTTAAAGCATTTCAACATTAAGCCCCGATTTCCTTCTGATCCTAGATTAACAAATCTCGGATTTGACTAAAGAAAAATTGAAGGCGGAACTCGTTTTAACGCGTAAACCGAGTTCAACTCAAATTGATCGCGTTTTATTACACGGTGAAAATAGGGCTTAAACAGTAAGGAATATATACTTCAGTTTAAGTCTTATGCTTCTTTCTGTGAATATAAATTATAATACTTTACCTCCAACTGCAATGCATGTGAGATTCACTAGAGTGCCTTCATCATAAGGTCCTAGGACTCCGTTCTTCAACTCATCGCCTTCTTGGTTCAACACGATCAGTCTCTCTGGAGGAACTGCAAGATATAATTTTGATTCAGTAATTCAATTGTGTAACGGAACCTATGAAAATATAGGGTCGTCCAATATAGGTGCGAAGAATGTTTATAATATTTATACGATTTTAGAACCTATTCTAAGTGACAATATGAAAATCTTTCCTTAACTAAAAAATGCTATTTGTCTCTCTTTTATTCAGTATTTAAATAACTTTATGTCTTTTTATAAAACAATAAAAACCTCATCAACATTAAAACCTAAAAAGTGGGTAATTTTATAGTCATTACCAAACATTAACTCACGCTAACATGACATTTGCCTCAGTTCCTGTTAAAAGAAAATCCTGCTTTCCTACTAATATTATAATATTTTTAACTTCTGAACCCGTGAGAATTCCCAGGTAAAATATAGGTCAAGATATCTGGACTGGTAGTGAACCAATTTTATTGAATTTAGTACCTACAGACATAGACTACAGCTTGCGAAAGCATAATGGCTACTTTATAGTGAAAAAAAAGGAATGAAGGATTTGAAACAGTGATTGCAATTTAAAAGATTGTATGGAAGTTCTATGACTCCAGCAGGGCTAGCACGCGACCATCGATAAATACTCGAATCGACAAGATAAATATTATTTTGTTATTTTATCCTATTTTGATAGCTTACATGCGCACCATGATAGATAGAATTACTCGATTTGATACCATGATTAAGCCGACAGAACCAAAGATGGCATATTCTTAAAAAAATACATACTGTAAGTGCCAAATTCTAAGGAAATATCGATAAAAGGCCCGATTTATCGTTGTCTATGATCGAATGCTAGTCCCACTGTGCGTATCATACGATTTAGCGGGATAAGTATCTTTCAGCGCAGTCGGTAAGGCGAGATAAAAAAAATATAATGTACATTATATTAATTCCTGTAACCATGTAAAAACTGTTCAACTTTATAACTACTTTTGGAAAACTCAATTCGAAATTACAATCTCTAACTTTAGATCTCCCTAATGTTAAATAATGAGGGTTCAAAGTTAACAGTGGCTAACAAAAGCTAATTTTGAAGATTCTTAGTTTTACATTTGAGATACTTAAAATGAGTGTAATGTCGAATATGGTCCATCAAAGGGTAGGTAAATACTCACTAAGGATCGTTAGATTCAGTCTTGTGTTCTTAGTGGGCGACTTGATGAAATCAACTCTACATCGATATTGTCCACTGTCTTCTGGTCTGTAACAAAATACAACGGATTATATTATATTCTAAACTATAGTCCTTATTAAATCTTGTTACAAATTTTGGAAAGGCTATTCTACCACTGTAAGCCTCTTATTAAACTCTTAGTGAACCTTTATGAACCAATCTTGATAATAAAAAATAAATAAAAAAAGTCATAAAACCAAAAACAAAATGAAAGCAAACTAATTATTTATTTTTAAGAAAAAAGTGAACCGCATTCAAAAAACCATCCCACTAAAAATGTTAAAATAATTTTTATAAACGCCATCCTATTCCTGTTTCTATTCCATCCATATTACTACCCCGTATAGTAAATTTCTGCCAAAAATTAATTAATATTAATGAATGTAATAAGAACATTTTCTGGTGTACATTAACGAATTATGTAAGCTTCTTATTCCAAATTGCGAAACTTTCGTTTATGCAGATGATACTGCGCTAATTGTGCACGGAGAAGACTGGGATAGTGCCAAAGCGTCCGCTACTAAGGCTCTTGAATATGTTGGTAACTGGCTCTCAACAAATTGTTTGACCTTAAACTACAAAAAAACCCACATAATACCCTTCTCTTTAACCTCAGCAAGCGCTCCTCCAGTTTATAACCGTAACTTGACAATACACTCCTGTAATTCTGCCTCTAGTATCTGTGACTGTGTCTCTATAGGTTTTGTAAGCAGTGTCAAATATCTTGGTATTATTATTGATTTTAATTTAAAGTGGCACTTGTACATTAAATCGCTAAAATCACGAACTAGAAAACTAATCTACGTTTTTAAAATTCTCAGACACATAGCAGATTACAGAACAGTGAAGAATGTTTACTTGGCACTGTCTCAGTCAATTATTTCTTATTGCATCCCTGTATGGGGAGGTGCAGGTAAAGTTCTCATGCTGGAACTGGAAAGAGCACAACGTGCATTACTCAAAGTCATGACGTTTAAGCCCATTCGCTACTCTACTTCATCCTTATATAACGAGTGTCAAGTTTTGACTGTGCGTCAATTATTTATTCTTAGATGCATTATCAGAAAGCATAAGGACTTGCCACTTGAGTCTTACCAATTGACGAAACGTTCCCGTGTAAAAGTCTGTCACATAAATAATCACAGAACCTCTGCTGCCTCTAATCACTTTGACATCCTTTCCTCTAAAATCTATAATTATATCCATAAAAACATCTCAATTTATGAACTTACCATATTTGAAATTAAGAAAAAACTGACAAACTACCTCTTAACGTTAGATTATGAAAAAACCGAAAATATTCTTAATAAGGTCATTTAATACATTTCAATTAAATTTCAATAAATAAAATGTTGTCATACACTATACTCATCCATCAAGTACATTCCTCATTTACACACACGCACACACGTACTCACACAAACACACATACATACACACACACACACTTCTCCTTTCATATGTACAAAAATAGTTTATTTTTCATACTTTTGTAACAGCTTTGAAATCTTGTATGTGACAAAACCAATAAATCTTATTCAGATGCCTCTCCTTAGGAATCACTGGCTCCGATAGCACACTTACAGTAGTTTCGGAGTCAGGGACATTCTCTCTGTGACCATTATATTTTGTAACCATTAGATTTAAGTCTTAATTGTTTAAAGCCCATAAATGTACATTAACAATTTATCTGGGTAGGTATTTACATAGTTTTTGAAGTCGGTGCCAAACCAAAAAAAAAACACTGCATCAGAAGTACAAACATAGTTACATGTTCTGTATTATTATAAATTAAATAAAACGGTTAATATTGTAAGGAAATCGAAATGGGGAGGGCGCTGTTCTCTAAAATACAGACTTTCTAATTTAGGGGCCAGACATTTCACTTGGGTGGTACGCTTTTTTTGGCGGAAAAAATACCGAAAGGCACACACTTGAGGTCACACGTCGTCGTCGTGAGTGGATGTAACTTCGTTGATACGTTCACCTAATAATTTTCTCTGTTTGGCAGCAGTCTTACTTTTATTGGTTTGGCACCGACTTCAAAAACTATGTAAATACCTACCCAGATAAATTGTTAATGTTCTTATTACATTCAATAATATTAATTAATTTTTGGCAGAAATTTACTATACGGGGTAGTAATATGGATGGAATAGAAACAGGAATAGGATGGCGTTTATAAATATTATTTATTTTTAGTGGGTTGGTTTTTTGAATGCGGTTCACTTTTTTCTTAAAAAGAAATAATTAGTTTGCTTTCATTTTGTTTTTGGTTTTATGACTTTTTTTATTTATTTTTTATTTCATACTTTTTAGTGTTAGGTTTTTGTTTTGGGCTAGTTATTAGTTTTTTCATAGTTAGTTAGGTTCTACAGTTATAGATATTAGCGATAAGTTTTAGGCTAGTTCTGGTATCAGTAACGACCTTCTTCTTCTGGTAATGTGATGTTTTGATTCTGTAAAATCATGACTTTGACCTACCTGCTATTGTTATATACGTTTTACCTGGAGGCCTAGGTAGAAAACTATGGAGAAGGACGCTTTAAGAAAGAAGAGGAATTAAATCCCAACGAAAAATAACGATGACTTGATGCAGCACGAGATGGTCTTGTCTAGGTATCGCCAGCATGCTCGTGCTGCAGAAACTGATGACAAAAAGAGATTCGCTTAAAAACAATCTTCGTGCGAACAGTCAGCTAAGAACTTATCCAAAACTTATCACTAAAAAATCTATCACGTATATCTACAAATATGGAAACTAACTTACTATGAAAAAACTAAAAGCTAGCCCTAAATTGAAAGTAAGTCAAAGACAAAAGGTTCTCCTAAATGGGACAAATATCCTTTTAAAAACCGCATCAACATCGGTTCAGCCAAACGCAAGATAATCGATGACAAACATAATTAACATACAGGTTAAACTCTTCTTTGTAAGTTGGCTACTTTTAATCAGGAGTTATGCAGGTAAATCTGCAGGAAACTGCTAGTATTCGGTAATTATTCGGCAAATCAATCAAACATTCGGCTGAATACAAATGTTTTACGAAATACGAATGTTCGGCCGAACATTCGGCTCATCTCTGATAGAAAATAAAAAGATTAATAGAGAACCTTATTTTTTAAAGTTGGTCAATATACTAAAACCTTCTCCTAAACATGACAAATTTTTTTCTGAAAACTGCATCCAAATCGGTTCAGCCAAACGTGAGAAAATCGCGGACAAACATACATACATACATACATACAGGTCAAACTGATAACCTCCTTTTTTTGAATTCGGTTAAAAAGCCTTATTGTAACATTTTTCAATAAATGGGATTTAAAAAAAAAGCTAAAAGATACTGTAAAATGTCACAGATGGTTTCAAAGATAATCACGTTTATCTAAATAAATAAAAATCCTCTAGATTTATAATATTGGTACAGGTAATAAGTGAAAGCAAATGGCAAGATCGCTTAACGCAGTACCAACTAGTCGCGCCTATCACAGAACGTCTACTGAATTTTAAACATCATCAATCAAGCAGACTGATGACTAAGAGATCCTGATTGATTGATTGAATGTTATTTTATACTTATTTTATACGAGACATGAAGATTTGAGTCGTTTGGAACTATATCTGTTTATTTCTTTACTTTATAGTTGCATTTATGTTCATGTTAAAATGTGAACATGCATAGCATGTGCATGAATTAATGCATCAAAATAGTTTATTGGGCAATACATGCACGATGAAAGATATGTGTTATTAGCTGTTTCTCGTGGCGTTACCTGCGCAATTATGAGTTCCGTGGGAATATTGGAATGAAAAGTATCCTATGTGCTATTCCAGACTGTAAACCATGCCTAATTTCATCCTTATCCGTTGAGTTTTAAAATGAATTCATTTTAAATCTATCCAAGCCATATCAAAACAATTTACTTTAAAGTTAAATCATTTGAAATCCAAGCACGACTTTAGGAAGCCCAAAACACTGTCTAAAAACGGAAAATTTTCATGAAGTTATAAAAGGAAAATTATGTCGTTACTGACTTTTAATTCCTAAAGAAAGTTTCGATGAAATTTTTTCCTAAATAATTTCTTTTGAAGTAGAAATATAGGAAGTTCACTTGTTTAACATGTTATATATTTTTACAGGAGCTTAAACTACTAATAGTCGCGTGCGGTTTTATCTGCGTAACTTTTAATCCCGTGACAATTTTTGACATAATAATTGCCTATTACCTTCCCTTGGAGCTGGGCTCTTAAATGTAATCATGTTTTTTTTATGCGGTGATATTTGACTTACAAACAAATAAAGTCGTTCAGTATCGTGACTTTCGCGTTTGACCTGAATCTCACCTGATGGTAAATGGCAATGAGGGTTTTGGTTACCTGTATTGTATAAGTGTAGATTTAAGAACAGGTGGTTAAGGCGTCCGACGACGTCCCAAAGATCTCCATGGCATTCAGTCTTGCGCTACTCGTATTTTACCTTTTTACCTAACGAACTTGCGTCAGTCCAATGCTAATTTCAAACTACATTTCCTCAGTAGGAGTTTGAACTTTGGATTCTCGGTCCAGTCTATTCATTATTAACGTACCCTCACGAGTCATATCAGAAACCCTAACTTAGTATCTCCTACTAATCACCTCACTACCGCTCCGGCTGACTCTGCAGAAAATATACGTACATTGCCTCCATTACGTTGTTTGTATTTTGCCTTTTGCATTTGCATTTGCACTCGCCTTGGTATTCACAGGTCTTTTCAAAACTGGCACGCAATAATATTAAGAAAGTAAGAATATTCTACAGAACTAAAACCTATTTTTATTATGATGTTTTCAAGTCTTCGAGAATATATTAAATGTAAAAAATTCTTGGTTTTTTCCTGTATTTTAATACTCAGAATCAGATATTTGAGCGTTATTTTGTAACTTTAAGAACCCGTAACAGACCTCAAATATATCATTGCTTCACACTTTATCAATAAAAATTATCTCTTAATATATATTTTTAAATATTGATACTACAATCTATATAAAGTAATATCACCAAAAAAAAAATAACAATACTGCTTGATAACCTAGGTACTCTACTGAGATACAAGACGTTGCAAAGTGTAATGCTAGGTCAATGAAAGAAAAAGGCACGGAAGTGTAACTAGTGCTCGAAAATGGCCCAACGAAAATTATGTTTTATGTTGTTGATTCGGGTGTTTTCGTGTTTAGTTCGTAGTTGGCAGACGTAGTGATTGTATGCTTTTTGGTTGGCAGCATATGTCATGCATGGACCGTATTTGTCAATTGTCAAAATATAAACAAAGCATATTTGCGGTATAAAATATTTTGTAAATTAATCGTCCTTGTATAGTAAAAATTCAAGATTAAGTTATAACGTGTATATAGTAGACCCGTAACTTGGGACAACTATTTCTAAGGGAATGGTGATATGCCCGATGCACTAAGTAAATTTTCGAATCTTTATAATTTGAACTCAAACACATCTGTGCGTTTTGTTTGCAACAATTAAAGAAAAGCTTATGTTTGACTGCCTGTCTAATGTAATAAAAAGTTACGTCCACATAAATACTTAAATTTATTTACTAAATAATTGTACGTACTTGTGAACCAAAATTTGTCATCCTATTTTACAAAATATAAGAACCTAATATCACAAATCATATTGTTTTTTGAACGTTTGACTTAGGAGGTATTAGAATGATGGAGAGAGGCTATTGCAGTAACAGGGAGTCAGCCTGTCGCCCACAAAACTATTAAAGAGGTAATAAATATTCGCATAGCTGTGGTTTAGTTTGAAACTTTTACGTGAGTCAAAACAATTTTTATGAAACGGCTTTTCCTCACAGGATTTGAGTCGGATAAAACGGACTAGGTTTAGGCTCATACGTAATTCGAGATTAGTTCATAGCTGTGGTTTTTTAATTGTTTCTTTATTTCATTGACTTACCGTAGTTGCGTCAGGACCAGCACAGCAGGGACGGTTTCTCCACGAAAAGTCGCTCGCGCACCAAGAGTTGATGGATCAGACCAGTGTGACGTCACGCCTTCGCGGATATCGAACCTGCGAAAATCCGCTGATTGAGTTTTCTTTCTAAAAGTGGAAGTCATTAATCATCTTAAATTACTGCTGTATTCCTTTTTAAAGAAGAAGTTAATGAACGCAATGTTATAAAGCATTGTTCATTAATAAATAGTCAGTTAAAAAGTCATAAAAATATTCTTTTTTTTTATTATCTTTATTTTGTAAAAAAAATATTCTATTTATCATTTTTTTAAGATTCTGCGAGTATTCGTTAATTTATAAAAAAAAGTTACATGTGGGCCATGTTTTTTTTCATCGAACACTAATATTAATTCTCGAGAAACCTATTGATTCGACTCTTTAAAATTAAAGCTATGTTTAGGTATGAATTTAAGGAATGATTTAAAAAAAATAGTTTTTCCTTAGGTTTCTATCTCAGACCTCGTGGCTGCTACTATCAAGTGTCGGAGCTAACGATAAGTCGGCGATATTAAGATGTTAGTATGACTTCATGGTAACGGAAGTATGTTGGTAGCACTGTTAAAGAGGGCGCTAAATGCAATGAATGACTGACATTCGATTGCAGCGCCATAGGTTATATCTTGAAGTAGGATGATGGCAAGTGACTCAGATACGGTTAGGACGGCTAGGTGCGCAGACGTATCTCAGACTGACGGTCGATAGTAGCTCGGTATTCATTGAATTGGCATTGTAACTGACGGAACGGACTCGCGAATAAAGATTTTGTTGTGACTAAGCCAGGGTTATACCTAAGCCCACAGACTCGGTACTAAGTAACTGTCCAGGGATTAATTCTATCGTGTTTTGTGAGTAACGCTCTTTTCGTTTTGTTTGTTTTCCCGACACAAGTCCAAATCTCATGGGCATTTAAAGTTTTATTTTGTAATAGGCGTTTTAAGCTAAATAGATTTCGATATCTGTGCCAAATACCATAACACTAACAAAAAATATAGTCAACCAAACTTTTTATCGCAATCATAAACAGAGTCCCAAATAGATGCTATTAAATAGCAGTTATGACTTCTAAAAAGCCTGTTATCACGTCTTTAATATAAGAAGTTACATACATACATAACGTCACGCCTGTATCCCTAATGGGGTAGGCAGAACAACGGAGGCTATGAAACCATCTGATGTCACGTTTGACAAATTTGGGGGTATTATAATGATGGAGAGAGACTTGCAGTGATAGGGGGTCAGCCTATCGCCTACAAAAACATCAATAAAACCTCCGTCCCTTAACTGACTTTTACAGTTTGCCCGGGAAGAGAAGCAGCTGGCACATTCTATGTTTTTCTTTCGCTCCCAGTCCAGTATGGAAGGAATATAAGAAGTTAAAAAATTAAAGAAATTAAAGAAGTTAAAAAACCAATAACTATTATGTGGTCCATGATACAGTCGCGTCGGAAGTGAGTATTCAAGTCAGAATATGAGTATTATAGCTTTATAGAGACCGCCGCCGCCGCCGCCGCCGCATGCGATCGTTTCTATGTCCTGTCCGTACATTATCATGATCATAGGCTTGTTAATTTGGATTAAAAAGAGAGACGTTAAATGTTATGTCAGACGTAAATGCTGTTTGAAGTTTTGAGTTTGATAGTAGGTACTTATCGTGTAGGTAAATTAGGTTAAGAGTATGAAAATGTATCAACATTCAAGGTTGTCTGTAAGAGATCGCTTGACAGCGATAAGACCACCTTTTTTACCTATCTTTATGTTCTTTTTATTTTATAAGTTTTCCTTTTGTAATTGTGTGCAATAAAGTATAAGTAAATAAATAAATAACATTATGGTTCTTGTAAATTTATCTCAAATTTTTTAAAATATATTTTTTACTTAGTGTTAATATCCTTTGAATTAAATACCCTATATAAAAAAGCATTCGAACAGTGTTCATTAGAATTTGAGTAAAAGACATTTGAAAATTTGCATCAGTTTGATCGTAAACAAATTTCCACAAACAAAACAAAAATAAAAACATTGAACTACTTTAAGTGCAATTCGTAAGATTTACTTTTACTGTGTATTTTAAGAGAAGTTATAGATTGCTTATTTGTATGTGATATACCTGCGCGCAATGTTAGATGTTTAGCACGATCTATATACCCTACATTCTTTCGCCTTTTCCAGCTTTCACTTTTCACAGATCATCCGTTTCTACTAATATTTCATCACTTGATTGCAAGTACTACGACAGAAAAATAAGTAACTTGTCATTACATGTAAGCAAAAAAGAATTTGGTATTAGTTTGTTACCTTTGATTGATTAAAAAAAAATCCGAATAAAGAACTAAGCCTCTATACGTTAATCCCTTGTCACGAGTGCTCCATTAAATTCCGTTTTTGAATTTACAACAGGTCACGTCAGACTTTATAACGGACTTTTGATATGAAAGACAGAAGATTTAGAAAAAAGTGTGAACATTTGTGTTTGAATCACAGGGATTAGTCAATTTGAACAAAAATAGAAAGGAGAAATGTTTCACCCTGGCAAAATTTTTATATCGAAAGCTAGGAAAGCGGCAAGCAATCAATAATGTTAATTTTGAAAATTAAAAAGTTTTTGTAGGTACGTACACTAGCAGTTCTTTAGGCTCTACTCACGTTAATCTCTGTATTGAGCAGATTTAGCGAAATAGAGCATACAAAAACGATACTGGCATTATTGCTCACAATTTTCTATGTTTATAATATAAGTAGGATTTAGGACAATTATGGCTATCTTCTTAAAAAAATATATCTTTACCTAGCATCAGATGAGATCGAGGCTATCAGGTGCAAACTGCTCCAGACTTAGTAAATATTAAGATGATTTTTGGAAATTATCAGCCAGCAGACACCCACCTTTACCGTAGGCGTGCTTTCAGACTCTCCTTCTGATGGTCGGTCCTGCACTACCCAGGTTTTTATACATAGACATTTATAGCATGGATAGGAGGTTTGCCTTCCATGAAACCTGATCGAAAATGCAGATGAAAACAGGATTCATCTTTACCGAAACTCCAGTCAGACGAAACCTGCATACATTCCATCTCCCAAGTCAAGAAATAAACTTGAATCACAATGATCAAAACCCCTTGTAATTAAGATACACCATTTGGTGGTAAAATCCCTTCAGAGTGCAGCTGCCTAGTGACCAGCATTCATATAAAGCCTGCCGAAAGTAATCACCGCCCCGGAGAAAAAAATTCCCAGCATGACGACCACTTTGGTGATGGGTTAAACCTATCTGCCTCAGACGCCAGTGGTTGCGGGTTCAACAAGAACAAGAAAAAAAAATGTTCCAGGTCTGGACATTTATCTTTATATGTATTTATTTATATTCCCCTAGTCCGCTTCGTGGTATCTCATAACACAACACACTTTGCTTACTTTGAGGCCATGTAGTTGGTGTGATCGTCTGGGGATTTTATTTACTTTATTTTTATTTATTGTTTTATAATGAGCCAGTTTCTTCCCAAGCAAACCCATAAAAATTTAGGCCAAAATTATACTTCTTAAGGCCATGTCCATCATCTTCGACGCGTTTTCACTTATTATAAATTGAGATTGAGAAAAAAAATTGAGTAATAAAAACTTTAGTAGGTACTCACGAATAAATAGGCGTGTCATGCCCCTGCTTGTACCAAATCACTAAACCCATTCTGTCATCGGGTAAAGAAGGCGTGACGTCACAGGGCAGCTCAACAGCGCCACCCGTCGGCGCATGCAGAGTTTCTATTGCAGCTGAAACAAAAGATATTTGCATTACTAGAATTGTTGGACATTTATTAAACTATCGCCGTCTAGCCCTAAAGAAAGCTCATATGATTGTGTCTAGGCCTAGTTCTACAACGGATATACATACTCATATTTTTTTAATTCGTAACCGCATATGTAACACATACATACATAACGTCACGCCTGTATTCCTTATAGGGTAGACAGAACACCAGAGGTTACAAGACCATTTGATGTCACGTTTGACAAATTTAGAGGTATGATAAAGATGGAGGGAGACTATTGTAGTGACAGGAACGCACAAAAACGCCTTTAAAACCTCTTTCCCTTAACTGACTTTTACAGTATGCCCGGGAAAAGAAGCAGCTGGCACATTCTATGTTTTTCTTTCGCTCCCAGTCCAGAATGGAAGCTATGGCATATGAAATATTGTAGCATAATACACCCAAAGCAATGCGAATAAAAATGTTCATACACACAAATATTTGCGTTGTGATAGGATCGAACTCGCGACCACCGGAGTTTTGAGACAGACAGTTGAGAGTTACCTTCTTGCCGCAGTGGTCGTCTGTTTTCATCTAATTCTAAATCATAGTTTTACCAATATCACAATTAACATCAACTGCTGATATATTTCTTTTCTTCCTAATTAACTATAGTAAAAGGGAGGAAAACATTGCAAAGGTTATGTTTGTTTTAAAATTTGAGCGCGGACACGCCTCGCGGCCTTATTTGTAACTTCCGCAACACGGGTAAGGAAAATCCTGGAATAACATAAAGGATACATCGTATGTAGAAATTTCCAAGATTATGTGATTAAATCAGAGCCGTGTGAAACAACTAGTCCTGCAAATTATATTCCTTTCATTCAGTAAAAAGCAGAAGCTGAATTAAACGAAGTAAGAAATCAAACATTCGTATCAACAAAACCCGAATTCGCGGGAAAAAATACGTAACTCACGGAAAGTGACACAACGAGTGACGGGTAGAATATTAAATTTAATTGATCACATTATTTCATTAACTGCTGAAAAATGGCTATTAAATAGTTAAATTGAATACTTTAATTATTTCCTATTTTCAAAAAAGCCATAAAAGAAAGCCAGTTTTCTTGTCTCATAGATTTCATTTTTGTAGCTATTTTGAAATGCTTACAGAAAAATATTTATGAGGTTTGTACTTACATTGAGATTTGTTAACTAATCGATTTTTTTTAAAATTAGATACTATCCAACAAGGACTTTATTCATACAAAAAATATGAAACCTAGATATATCTAACTACACCAATGTTATTTCACATCATCATCGTAGCGATAATAATATAATGATAGGTAACAATGTAAAGTAATCCTCACTTAACCACTTTGCAAAGTGTATAATTATGCTACTGTACTGTCAGTAATCTAACTATAATGTTACTAACATGTGATAAAAATAGGGCAAAGTACAAACTTCATAAATTTTGAAATAACATAAAGTATTTTTTGACCTTATAAACGCGAGTGAATTCTCAAAAAAACCTAGATTCCATATACATTTTTTTACTTACAGTTTCATCATGATTTAATAGACTTCGTAATGGAAATATTCTCATAAAAATCTCAATAGCCGGTCTGAATCCAAATGTAATTTTGATATATAAAAAGTCGAGTTTCAATGAAAAGTGAACACAACGCTGCGCTGTTAAACTTGTTGTACGGAAATGTTTATTCAATCAATAATAGAATGCATTTTCAAAGAAGGACTTTGATTTGAATTTTAAACTTCGAATTCGGTTCGAAAAATGAATGTTGTTTTTTTTTTAATCCGAGAAGTGTGCTAACAAAATATTCTTGCGTTGAAAAGTTTGTTATCGTATTCAGTACCCTTTTTTTTTCTTTTTCATGTTTAATGTTTCTTTTTTTGACGTGGGTGTTATACGGTATGAAATTAGGTCGTACACTTTATGATTTTAATGGAGTAATGAGAAACAGATGACGCTGAATATGAATGTATGTAGGTATCTGTTACATTATATTTTAACAACAGATGATAATAATCTTCATAAAGAAATGAAATAACAGATGATTTTTTTTTCTGTGGTTTGGCTATGTAACTGTTGCGTATGTAAGTATATTTTTTTTAAATTTATTGAATTTTTTATTTTAAAACCACTTTCAATTCGAAATTTGATTTGATTTGAAAATGCTGTCAATAATTATTTTTTTATTTTTTAGCCAAGCCCTTACCTCCTGGGGCTTATTGCAGTACAAAGTAATTGAAAGTTTCGGCACGGTAATACTATATCTATCAGTATTTCAACTTCATACAATCGGACAAAACGCGAGCTATACCTACGCGGCTCGATCTCGACATGCAACCATTACTGATTGAGCTTTACTTTAAAATGCGACTTTTTTAAACTTTAAAATTCAATAATAAATCATTTTGTACGTCTCAGTAGAGGCGCAAGTATTTTTCGGACTAAGAGGACCAATTTGTTAATCAAACGTAAATATGGGTTTTTGACACAAAACGCATTTTTGTTCAACAGTACCTATTCAATTCACAATAGTAGATTATGCAACAAGGGGATAAAGCAGTGTATTATGTCACGGGCATCATATCCTGAATGAAGCGAGGGATTCAAGACTGCCCAAGACTAAGACACTGTTATCCCCGAGGAGCTTACTCCACTTTATACACCACCTTGTAAGATAATCAGGTAATTAAACGCAGGAATTAAATCAATAGGTATTTAATAATTTAGAAATTAAAGATAATATTAGAAACAATTGACCAGTTATGTAAAGATAAAGTGATATTTCTATTTGGTATATTCATTGTTTACTGTTGTCTTCAACATTGAATAAACAGTCCATAGGCTGCTAGGTTTCTTTGTAGCAGACAACTGTTGAAAATATACTAAAAGCAATGAAGCCGAAATAATTTTCACGGCTTTTTTAGTTTTCCAAGCAAAGAAATCTTCGTAAAATTTCATGTACAAATGCTTCGATTTACACGGCAAAATATTATCGACGATACTATTTGCTTCATTTCTAATATCTTCTGGTGTTAAATCGTCACTCGAGCTCGAAAAAATTTATTTATTTGAAAACTATTGAAATAAAAAATTCTGAACAAATTTTCTTTTCAAAAACCGCGCAATTTTACTTCTTATTTATCTTTTTCAAAAGGCAAAAGAAACCGTCGCATACAGGTTTATTACGAGGATTTTTAATTTTTCTTGGTAGTCGTTCCAAATGCAAAGGTACACAAACTTATACAGCCAAATTTAAAGTCCATATATTTTTTTAATTAGACAAAGCAACTAGTCATACAGCCATGTCCATGTAGGTATTATTAAATTTCGCTCCAATTGACATTCCAAAATCAAATGACATTATAACCCTTAGGATTAAAGTATTTCTTATTCCCTGTAAGATACCTTTTTAACCCCCGACGCAAAACGAGAGGGGTGTTATAAGTTTAACGTGTCTGTGTATCTGTGTATCTGTGTAGTTGTCTGTGGTATCGTAGCGCCCAAACGGATGAACCGATTTTCGTTTAGTTTTTTTTGTGTTATAGACAATTTTATCCCGAGTGTTCTTAGCCATGTTTCATGAAAATCTGTTCAGCCGTTTGAAGATCATCAGCTCTTTTCTAGTTGATGAGGGGATCTGACTACCTTCCATATGTCCTTTCGATGCGAAATTTGGTACCGTATTGCTTCAATTATATTGAAAGTATATGGTAAGGTTACAATGTCCTGATCAGCCGTTTGAAGGTCATCAGCACTCTAACAGTTGATGAGGGGATCTGACTAAATTCCATATGTCGTATCGATTCGAAATTTGGTGCCGTATTACAAAAATGATATTGATAGTATATGGTATGGTAACCATGACCTGATCAGCCGTTTGAAGGTCATCACCTCTCTAATAGTTGATGAGGGGATCTGACTAACTTCCATATGTCGTATCGATTCGAAATTTGGTGCCGTATTACAACTATGATATTAAAAGTATATGGTAAGGTAACCATGACCTGATCAGCCAATTGAAGATCATCAGCTCTCTAATAGTTGATGAGGGGATCTGAATAGCTTCCATATATCGTTTTGATTCGAAATTTGGTGCCGTATTACTACAATTATATTGAAAGTATATGGTAAGGGAACCATGACCTGATCAGCCGTTTGAAGGTCATCAGCTCTCTAATAGTTGATGAGGGGATCTGACTAACTTCCATATGTCGTATCGATTCGATATTTGGTGCCGTATTACAACAATGATATTAAAAGTATATGGTAAGGTAACCATGACCTGATCAGCCAATTGAAGATCATCAGCTCTCTAATAGTTGATGAGGGGATCTGAATAGCTTCCATATATCGTATTGATTCGAAATTTGGTGCCGTATTACTACAATTACATTGAAAGTATATGGTAAGGGAACCATGACCTGATCAGCCGTTTGAAGATCATCAGCTCTTTTATAGTTGATGAGAGGATCTGACTACCTTCCATATATCCTATCGATTCGAAATTTGGTACCGTATTACTTCAATGAAATTGAAAGTGTATGGTAGGGTTACAATGACCTGATCAGCCGTTTGAAGATCATCAGCTCTCTTATTGTTGATGAGGGGATCTGACTACCATCTTCCTAATATTAAAACCTACTTTAAAAAGTACAAAATAAAAGTAAAATTAAAAATTTTAAAAACCCCCCGACACAAAAAAAGACCTTAAAAACTAACTAATAATATTTTAAACCTATTCTAATTATTATCGTCCCATATATAATTGACTGTAAGACTTGTACTTTAAAATATTTTTATTTTCCGAGCGTCGTCGCCGCGTCGGGGGACCGCTAAGTGAGAAAAACAGTTGTCAGTTGCAGATTGCATCAAAAGAATTCACTCCGAAAAATTCGTAAAATCGACACAACCGTCAACGTCGTCTGCCCTCACGTGTCTGCCCGTTCGGGTCGCCGCACTTGGTGACGCCCACCCCCGCGCCGCAAGCCGCACACCGAGCTCGCCGCGCTCTTACGTAGTCTACGCTCTACGTAGTGCGGCATTACGCAGAGCGTAGACTATGCATGAAACTTAAGATCGCTCATACCTAAATGTAATAATAAATTAGCTGTTGTTGGCTTAATACTTTATATACCTACTTGAGCGGTCCCCGACGCAGCGACGAAGCTCGGAAAATAAAAATATTTTAAAGTACAAGTCTTACGGTCAATTATATATGGGACGATAATAATTAGAATAGGTTTAAAATATTATTAGTTAGTTTTTAAGGTCTTTTTTTGTGTCGGGGGGTTTTTAAAATTTTTAATTTTACTTTTTTAATCTTAAGGGATTAATATCTTGCTTTAGGTGGAGTTTATCTCATACATAATGCGAATTTTAAACAAAGGTGGTGTATAAGTATTTTATTTGTTTATATAAAAAAGTATATTTACAGTCACAAAACTATAAGTAAGTAAACACAAAGTAGGTAATTGTTATTTAAATGCTGAAGGCGGGCAGCCCTATCGCATTTGAACGGACCGCGGCGCTATAGGCATTTATTTCAAAGATGCGGCCGAGTTGAAACGCAGTAGATAATATTACAGTGCTAACTTGAATCCAATGCAAGGTCTAATCAAAGGCTCAAGGTAGGTTACATCCATCTATATCCTTATCATCATAAACCATCAGGTCTTCAAAAGAATCTTCCTTGAAGGATTCATGATTTATTATAAAGTTTAGATTAATCTGCAGAATTAAAACACGCTGGATTATTTGATCGACTTTTTAATATAAATTTTGATAAAACCTAGTCTAAAATACAATTGTATTTGTAACAATGCTAATACACGATCCCGCAAAAAATGGCGTCGCTATTCACGCTTTGCGTGTTAAGCCTCAACTTAGGAATGCCTTTTTCGATTTGTTTAACGGCACAAAGCGTCTTTAGTGATGTAATTATCGATAGTTTAAGATTTAAATCGATGATTTATATTTTGGGAAGCTAGTTCGAGCACTTTTTTATTTGTAATTACCAGTCGGGTTTGAAATAGTGCAAATTTGGTGGTTGGCGTATGTATGGCGTTTAAGGAATTTCTTGTAGATTTAAAAGTGCAAAATGGCTGTAGGTGAAACTAATTCACAAAAAAGCTATTCTAATACTATGGATAAGGTAAATAAAACTCAATATCCGTTTCAAGACAAGCATGTATATTCAAAAATAATAATTCGCACCCTATGTATCTATTTGTAAACTTACATGCGCGCTTTAATATACAAGAGGCGACATCTATCGTTGACATGAAATACTATATACTTATGTGCTCAATAATCCTGTCATTAAATAAGCTTTAAGACTTAACATTCCGCCCACCATGGACAGAATGTCCATAATTAACCTTCCTTTACAATTTTATGATAAAAGTATAAAGATCACTTAGTATCCTTTACACTTCTTACTTCTAATAAACTAAACCTTTAATTACAAATCAAAATCATCAAACAACTCGATAACTCTAAAGCGGACTGTATTTAAAAACAAAACATAAAACAACCTTGACCACTTGATGTTTGGCTAAACAAAATGGATTTCTATAAACACAAAAAAAAATCTAATCAAAAAGTAAACTAAACAATCTTAACTTACTCTCTAAGCAGCATGCTTTACTCAAACAGGGTTGTAAATTATAAAACTCATGAGATTCACAATACAATCTTAATCTATACCTTTATACAAATAAATAAACCCTTTACCTATGTGTGATTATTACTATTCAGTAACCGGTAAGACACATAACTTAGATATCGGTCTTCTGATCACACTATTTTTACATTTTAGAGAAACGACACGCGTGATTTTGTCCAAACCGGGATGTTTTTCGACTATTATACCGTAGAGCCATTTTGTAGGCGGAAGACCATCCTCCTTTACTAAAACTACATCACCAACCTTTGGCTCCTCCTTGAGTTCAGCCCATTTGTGGCGTTGATAAAACTGAGTTAGATATTCAGTCGACCAACGCCGCCAAAAATCTTGCACTAGTCGCTGCGTAAGCTGCCACCGCCTGAGTGTAGAGATGGTTGAAGTCTCATAATTGTTGTCAGGCAAAAGAATAATAGGTTCTCCGATCAAAAAGTGACCTGGCGTTAAAGGAAATGGATCATCTGGCTTGGTACTTATCTTAGACAATGGTCTCGAGTTGAGGCAAGCTTTGATTTGAGACAACACCGTAGTCATCTCCTCAAATGTTAATTTATTATCACCAATGACCCTCTTGAGATGATGTTTGGTGGATTTCACCCCTGCCTCCCACAGTCCTCCAAAATTCGGAGCTTGTGGAGGTATGAAATGCCAAGTGGTACCATTGTCATTTAACCATTCTGCAATCTCTTTAATATAACCCGACTTTTCGTTGGCGAAAAGTTGTCGTAGTTCGCGAGCGGCTCCGACAAAATTAGTACCGTTATCGCTCCAGATATCGGCGCAAATACCACGTCTAGCTACAAAGCGCTTAAAACTTGCAATAAAACCTTCTGTGGTCAAATCGCTAACGGCTTCCAAGTGAATCGCACGAGTGGCCATACAAATAAAAAGACATATGTAGCCCTTTACCGCATGGTGACCTCTACCTTTCCATGTACGCATGCTGATGGGACCTGCAAAATCGACGCCACTTTGATAAAACGGTCGACATGGAGTAACTCTTGACGAAGGCAACTGACCCATTAGTTGCGACTGAGATTGAGCTGCATGTCGAACGCACGTTACGCACTTGTGAAAATGATGTTTAACTCGATATTTTGCATCCAAAATCCAATATTTGGTTTGTAAATAGTTTAACATCAACTGTGGTCCACCATGTAATGTTTTATGATGAGCCTCTGCTATAATTAAATCTGTTAAATGACATTTACCTGGCAATAAAATTGGATTTTTCATGTCAGTTGCAATGTCAGCGTTGTTCAACCGCCCGTTAACCCGTAAAATGCCTAGATCGTCGATAAAAGGAGTAAATGAGAACAATTTACTCTTTTTACTTACCCTACCAATTCGAGCAAGTGACTCTATTTCTTCATTGAAATAATGTCTTTGAAAATAACGAATACAAACATTTAGTGCTTCTTGTAATTCGTTATTACTAAGCCACGACGACAATTTTGGGGCTTCACTCGAACGACGATGATGCCTTAAAAATCTTCTGCAATAAGCTATGACACGAGTTAACCTACGAAGACTAGAGTATTTAACCCACATGTCATCTGGTTGTGTTGTGCTTATTTTGGAATGATAAACACTGGCCCTTTTTTCTTCCAACATTGTATCCTTTCTCTCTTTTTCCGTGTAGTCTATTTTAGCATCCACTAACCACCTTGGACCTTCTAGCCATAACTGATGTGTCATTAACTCACTTGGTGTTAACCCTCTAGAAGCACAATCTGCCGGATTGTCCTTTGAACTCACATGATGCCACTGTGTACTTTCCCAAGTTGTTAATATTTCAGAGACTCTGTTTGCTATAAAGGTCTTCCAGCGGCTAGGATGACTGCTCAGCCAAGCTAAAACTACAGATGAATCTGTCCACGCTGTCACGTTATCTTTACTTATCTGTAAAGTTTCAGCCACCTCTGCTAAAAGCTTTGATAGTAAAGTAGCACCACATAACTCAAGTCTCGGTATAGAAACTTGCTTAATAGGTGCAACTTTAGTTTTAGAAGTCACAAAACTAACACATACCTCTTCATTTTCTTTAATGGTGCGTAAATAGACTACCGCAGCAAAAGCTTCGCTCGATGCGTCGCAAAAGCCATGGAGTTCTCTACAAACGTCATTAATATTTGTAAGACTCCATCGTGGTATTTTAAAGTTGCTCAACTTAGATAAGTTATTGCGGTAGAGTATCCATTGTTTATATAATGAGCTGGTAACTCCTGATCCCAATCAATACCTGAAATCCATAAGCGTTGTATAAATATCTTCGCCTCGATAATAACTGGGGCTATCCAACCTAACGGATCAAATAATCGTGCTATGTCGGAAATAACCTTACGCTTAGTAACAGGTGTAGAGATTACAGGCAGTTGTACAGAATAAACAAAATTATCTGTATTTTGTTCCCAACCAAGCCCAAGAATTTTATTTATTTCATTATTTTCAAACTCTAACCGCTTATTTCCCATCTTGATCTTAATACTATCTATCAAATCCTTGCTGTTACTAGTCCATTTCTGTAACTCAAACCCACCCTTTCTTAATAATGCTGTAATTTCCTCGTAAATTCGCACACCCTCTGGTAGAGTTTCACATCCTGTCATCAGGTCGTCCATGTAAAACTCCTTTAAGACTCTACCTTTTGCCAAAGGGTATTGCTCACCTTCATCATATGCCAGCTGATGCAAGGTACGAACAGCCAAGTATGGAGCTGAAGCGGTTCCAAATGTAACTCGCAACATGCGATAGTGCCCTAACTCTACTTCCGGATTTTCACGCCATAAGACTCGTTGAAAATCAATATCGTCTCTACAAATCTTGACTCCAAGATACATCTTCACAATATCTGAAGTCAGGCATATGGGGTAGAGACGCCACCGCATAATAATGTGCCGCAAGTCATCTTGTAGCGTGGGGCCCACCATCAACTCTTTGTTGAGAGAAACTCCATTTGTGCCCGAACATGAGGCATCAAAAACCACCCTTACCTTTGTCGTTGACTTGTCTTCTCTCACAACGGGATGATGGGGCAGATAAACAACGTCGGCACGACCTCTCTCTTTATCTGGAACTCGCTCCATGTAACCTAGGGTAAGATATTCCTGAATAACATCACTATAGCGGGCCTGTAGTTCAGGCTGCCTCATAAACCTACGCTCTAGTGAATGAAACCTATGTTTAGAAATATCTTGCAAGTTACCATGGCAGCATTCAGGAGTAGAGTTTCTAAACGGTAGTTTTACTATATACCTGCCTGTATCATCCCTAGTAGTGGTACTAGAATAAAGCTCCTCGCAACGCTGCTCTTCCGGGGTGTAATATTTTTTATTATTTGTTAGAGAGTGCTCCGACTCTAATTCCCAGAACCTTTTAAGTAACTCGTTGTCAGTTATCTCTGAAGCGTGTAAGTTAACTATAGTTATTGTATGACAAGAGTTACTTGTTTCTTTATTTGAAGATATAGGACCCGATAGTATCCAACCCAGTTTGGTATTTTGTGCTATCGGATAACCTACTGGACCCTTGTATAAACCTTCCAGTAAAATCTCGCCATAGACCTCTGCACCAAGCAACAAGTCTATTTTATTAGGTTTATCAAAAGTTGGGTCAGCCAATTGAAATTGCGGAAACCCGTCCAATTTCTTAAACTCTACTTTTCTTTTAGGAAGTAGCGCTGTAACCTTTTTGAGTACATGAGCCTTGACAACAACATGAAAGTTGGGATCTTGAAGCGACTGAATATTGACGTATACCGCCCACCGAGAGGATACTGAAGTCCCCTGGTCGCTACCAAGTCCTGAAATAAGGCTCTTACTTGCTTGCTTTTTTAATCCAAGCGCCTGCACAGCTGACTCTGTAATGAAAGAAGCCTGCGATCCTTGATCTAACAGGGCTCTTAGATAATAGGTACCTGCTTTTGTCGACTCTACCTTAACTAAAGCCGTAGCCAGCAACACTTGGCTAGGGCTTGTTGACAAACAGGAAACCACTCCGACGGCCTCTTCTTGTGATGTTGTAGCGACATTTACAACATTAGTTTCAGCTGGTTGAATAGAAACCTGAGAAGGGCCAGCTGAATTGGTGATAGCTTTAGAATGAAGTAACGAATGATGTTTCTTCTTACAAATGCGGCATTTAGTGTTTTGACGACAAATCGAAACTGAATGATTGGAACCGAGACAATTATAACATAGCCTGTTGGTTTGAACAAAATCACGACGTGAATCTACGTCTGCTCTACTAAATTTTGAACAGTTAAATAATCTATGACCCTCTGAACAAAATGGACATTTATCATTTATTACATGAAGTGATTTAGGGTTACTATGGTTACGAAAGTTTGATTGTTTTTGCGGTTTATTATCAAGGAATTCTAATGACCTAAACCTTTGTTCTAAGAATTCTGTAAATTGACATAAGGTAGGCAATGAGCTAGTATTGTCACAAATTTTACCTTCCCACAGTTTTCGAGACTCAGAATCTAGTTTTAAGCTAACTATATAAATGACAATTATATCCCAAGTAGAGACATCAATACCTAGATTTGTCAAAGCGTTAAGGCACTCTGTCGTAGTGTCCAATAACTCCTTGATTGCGGTCGCACTCTCACCAGTAATATTTTTCTGCCCTAATAGTCGCTTTAAAATGTTGTAAGCTAGATGTTTTTTATTGTTATAGCGACCCTCTAGCTGGGACCAACAAATATTATAATTAGTGCTAGTTATCGGTATATGTCGTAAGAGTAGCTCTGCTTCCCCAGACAGATGAGCCTTTAGATAATGTAATTTCTGTACATCATCTAGGTATTTATTATTGTGCACTAATGAAGTGAACAAATCTCGAAAACTTGTCCACTCACTATAATTACCTGAGAAATAAGGTATCGCAATCTTTGGTAATTTAACATTAAAATCTGACTCACTTTCCGTAACCTTTGATTTATCACTTTCTACATTTGATTCCAACTTGGCTAACGATTCTTTCAGTTCCGACTTATAATCTATATAACATTCCTTTGTGACGAAATAAATATCTTGTAAACAGTAACTAGATTTATCATATAACTCTCCAGGCACCTCACATATAATTTTATTATGATTTTTGACAAATGTATTAAATTCTTGCTCTAAATTTTCTAATCTTGATTCAATATATGAAATTGTTAAGCGTGACTTTGGTGTCTTTTTAAAATTAACCCGTGACTTTTCGATTTGATTTTTAATTTCTGACTGTAATTTATCTAAATTTGCCATTTTTTTTTTAAACTGTTTTTTACAGAAAACAATAAAATAAAACTAAAACAAAAACTTAAATTAAAAACTATAATCTAAAATCACTTCTTAAAATTAATCTTAAAGTCCACTAACTTATAGACACTTTAAAATCTTGAATATTTTTCAAAGTCCAAATCACTCGAATTTTTCTAAGTGTTTGAGATTTGTGTTAGTTCTAGGCAAAATTGGTCGTAGGTTCCCCGTAGTTTCACTTTTTGCCCTAATTCAGCCTAAGTCCAAACTAACACTTAGAAAATTTACGTTAATAATTCTTGAAAATATTGCAAGTCCAAATTTCTTCTAAGTCGAAAATAACATATAAAAGTACTCACAATTTCAACTCCACTCACTGTTCACATTCGATCACAAATATCTCCAATGATGTCGTCGCAGCAACAGGTCCTCGTAGTAGCGCCCTCTGGTATTGTTATCACAAATTTCTCAGCGCCCCCTGGTGGTGGATAGATTCCAAACTCCAACTTCTCCTTCTCTGCATACAGCGCCACCAGTGACAATCGGCCACAGCTCCAGCACTATTTTACTATAGATCCTGTTCACTGCTCACTACTGCCAAACATCCGGCACGATAGGACCATGAAACTTATTCACAAAAAAGCGATTCTAATACTATGGATAAGGTAAATAAAACTCAATATCCGTTTCAAGACAAGCATGTATATTCAAAAATAATAATTCGCACCCTATGTATCTATTTGTAAACTTACATGCGCGCTTTAATATACAAGAGGCGACATCTATCGTTGACATGAAATACTATATACTTATGTGCTCAATAATCCTGTCATTAAATAAGCTTTAAGACTTAACAGTAGGTACTTACTTAACTCATCATTTTTTTTATTTCAAAATAAATACGCGATGGGCAGCTAATAGTGACACCCTATATTTAAAGCAGTCATTGAAATATCATTATATTACTGAATAATTAAAAACGATTTGTCCAGAAATAGTTCGCTTCGTTCTCAACATACTATATTGATAATATTGTCAACCATAGAATATACGATTGAACGAAGATATGTGAAATTATTATTACTGTTAAAATAAGTTGTAAATATTATTTCAACAGTGTTTTTGGACCAACCAATACTTTAACACTTTTTAATCGGAATTAATCGCGTATACGTCTATTTTATATTTTAAATCGACGCAACACTTTGTTGTCTTTTCGGATACTATAAAATAAATTTAATGCTTTTCTCTGAATAGGTATCGATAAATTAATGGGATTTATAAATAAGTATGGAACAAAAAATTATCGATAAAACATATAAAATTTTCACCTCACTGGCAGACATCTATGCCAGGTGTTCCCAATATTTTAATCTGAACAAAGCCCGCATTTTATAATGATTGAGAGACCTTTTAGATATATTTTTAAATAAAAATAAAAAAATAAAATAAAATCCCCAGACAATCACACCAACTACATGGCCCCAAAGAAAGCATAGCTTGTGTTATGGGATACCATATAGCGAACTAGGGGGGAACCTAGAATATAAATACATAAATAGATAAACACCCAGACACGGAACATTTTTTTTTTCTGGTTCCGTGCGGGGATCGAACCCGCAACCACTGGCGTCTGAGGCAGATAGGTTTACCCCAACGCCATAGTGGTCGTCAAAAATATAGATATTTTTAAAGTGAAATAGGTCATTCTTCTTCTTGCTGATGTAAGATATTCTTATTTCGAATTAACAACAAAAATCAAGGATCTAGAGGTTCCTAAATTCATATGCGTTTTTTGTTCATATGGTCACATAATAAACTACATACGAATCGAGATGTTAAAAAAAAAAAAAACAAAAATATATTAACTTAGTTTTGGTAATGACTTGAAATTGTGGGTGAAGTTGAATTGTTTTCAGTGCATTCGTTGATTATTTATAAAGGCTTCTACATTTTGCTTCTAAATTTCTGTTTAGGTAGAATTATCCTTTACATATCAGGCAGCATGAGGTAACAAAACAACGACAACATTATTTAGAATGTGAGTGTTTACGTCACTGTGTAAGGCTCCTTTGGTATTTTTTTTTGAGTTTACGTATCCGGTCTGAGAGGTTCTAAGACCGCATAATAAAAGAGTCTATTAGGTCTGTGTCTGAAAAATAAACTACTTTACCAGACTGTTTTGAATCTGCGTGTCTTCTACGGTGCCACCTAATTCCCCTGTTACCTCGCTACAGCTTACTGAGGAGCTACAATTAAACATGTCTAATTGGGTATTGTGGCTGTTTATTTACTGCACGTTTCATTTACTCAAGGCGATTCGCACCCAAGCATCTTAAAAATGTTTTATTCCATCCTGCGTTCAATGTTTTAGGTTCAAAAAACACAAACATTTGACCCCTAAATATATGCATAATTTAACCGTTACATTCATAATTATTTCCCATGAAACAATGGGATAATTATGACCCTACAACACCCTTCATAAGGACCCTTAACCGTGTACCGTTGCACAGTTTCTGTTGTTTTTAATCTTTTGTTTCCATTCACAAAAACTTTCATGCATCATTTTGAAAGAGTAGGTACCAATATATGTAGTTCAATTTGTTTAATATTTTAGGGTTTTTTTTTGTTTTAACGGTGACACAACTAGCTTTTGACCTCAATCTTACTCGTTGGTAAATAAAGATGAGGATGAATATAAAGTGACAAGGGTTCAGGAATGAACTATCTGTTCATAAAAAAATGCGAAACACATCACGACAAGAGTGTGATATTTGGCGACCGACTCTATATGAAAGGTGGTCGTACGTCAGGCGAACTCTGAAGCGTGTGCTACGCTTGCGGGACGCTCGGGTTAGTCGCGTTTCATAACAAGCTATATTATGTAAATTTAGGCCATTCTGAGCCAGCTGAGCTTTCATTTTTCAATTCAGTTGTATCAACAAATTAGAAGCAGTAAACGGAAACCTTCTCCACATGAAGATAAAGGATATAAGTAAGATAAGGTAATGACAGCTGCTAACTAAGCTCATTGTAATGTCGTGTGGCTTCACGATTCACGTAATCGTGTGTAATTAAATTATTCTATTTGAATCAAGGTTTCAGGCTTGTATTAATTAACCGCTCCCAACTCCAAAAGCAGTCTATCAACTACAGGGCCGCAAACTACGTAAAGCTTTTAAAATAGGTTACCATGTCGCAAACTAGGCCTGAACCTAGATTATAAATTAAGGTTCAGACGTAGATCTAGACCACAAATTTATATATATATATATATATAAAATATGGATGGGACGTTTGTCTTCCATGACACCTGATGTTAAGTGAACATGAAGACTAAGGTGGTACACGTCCATCCACGAGAAACCTATTCACTCGACGCTTAAAAGTACTAGGACTATACTGGTCAGGGAAAATAGACGCAGGCAGTTCATTCCAAACCTTGGCGACCCGTATCAAAAAGGAACTGTCAAAGCGCTTAGTTCGACTTTTCGGAATATCAACCACATACGGATGGAAGTTCTGTCTGCGTCTAGTAGTCCGATGGTAAAAGGGTGAGGGTTCAATTTGCTCAAACAGAGCACTCGCGCACTCACCAAAATGTATCCTGTAGTACACGGTTAAACAAGCAACCTTACGACGATGCTCTAGGGTCTGTAGTTTTTTGGTTGTAAGGTCGACGTTGTTAATTAATTTACGGGCTCTTCGGTCAACGGAGTCCAGCGCTTCTAGTTGATATTTGGCTGAACCATCCCAAAGATGACTGCAGTACTCCATGCATGATCGCACTTGAGCTGTATATAAGTTAAGAAGCTGTGCAGGGCTGAAGTACCGCCGTACCTTCGAGATGATTCCCAACTTTTTCGAAGCTACTTGAACCATGGACACAATTTGTTGACCGAAGTTTAAACTGGATGTTATAGTTACGCCTAAAAGCCCTAGATGGTCAGTGATGGGGACAGATACATTTTGGAAAGTGGGCGTTAATGTGAAGGTGCTCTTTTTTGCGGAGAATAGACACGCCTGAGTTTTGGACCCGTTGAATTTGACCAAATTCGACTCACCCCAATCGGATACTTTCCGTAAGGTCAAATCAACGCGCTCAATCATTGACTTTCTTGAACTCTGGATTTCACGGGGGCTCGCTCGCGCATTGGATACGTATCTCTCTACAACAGTGCTGTCATCAGCATAACTAATAATGCCCAGTGTTAAAAGATCATTAATGTGCAGCAAGAATAATGTTGCAGAGAGAACAGATCCCTGAGGTACCCCGGCATTAATTGCCATTTGGTCGGAGGAGAAGCCATCTAAGACTACTCGAATTGACCGTTCCCTCAGAAAATCAGATATCCAGTCGCAGAGCCCAATCGGTATGCCATAAGCTAGAAGCTTACTTAAGAGACCATCATGCCAGACCCTGTCAAAGGCCTTGGAAATGTCTAAGGATACAGCTATTGCTTCACCATGACCCTCCAAGGCCTCGCTCCATAAGTGAGTGGCATACACGAGAAGATCGCCGGTCGAGCGCCCGTTGCGGAAACCATATTGGCTATCGCTTAGGAGCTCGTTGGTCTCGAGGTATGCCAGGAGTCGATTGTTCAATACACGTTCCATGACTTTGCAAAGTATGGAAGTGATTGAAATTGGTCGATAGTTGACAGGATCGGCACGGCTTCCCTTCTTTGGTACTGGTTGTACGTTAGCAAGCTTCCAGGACTTGGGAACCTTACCGGATTCCAATGAAAGTCGATAAAGACGCGTCAAAACGGGAGACAACTCAGCTGCGCAGCGTTTTAAGACTACTGCAGGAATACCGTCTGGACCACTAGCTTTGTTCTCGTCAAGGTGCAGCAAGCATTTAAGAACCTCCTTTTGGCGAATGTGAACGGTACCCATTGTAGGTCCGAACTGAGGTAATTGGGGTGGGATTTTTCCTTGGCAATCTAGACTAGAATTTTCGGCGAAGATACTAGCAAATAAATCTGCTTTCTCCTTAGCAGTGTGGGCCAGAGAACCATCGGGTTTCCTCAGTGGTGGCAGCGACGGGCGACAAAAGTTCGTTTCGACCGACTTGGCAAGGGACCAGAAAGCTTTACTTCCCGAAGGGTATGCTGCTATTCTGTCTCCGATACGGCCTATGTGGGCAAAACGAGCTCTTTTGATTACCTTTTTGCAGGACTTGGCGGCAGCATTGTATCTTTTCTTAAGTTCATGCGAATCCAGGGCTTTGCTTCTGCGAGCATTTGCCCAGGCTTTGTATGCTTCCCGCTTTCGCTTTTCAGCGGCAAGGCAAGCAGTATTAAACCATGGGCGAGCTTTGGTTTCAAGGGATAGATCAGCGTGGGGAATGAAGTACTCCATTGCTTGAACTATCACACTTGAGACAGCATCAGCGCAGCACGATGGATCGGTTGATGTAAAACAAGTTTGCCGCCATGGATAAGATGCGAAGAAATGTCGCATTTCATCCCAATCTGCAGACTTGTAACGCCATACTCGCCTGGAGCCTTTTGGGCGGGTGTCAGGTGGCGAGTACAGCGATACAGATTTCACCATACAGTGATCGGATGTCCCTAAAGGTGCAGTGACGGACACCGAGTATCTGTCAGGATCGGTTGTCAGCAGAAGGTCCAAGCAATACGCAGTGTGGCCAGCAACGTCGGGGATGCGCGTAGGCTCGTTAACAATCTGTGTGAGACCATAAGTCAGCGAAAACCTAAAGGCCTCTCTGCCAGCATGGTCAGTGTCCTGATACGGGTATAACCACTGTCCGTGGTGTGCGTTAAAATCCCCCAGGAACACCAACTGCGCTGTGGGAAAACGTTGCTGAATCTTATCTGCTGTATTGCCAAGGTATTCCATAAGCCTCGTTGTCTCCCGATCTCCGCTATGTGAACGATAGATACAGGCGTAAACCACTTGGTCTAGGCCAGTATCTATGTGAACCCACATGACTGAAAGGTCCGGCACTTCCAAGTAACGGAGACGCTGATAACAGATCGCGTCACTGGCATACATGCACACCCCGGCGTGCGGGCGGAAAAGAGACTCCAGGATATAGCCTGGGTAACCAAGGTATGCCGAGTCTGACGGATCGCAGATCTGCGTCTCCGTTAGAAAGAGTAGGTGTGGTCTCTCCGTCTCAAGATGGTGGTGGACATCATTCAGATTGGAGTGCACTCCTCGGATGTTACAGAAGTGCACTTTAAGGGAGAGGAAGTGCAACCGCTGTTGAACCGTACTCTTTTTAGGACCTTTCATTGTGAATTGGTAGTGGAGTGAATAGGGAGGAGAATAGAAGTTGAGTGAAGCGCTGCAAATGGAACCAAGCAACTCGTAGGAAACAACGCACCATTGGGGAACTCGCCTGGAGACTGCGGGGACGCCCGAACCCCCCCGAGGTCGCCATCGGGTCCTCTCTAACCGGTCGCCAACCGGCACGATGGAGCCTCCCGGGATTTTTCGCGAGGTGGCGGGGCAGCCTTTCGCATGTGGCTGGCATGCTACTTGGGCCCCCTACTACCTGCGGTCGGCCAGCGGTGCACCGTGCTTCGGATCCCGCTACCCTCCAAAACGAGTTACCCGGTGAGTCATTATCCTACGAGTTGAAAACTGTTCTCCGATGCAGCACGATTACTCAGACCTATCCTCCTCAATGGCTACACTAGACATCATGCCGGAACGCAACTAGGTTACTTGGCGGCATGGTTTTGTCTAGTGGGTGGTGACAAGCCACGGCCGAAGCCTACCACCAGATATTACTGCTCGTTTAGCACCACCCAGGGACCACGTACAAGGCATCGAAGGCTAAACCTTGCGGACGCGAGCAGTTTTCAGTCCCCAAACTATATTAGAAGGATAGTCATACTATATCTAGACGTAAATAACAACCAATGTCTGCTGAGTTCCTCGTTTGCCTTCCTGATTAGTGATGCTTTCCGAAACAACGTTTAATTAAAAATCTATTTACTTAAATTCGCAGCTAACTACTTGAGGCGAAGATTATGCGTAGGAGCAATCTTAGTACAGGCCTTAAGTGGAAATTAAATTTAAAAGGCCTTAAAGCTATAGGTACCTAAAGAATCGCATAGGTTGAAAGCTTCCTTATAAAAAAACATGGTCACTAGATAAAGGGTGCACGCGTCAGGTTATAAAAGCAATTAATTGCCATCTCAAAAGGAGTCAAACTAAAACGATCTTACGGCTCTTTAGGTAAGCAAGTTCCTACATAGTCTCTTAAGTTGACATGATTCGTTCTATTAAATGAAATATTTTGTTAACCGCATTCCGCAGTGTATAAGGTGATACCAAAGGGTTCTGTAAAAACACCGAAACTACGACCAAACGTGAAAAATATGCGATAAGTGTAGAATTCCACTATCATACATGGCATAAAGAAAGGGTGCCATTATATAACAAACCTTTTTTTCTCTTCAATATCTTTCGGGTAAAATGGAAAGCAAAATATAATACTTAAATAAAAAAAACCCTAGATAATCACACCAACTGCATGGCCCCAAAGTAAGCATAGCTTGTGTTATGATATACCATTTAGCGAACTAGGGGGGAACCTAGAATATAAATTCATAAATAGATAAACACCCAGACAGGGAAAATTTTATTTTTCTTGTTCCGTGCTGGAATCGAACCCGCAACCACTGGCGTCTGAGGCAGACAGCTTTACTCCATCGCTAAAGTGGTCGTCATGTATGTCGAATCTTTATTTGACAAGAAGCGATAATTTTCAGCAATTCCAACAGGTCATTAACGTTTATTCGATTACGAATAATTAGCTTGAAAAATAAATAACAGGTTTAATATTTCTTTTATTACTGGTTTTCCACCAATTTGTATAAATTAACTAGTTACCTTTGTTTTCCGTGACTAGGAGTATTATGAACACGACTGTACTGTATAAAATTATTTTTATTTCTATTTAAGTGGTCGTCGTATTTCAGTAGACGATACATTTTAAATGTTTTCAATGGCTTAGCTAAAAGAAATAAAATATTTTGACCAAGAGTTATCGTAGTAAAACTCCTTGTAAGTCGTACCTAACTAGAACTAAAAGTTTGAATCCAAAAGTTACCTAGCAAGTGAGTGAACGCAATAATACATCTTGAACTGTATAATATAGAGTTTCATTCAATTTAAAAACAGGGAAATATACCTAATATTTGCATAATTAAATCACAATTAATTTCAATTCAATAATCCAAACTTCTTTAATAAATACAGTAAATGCAAAAAGAAAGACATACTTGATTGAAACCAATTAAAATAAATCCACCAATCAAAATAATTTTCAATATCTCTGTAGCCAATCAACGACGCGGCGACGATTCATAAATAGCTAGTTTGATAGAGATAGCAAAAAAAAGGTAGTTAACTTAATTTATTTTTAATTGGGTATATCGTTTTTATTTTAAATGTAAAAAGATAAATGGGCTATGATGCTCAAAAATTTAAGTAGTATGCAGAAACAAGAGCCTTAAAACTCAAATTAGTCATTTATATTTAAATAGAAATGTATTACTTACATACACTTATTTTTTTATTAAAAAAGTGAATTTGGATCAAGTTTTTTAAACAAGGTTGGAATAATTATTACAACTGAATTTTCGTCTCAATATTTTTCTCATTTTAATTTCAAGAACATTCACAAATACAATACTTAGTTTGTTGATGGTACCTACAAACAATTTGTATTTATTGAATACAACACCAATAATGGGTGGCAAGTGACATAACACAATTGACATAACTAATTTAATCAAAAATGTTTGTTTTATCTTAAGTTTCCTGTTTACATGCCTAGTCGTCTATTATTGATATTATGGAGATCTTTTATAATATAGTCAAGCCCAAGAGTCTGTTTCTTTGCATACTTATGCTGAGCTTTAAAAGTACCAGTACAATTTGAGTTATAGAAGTTGGCGTTAAATTAATCACTCTTTAGAAAGATGTTCTAATTTACGTAAATGTTGTGAACTAGACATCTACAGAATAGAGAAAGATGAGCATGAGATCATGGAATAATCGTTTCCGAATTCCAGCAACCAGTAAACTAACGGTGGGGTTCGTGCATTGTGAACTTCGACAATAACATGAATTGAGGAAATTTTAATCAAAAACATGATCTCGGTATTTTTTATTATAAGATTTTTGAAAGCCTAGAACGAAAGTTACTATTTGAAACGGAATTGAAATTTTGTCCATATCCTAGATATAACTTTTTGGTATAGGATCGACAATAGTGCCACAGGGATCAGTAAAGTGAAAACTAAGTACTTTTAACACCTATTAGAACACCGCGGCTCATTAGTGATAACTTTAATCTGGGACAATTTATTTATTCATTTACACTTTATTGCATAGTTACATTAAAATTTTACTTTAAATTTAAAATAACATAGTTGGGATAAATATTTAATGGCTCCTAAAGTATCTTCCATCAAATGAAACAATAATTATCAAAAACGAATATTAATTGACGAAATAACAGAGTAACAAGAATAAAGAAAAAATACTAACATGGATTTTTTTTCGTAGGTCGGTACAATATAGGGAATTTATTATGTTTTTTCATGTGCATTTCTATAAGTGTTACTTGATTTACTCGGACGTTAAAATTTATACCATAAAGCATAAATTTTAACGTCCGTTAATCATTTAATCCTACTTTTGGAGTCTTAGTAAAAAACAGCACAAGATGATTTTGATATACTTAATAAAGTCAAAAAACCTTCTATTAAAGATATTAAAAAAAATGATGGTATAAATATTTATCCATTCAAAGAAACTAACTCATGAGCAAGCTATCAAGCAGGTAAGTGTCGTTCAAGTATCAAGTCCGCGGTAAATTCGTGTTCCAAATACTTAAGTAGGCAAAGTTTCAGGCACGCTTGTTACAAAGTTGGAAGTACCTACTGTTTCTAATGTGCTCACATCTCTTTTGTTGTTATCATGTAAGTATTTCAATTTTAGTTTAATTATCAACAAGAGATGGCGCTGGTAGAGCCATCTAGTAAGATATAAATAACACTATGCAGCACTTTTTGAAAATTATTTGCCTTCTGTATTTTTTTAATGTGTGTTTTCATACTGCCACCGCCTATTATAGATATTGAAGTGTGAACATTGCCTGTTCTATTATCAACCCAGCACAGTTTGAGTAGAGGAGGAATTTAAACTCAACTGATTCTATTCCTGAAGTCTTATAAATATCAGCTAAGTTTTACAGATGTAACCTAGAAATTTTGATAAAATTCATTAAAGATATGCCTGCCAAAGAGAAAAAGATTCTAAAAAAAATCCTACTAAATCCTACTAAAAGTTTTGAGGTTGATCCATTCAAACAAACACACAAACTCTTAGGTAACGTATCTTGATTCTTGCAGCTTGGAGGTACACAGTGAGATTTAAGTTTTAAATAACCATTATTTGCTTATCGCGATTGCGATTTCAAAGTGCTTTCATAAAGTTTCAGGCACGTTTATGACAAAATAGGAAGGACTGTGTAGAATATGTGAAGTTTTCAATTGCAGAGGGAAAGATTTATCAACGTAGGTATTTCATTTCTGTATTTTTGGTTATAACAGGCTGTTCAGATCAACGGAGTTTGAATAGTAGGGTACCACCTCAATACTTACCAGTGTAGATAATGATAAAATAGAAGAGGTAGGCTGTATTTTAAAAATTTGTCCGAGAATCTGTTTTATACAAAAAAAAAACAAAAATCCCAAATATCTCAAGAACTACTCACAGATGTTAATTTTAATATTTATTTATTTATACTTTATTGTACACCACAGAATAAAATAATTACAAATTTTAAAATACAAAAGGAATGCACAAAAGGTGGTCTTATTACTAATAATCAATTTCTACCAGACAATATTTATTACAATTTGAAATACATATTAAATTATAATTACAATTGAAAAGTGATTACTCACGTAATATGCAAATATTTTGCCAAAACACAATTTGGGGGATAGCTTAACACAGAATTACCGCATAACAAACCGCCGACCCTCAAAATGGTATCGAACTAGCCAGATTAATAACTTCATGAAAATTTATGACTAACCCTTATAGCTGTTCCACACTCTCGCGAGAATCTTGCGAGAACGCGAGAAACGAGAATGTGGAGCCGATTCTCGTATTCTTCTCAAGTTTTCGCGTTTTCTCCCCTTTTTGTCGGTTTTTGCGTGATACAAAGGAGCACGAGAACGCGAGAACAGGCGAGATTCTCGCCGCGAGATTCTCGCCGCGAGAACGTGTATTGACTTCAATGTGGCCGACTGACCTTACAAGAAAGCATTCGAAAGGATTAGTTGAAATACAAAATTCATTGACAGACAACTTTTGTCCGCGGTTTCGCCCGCGTAACTCCCTTAGAGAGAGAGAGCTTTGAAGTAATTTTTTTATATTGTTAGTATTGAAAAGTGTCCAGGAGGATACAAATTAATTTCTAGTATGTTTGATTTGTATATTTACTAAGAAATAAGGATAAATTATGATAAAAACATTTTTATTTCAAGGCTTTACGTACCATATGTGCTTCTTTTTAATATACGCATAAGTATAATATGCGAATGCGCATAATAATAAAGTTGCCGCAGCGGTTACTTCAGCGTCCATAGTCATCGAGCGGGAGAGCTGTGTGGATCCAAAGAAGTTCTCGCTACAGTTCTCGTGAGAATCTCGCTGAGATTCTCACGCGTGGTTCTCGTGAGAGTGTGGCACGCGTATAAAGAGACGCAGTTTGGGCCAAAATATGCATTATTAAAATATTTGAACATCATAAATGAAAATTTTGGTCACCCAAAGTGGGTCAAAGTCAAAAAAATCCTCAACTTAATATAACTTTAGTGACTGTTGTTCTTTTATAAATCTACCATATTATGTTGGGGTTATTATTTAAAATCATTATTTTTATAAGTAGGTATGTTGACTTCTTAGTCGACTTCAATCTCTGATGATGAATAATGATGATTTTAAAAATGGAAAACTTTTTTTGTGAAGGGTGTCCCAAGAAGAACGCAATTTTTAAATTTTAAATAAAACACAGATATGTAAAAAAAAAATCGTGAAACTTTATTATATCGTAAAGTAGACAGAATGAGGTTATGTATGGAACAATATATCGTGCAGATGGCCGCCGCGGCTTTGCTGGCATGCACGTGATCTTTTAATGAAATTTTCACTAGTAATGCTATTTACGAAAACCGTAATGTGAACACAAATGTTTGTGGCACCAACAAAAAAATCAAAATATTTTACACACGAAAAGAGTTACAAAATGTTGAACTTTTATTGCTTTAAACGTATTGGCGTAGACAAAATGGCGTATTTTATACCGTCAATATGGTTTTCAGATAGGGGTTAGCCTCAGATACAGGTTTAAAATTTAGCCTTCGCGGTTTGAAAATTTGCTCAAAAAATATAGGGTATTTCTTGCCCTAGGTGCCCTCTAGGTTCTTCTTGACCGCACGGTCAAAAATTTATGAAACAGTTAATCTGCGTGATATTTTCCCTCTCGTTCTGTTTTGCGTGCAATGTTAAAAATGTTGTTGGTTGTAAACAATAAATACCTAAGTAGAGATTAAAGCTAAGAAATCTCCTTTAATACACGCCTAAAAAACTACTTAAACATTTAACAATTCCACAATTCAAGAATTACAGCAAATCTCTTGTTTAAATATGTAGATTATGTACAGTAGTAGAATGTGGGATAGTGAGAAGTTAAAGATTTAATTATCAGTAAATATATTTATTAATAGAAATAGCACTTTTTATACACAAACAATATAAAGGTTAGCACTTGGAACACTTATTATTTAAATATGGTGGAGCGGTACGATTCGCGGATTATAGAATTCAGAGATTTTTCTCCGAAATAAACATTGATCAGCCCTTTCTGAAGGTTGGGCCGAGAATATTCTAACAAAACCAAAGCGTCTGTCAGAACGAAAATATTCAATTTGAAATTAAAACAATGACGTCATACTGTTAGTTCGCGCCATAGCCTTCTTTATTTCTCAATATAAGGCGCGCTCAAGCAGTATGTTACGACCGCCCCCTCACGTTTAAATTTATTTAATCCGATGAAGTCGGTTAAATAAATTTTAATTACATAGTCACCTTAATTCTACGGTTGGAATCTACCTATTTTGGGAATATACAGTTTGTACGGGAGTACTCATAGATGAGCCCCCTACCGCTAGAGTTTCAAGTGCGACTGTTTCAACTTAATAATCAAAATATTATACAGTCAACTCAAATCTCTGTCAGTAGAGCCTTGCCTGCAAAACCCAAGAAAAATAAGACAAGATCCAGTCTAGCTAATCTTTAATCAAAAACGTCGTTACAATATTATCGACGTTGTAAAGTGAATTCAGATTGACTCCACAGTCCAAAATACAATAAAGTGACAAACGCTAGAATATCATACAAGTTATAGATACAAAACAAAAGACTTAATCGGGGTTGTAAGAATACAGAATGGTACAACCTGGGCGGAATGACATTGGCCAGTATCCATTATGTTATATGTTGTGGAGGTCTGTTAAATCCACCTATGTCAAAGTGAGACATATGACATTACTATAATAACAAGTTAGACCAAAATATTTACCTACCTAAATGAGATTTTACCTGCCTACACTAAGTTCGCGGTGAACTTACCTACAAGAAGTTCGTTATTGCCCAGAACCTAATGTTCTGATAGATAACTTCATCCCGCACTCGTAACTACATGCGAATCTCCGCCGTATAGCCGAAACAGCTATCACCCTCTCTCTGATGGAGATTCAGTGGGCGTGGCCTTGACCCCTCATGTAATCACTTGAACGAGACATGGCCTTTATAAGAATTTTTTTTCGTAGGGCTTCGGTAATACTGATTAGTGTCAAAGACCAAAAATCAAAATACGTGATAGTTCGTAACATACTGCTTGAGCGCGCCTTATATTGAGAAATAAAGAAGGCTATGGCGCGAACTAACAGTATGACGTCATTGTTTTAATTTCAAATTGAATATTTTCGTTCTGACAGACGCTTTGGTTTTGTTAGAATATTCTCGGCCCAACCTTCAGAAAGGGCTGATCAATGTTTATTTCGGAGAAAAATCTCTGAATTCTATAATCCGCGAATCGTACCGCTCCACCATATTTAAATAATAAGTGTTCCAAGTGCTAACCTTTATATTGTTTGTGTATAAAAAGTGCTATTTCTATTAATAAATATATTTACTGATAATTAAATCTTTAACTTCTCACGATCCCACATTCTAGTAGGCAGCACATCAAGCGTTACAAATCTTTCAAAAAATTTTACTTCAATCTGAACTCTATGCCCTCGACATTAAGTTAAAATTGGTTGGGGAAATTTGACAGGTAATGTAACGCTTGATCTGCTGGCTTCTGAACATAGAAAAACATATTTTACATACCCAACTATTGGATAAGTTTTCATTTGCATAATCGTAAAAGAACTAAGATGCGGTACTACGCCTTCGTGCTGCAGTTCCTGTACTAAAGGTGTGGTATCAGTAACTATCTACGTCGAAGTTTTATGTAAATGAATATACTCACGTTGTCTTTAATCTCAATAAAATTAAAAAGTAAAAATGATTCTTCTCAAGGGATTTAAAACTATTCAGTGATTCATAAATAGTTTTGGGCTCTTAGGCTGCGTGAGCGGAGCCTGAATAGACCAATAACTATGCTCGTTCTGTTTCTATTGAAGCGCAGCGCAGGTTTCGAGCATAGTGATGGGTCGATGCAGGCTCAGCTCCACTCAGCTCCGCATCAATGGAAACGCAGCCTTATGGAGTCCTTTTTCAAGGGTGATTGCCGTCGCACCTTCATTATCCAGGGTGCTGCGGCTATTCTAATTCAACCCTATGCGTAACCTGAGCCTTTAGGTTGATAATATTTAAGTAATATTTAAAACTTCATATTGAATGAAGGTTTAAGAAAATTTACTGCTAACAAGCATAAAATCAGAAGAGCCACGCCCTTACTACAAGCAGCCTCAGTGTGCAGTAATATCCATACAAAATGGAGTGGAGTGAAACTAGTTCCACATCCATAGCTTTGCTATTTAAACTTATCCACTATCTGATGCCATCCTGGAAATAGGAAATTTCAGTTATATTTTAACCTAGATAATGAAAGTTTTAGTCGTTCAGTTCTCTTTTTAAGCCTTCACCTAGATGTGAAGAAAAAACTAAATAAAACGAAATTCTAAGAATAGGTGCTCAAATCATTTGTGTAGTAAACTGCCATTACGACCTAATGCGGCTTCTTTGATGTTTTGTAACGAGTAAATCGGGGACACTCGACATCCAACATCCCATATGTCAAATGGGAACCCAAAATAAAATAAACTATCGATCTTATTGGTCATTATCTTATTCTCTAACTAACTCGTGTTTTTTATCTTACCTTAGCTCGTATCAAAACCGATTACCTACGTTAGAATTTCATTTTATTTTAAACATGTTTTTTCTTAATTACACCGTAATGGTGACGTAGGGGAGATTTTGTAATCATTTGAGCCCAAATTGTATGTCATTTAAAAGCAGAGATGTCTGTCTGTGTAGGGCCGGCTTACAATAGCCCTACTGCACTTGGATAAGCGTGTCGCAAAAGGCGACTAATCGAAGTAGCCCCCGCTTGGAAGAAGAATCCTTTCAGGGCAGCCTGCGTTGTGATCACTCTTCATACAAAATTTGCCGCCAAATTATGCATTTTTATGAAGAGCTAGGTAGGACCTCTTTCATCCCGTGTGCTGTCGTCTTCGACTTGATTGTGTTTATTTTTTAATAAAATTTATATTTTTGGCACATCCAGTTTTACTCCTACAAAAATTTATTGTAAAAAAACGAATGGTCTGATTCAAAATCTTTTCAGTGTTGGATAGATATTTATACATTTAATAATAAACATAAATAAAACCGTGTTTTTTTGATTCCAACGTATTATTGGGTTGGTTTGTATAAAAAAAGAGACAAAACCCATGTTTTCTAAAATTATAATAGAATGACAAGGTTTCTTGACACCTAACGAAGTGACTGCATTCAAACCTTTTCATACAAGATCTTTGGCGAATTTTAACGACAAAACATTTAAAAAAAATTGTAAAAGCCATTGAACAGCCGAACGTAACTGGCACAATAATTTGCAGACAAAATCACAAATTGCCTTCTGTTTTGTTGTAACATTTTTATAACTGGTATATTTCTATGCTTATCCAACATAAACATCGCTTCAGAAGATTATCTTTAAAATCTTTATCGACTTAAAGGTTTCGCGAAACAGAAAAGTTGAACAGAAAGGTTTTAAAAATAGCATCAACAGTACAAGCTATCCTCTTTTTATAGAACCTTCAATAAATCGAGTTTTAATTGAAATTGGAATTGAAGTCGAGAGCGCTGAATAAACAGCACTAAGAATACTTTGTAGAAAAAATGTATTTTATGGAAACGAGTTAATTCGAGAGGAAAAAATGAAAAATATGATTGAGCTTGCTATCAATTAAATTTTTGCTCAATACGGAAAGTTCTTTTTCTTTTAAGCGCATTTTTGTGTATTTTGACGTTGGTAAAAATGGTGTACCTATATGTACTTATAATAATATAATTATACAGAACACACTCTTGTGAATATTTTTAAACCGACTTCAAGAACGTTTTTGATCCGTATTTGTGTTTTTTGTTTCTTATATCGCTTAACGCAATTGTAAATAATAGATTTTAATACTTCAGAAGTGGTCCCATAAAAAAAACATCAAATTCTATGAAGCGCTTTTGATGAAATGTTTTAGAGTGTTTTATCCAAAATACCTACAAAGTAATGACAATAAATCCCACACATACAAAATTGTTCACTTTCATGGAATTCATAATACAGTTTATCATTCTTTCCTTTGACAAAATTGACATAGGATTCCGGTCAACGGTTCCTCAAATATTTACGTATAACCCTTTTATAGAATTTAATATGAGTTTTCAAACAATATTACGTAATAGGCAAATGTTTCATATTAATAAAAATTATAATCCTTAAAATAGCTTCCTGATTTTTACACACCAACAAGCTGATAAATCATTTTCATTTTAATTAGTAATAATGACATAGATTCTCATTTACCTGCGGGGCTAGCTTGCTACCGTCAACAACGATAAATTGGGCCTTTTATCGATATTTTCTTAGAATATGGTATTAAGTGTATGAAATTTATTAAAATTATGACATATTTGGCTTTGTGGTCTTAATCATGGTATCAAATCGAGTTATTCTATCTATAATAGTGCGATAATAGGATAAAATAACAAAATAATATTTATCTTGTCGATTCGACTATTTATCGATGGTTGCATGCTAGCCCTGCTGGTCCCATTAACAATTCTAATTTATTAAATGGCATCGTTCATTTTCATTAACACAATAATATATGTGTACGCAGCCCGCATGCTTCCTTCCTCGTTATGATACAATATTGTAATTATTATTGACAATAACTCTGATTATTCTGGAGTATGCATGTGTAAAATTATTGAACCTTTTGTTGTTGAAATGGTTTATATAGGTTATTGTTTTAAGCGAAATATTGGTTTTAGTTTATCTTAACTGCTGATAAAAAATTTAAGTATACAAAATACAACAATGGACATTGGGATTAGTTGCTTTTTGTGCCAAGCTTATCCAGGGCAGTAATTCAAAGGCTGTTTGAGCAAATTGAACCCTCACCCTTTTACCATCGGACTACTAGACGCAGACAGAACTTCCATCCGTATGTGGTTGATATTCCGAAAAGTCGAACTAAGCGCTTTGACAGTTCCTTTTTGATACGGGTCGCTAAGGTTTGGAATGAACTGCCTGCGTCTATTTACCCTGACCAGTATAGTCCTAGTACTTTTAAGCGTCGAGTGAATAGATTTCTCGTGGATGGACGTGTACCACCTTAGTCTTCATGTTCACTTAACATCAGGTGTCATGGAAGACAAACGTCCCATCCATATTTTATAAAAAAAAAAGTATTCTAAGTCAACGCTACAAGGCAAAATAGAATCGTATATCCCTGGGCCCAGAGTCAAAAGAACGATATAGGCCATAAAAATAAGAAATTTCCATATCTCATGACTGAAAGCTTTTTGCCATTTTGCAATGCAAAAATTTAGTATACTTCATAGTTCACTGTGACCTTAAGTGCGATACCACGGTTCACATAACGGTCGATAGAATTAAATAAAAAATATAGTATACCAAAAAGTGCGCAACAGTGAAATAAGAAAGCGACGCGGATTGAAAGAAGATGTAGTAGCTAAGATTGAAAGGAGTATGCTACGGTGGTTTGGAAATTTGGGTACACAGCAAGAATGGCTCGTGTTGTCGGAAGAGGCCGCCCTAGGCGAACGTATGCCAATCAATTTGGCGACGTTCTTAAAAAGGACCTAGTTAAATGGACCTACCCGTAAACGGCGATCCCGAACGAAAAGATTAATGAACGTGGAGGAAGCGAAAGAGGTATGTCTGGATCCTAGCAATTGGTGTTCCCTTGTTTCTGCCTACCTCAAAGGGAGACAGACGTGAGGTTATGTGTGTATGTATGTAACATACCTTGTAGTACCAATAACCCAATGAATAAAACATTAACTTCTATTTTTCAATTTTCCACAGGTTTATTTCTATTTGTAATAATATTATATTTTATTCAATATTGTATCATGGTTTGTTGCCCGTGGTCCGCTCAATAGAACCACGGGCAAATCAAATTACCCATAGTCCTGCCGATAGTACTACGGGCAACTATATATGCCCGTGGTCCTATTCAAACTATAATTAAACTTTATGGAGAAAAATATGACAAAAAACTACATTGATTTTTTCTTTTCGCTTCATGAAATAACATCCTCAAAATACTACCTATCCACGAAATTTCGTAAAATATTTTCTAACTTAGACATACTTTTGACCCCATATTTACCTACAATGGAAGTAAATGTAAAAACTGATGTTTTTTTTTTAATTAAAAGTAAGGGTGGTTAAGTATTATAAAATTCGTCAGTGTGGCGTTGATCTAATACTAAAACAATAAATGGTTATTAATACCAAAAAAGGTCGCTAAACTTGGCTAAAATAGACAATTTTATAATTCAACTAGCTGAACCGGCAAACGTTGTTTTGCCATATAAATAAAAAAATAATAGATGTTGGCCGATTCTCATAGATACCGGATAAGCACAAAAAAAATTATCAAAATCGGTCAAGCCGTTTCGGAGGAGTATGGCAACGAAAACTGTGACACGAGAATTTTATATATTAGATTAGTGATGGATTTGCTAAATTCAGAAATAAGTGCTGCACTTTATAAGCTGCGCTGATATTATGTAGTTATAGGTAGAAGTGCATTTTTGTTATGAGTTTATTTTTTTATAAATGTCAATAAATTTAATTAATTTACACAATTTAGTTTATATTAATAATACGAATGGACCCACCATGGGAAAAAATATTTGTCTTGGTCCTACTCAACCAGTACAACTACCACCAATAATATTTATCTTGGTTCTACTCAAGCAGTAGGACCACCGCCAATAAAAATTTTAAATTTAATATAACAAATGTCTTACTGGTCAGACCACGGGCAAAAAAATGCCCGTGGACCTACCAGTAGGACTACGCCATAGGCCCATGGGCAACAAACGGGTTTAAATAGTGTTTTTATTTTAAAAAGAATAACAATAAAAAGTTTTATTAGAAAACGACAAAAACTAACATGATTCCTCGATGAGCACCTCTTGTTGACATCCCACAAGGCACACCACAACTATTACAACTACTCTACACACGATCCTTGAACACATATCATTTATTGTTGAAAACAACATTGCACTATCAACAAAACTTCGTAAACATCGATATATTCACCAGCACATCACTTATTTATTTACTTTACTAAAGGATATAACTCCAGTATGCGAAAAGCACTATAGGAAAAATTTATCTAAAATTTATCACGCATCACTTGACTTTAAAATACTTATTTCTCATTTAAAAAATAACAAATGCACATCGCAAATTTAAGAAATTTTGCGTTTATTTATAACATCAACAATACCACAACTTTCTTTATAATCTATTTTCCTAACAAAGATTAGCTTTTCAAAATACGATGTTCGAGCTTTAAGCTTTCGCTTACACAGCGAGACACACGTCCACTCACCAAGGAACCCACGGGCGAACTGTCTGACAGACAACAACCTGATATGCCCTATATCTCGTTTGCGATAAGGGTGATATTACCTTAAGACTTTGGAATAGAGAGCAAAGGTTGAGTTTCGTTTGATAATAAGATATGTTTAATTTCTTAATAAACTTAAAATGTTTACTGCGGCTTCATCCGAGAAATCCGTGTGAATATAGGTCAAAGCATAGAGTATGTATGTGTTTTTTTTTTTTTTTTTTTTTTTTTTTCAATCAATAATTTATTTATTTCTTCACAATAGGAAACAATTTAAACTTATGGCTAAACACAGTACTTTTTTACAATATTTTCCCTATGTGTGAGAGTCTGGTGCCTATGATAGGTTTGTAAATACTTTTGTGCGCGGTATTAGAAAGAGTATAGATAAGCGTGAAAGATGAACAAACAGCCTCACAGAATGTCACCTCTATACAGGGTTAATTTAAATAAGCGTATCACCTCTTGCAAGCAGCCTCTCCACATCAATCCCAACAACATTTGTTCTACAACTTTTTAAGATTAATCTATTAAAGTTTTTTCATACAAAAAATATTAATAGAATCTGTTTAGAGGCGTAACTCTGTTTAATCTTAGCGTAGGTATGCGACGACCGTTGCGCAGTAAAATAATTGTCGGGTCGTTTTGCCATATAAATAAAAAAAATAAAAAAAAATTGAAGTTGGCCGATTCTCATAGATACCGGATAAGCACAAAAAATTTCATCAAAATCGGTCAAGCCGTTTCGGAGGAGTATGGCAACGAAAACTGTGACACGAGAATTTTATAAATTAGATAAATTATGGATCTTAAATACAAACATAGTAGAATCTATTCAACTATTCTTAAAAAAAAATAAAAAAAATAGGAAGATAATAACAATAGGTACTTCCTACAAAATGTAGAGTAAGGAGCAAACATTTTTTGTTTTTATTTTTTGTGTTATCTATCAAGATTTGTAAAAAGTCGTAGAACAAATGTTGTCGGGGTTGATGTGGAGAGACTGCCCCCAAGAGGTGATGGGTTAATATTGATACTTAAGTACCTACTTCATTTTTATTATTTATATTTTCTCAACAACTTTGGCATTGTTGCCAAAAATATGAATTGACAACTTGACGACGATGTGTAGTGATAACACCAGCCAGAGGTCCTGGGTTCGAATCCTGGTGGAGATGGATATTTTTGTGATGAACACGGATATAAGCCGTCGAGCCATGGATGCTTATATGTTTGTTAAGTTTATTTTCTATTATGTCACATCCCTGTATAAACATACAAATTAAATTATATACATATTATTTATAATTTTATTTGTATGTTTATACAGGGTTGACCATTTAATTTTATGTCAGTCAGTTTGGCAAAGTCTGAAAGTCAAAGATAAGCGGAGATCTGATTTTAGGAATAATGTCACAGATTTCAAAAACAAGACGGAGGATTCACACCTTCACAAAAATTTAGAACTCAGATCGGGAATTGAACCCTAAACTTTTAAAAACGTTTAGTTTGGCGTCCAGTTTATTTAATAGAACAATTTTTTCTATTGAAAGAGTACCTTGAATGAGTAGTAAATGTGCAAAATTGACAGTTAAACATCTTGAAGGAAAAGCTTCATCAAAAGCAATACCATTCTGTCTACAAGAGTTAGAAAAGTTCATACCTACTGTATTACAAAAGCATTAAATAAAGCTAAATAAATAAATAATTATTTCTGTCACTCACACAACATTATCTAGCCCAAATTAAGTTTCATAAAGAACTTGTGTTAAGATACTAGTTAACTGATATATTTAAGAAATATATAAACATAGGTACATATTGAAATAATACATATTTTTTTAATTAGAATGTAAACTTAAATGTACATATAAACATCCATGACTTGACGACTAGTATCTGTGTTCATCACACAAATATCCGTCACCGCCGGGATTCGAACCTAGGACCTCTGGCATAGAAGGCAATGTATGTTACCACTACACCAGCCGGTCGTCACAGTTATGCTGAAAGAGAGTTTTTGCAGGGTTGACTATTATTTTAAATCAATACGAAACAAACCTAACAAACATGACACAACCTTCAAAATATGGTTTAATGCTTCTAAAAAATATTAAAATTATAATAAAATTATTCACATCATGTATTACCTAATAAACTAAATTATTCCTAAGTTCGAAAATTGAAGTTGAATTCCCGTTACTTGGCACCAGATTCAAACTATTACATTCAACTAAATACAGTTACGTAAATACCAATGATTATTTAGCATAGTAATTCAATTTCCTCGGTTAAACGGATTATAATTTGATTGGATATATGCAAATATAGAATAATACATTCCCAATATGCCTTAATCCAAATAGGTAATACTTGAATACGTATTAATAGTACTTACATTTACAGAGCAAGCTTAAGCGCAATACTTAAGCGTATTTAAGGCCTGTTTAAAATCTTACTTACATAGGTACTAGCTGTTTGAGGCGGCTACACCATCACGGTTTAGAAAAAAATTCATGGTTTTATCTTTGACCATGTAGAACTTCCATAAAAACTTTTCCGTCATCAGATTAATTTTAAATTTAATATTAATAATCCCAATCAAAACAAAACATTTAAATTCACATAATAATAAAATACATATGCATAATTTTACAAATTTTGTACGGATTAGGGTATGCTTTTAATGTGAACAATAACGGATTACGCATTCCAAATGGGCTTTAACACGTGGAACACAGGAACACACAGGAATCACGTCAGTAATACATCACGTCACAAAGACGTGATTCGCAAATTGCATTAATCTGTCTTTAAAACGTACGTGTCCGCGGAGAATGTGTTACACTACGAGTGTGAAGTATAAGATTTTTTATCTACGTTCCGCCTAATACATATACTAATACTGACTTTAAAAGCTTATTATTTTGTTAATTGGTGTGAAAGCGGTTCCCGCGGAAACCTCTAATCGAATTACAGATAACTAGCTGTTGCGCGCGGTTTTACTCGCGCAATTTTGATTCACCCGGGAGTTTCGGGTAAAAAATAGCCTATGTGCTATTTCAGATTGTATTCTATCACTATGGTAAATTTCATTAAAATCTGTGAGGCCATTTTGCCGTGATTAAGGAACAAACATCCATACATTCAAACATTCGCATTTATAATATTAGAATTGATTAGACATTTTTGTGAAATTTGAAGAAGGAAAGTTATAATTATATCAAGAATTGCCTACGGGGCTAAAGCCACGCGAAAAAATGCGTAGAGCTAGTAAGTATTAAAAATTAAAGAGATATAGAGGTCCACAAAAATAGAGAGTTACTATGATTGCTTATGAAATTAAACCAAGAGAAGATATGCGGACTAACGCAAGCTTTTATTTCACATTTTATCCTGAAATGACAGCATAAATAACTTTCAAAATAAAAACGTTGCATTTTCAACTTGCGATTCCTTTTTTCAAAATTGCCTTTTTTGGCTTTGTTTTGAATTCTGTATAAATAAGTGACTTGAAATTGATTTTTCATTATTTAATTCGAGTAATTTGCATTAAATCATGCCTCTTGGAATAATGCACCAGAATCATCACCATGCTGAAGCGTGAACTGAACCAGCGCAGAGCAGCAAAAAGTGGCCAGAAACAGAGGTGAACGCTTTCTACGGTCCAAAGAGTGCTGAGAAGATATGAAGAAACGGGACAACATCTAAGAAGACCAAAAAACGGTTGTCCAAGGTGTACAACAGCCAGAGAAGATCACTTTATCGTCACGCTCCACTACGGGATCGACATCTAGCAGCAGTTGCGATTCAACACCATCTGTTACACTCCAGAATAGATTATGTTATTGGTGATACAGTACTGCTTCCATGCTGGACTGGGAGCGAAAGAAAAACATAGAATGTGCCAGCTGCTTCTCTTCCCGGGCATACTGTAAAAGTCAGTTAAGGGACGGAAGTTCTATTAGCTCTATTTCGGGGGCGATAGGCTGACCCCCTGTCACTGCAATAGTCTCTCCAACATAATAATACCTCCAAATTTATCAAAAAACGCAAAAAGTTACCGCTTAAAACCTCGATCATTTATCTTATCTATATCAAAACATCACATTTGTCCATCTTCCATACTTAAAAACACTTATTAACTCTTTTTGAAATGAGCATTTTTGTGTACGTTACGAATTGCTTCCCAAGTTCATCTTGAGCATTCAAGAAATCGTTTCCAACTTCAAGCGAAGCTGTTATATTGCCATTTCTCTCTGCGATACTGTGGAAGTGTAAAAATAACCACATATCCTAAAGTTCGTCGTTGAATAGAGCACTGCCTTGTGGTTATTAACGCTTTGCTTTTGTTATACGATTCATTACTCGGTGGAATCACAAAAACATTACCTACGTTATGTAGTATTCAATTCTTTTATTGTTATTCAATTGAAGTAGTTTGATTCTGATTAAAATCGGTATAAAAATATGATGGGTAAGTTGGTATTTAAAATATATGACGCTTATGCCAATACTCCATCTTTTATTTATTATTGTGTTCACTAGACAATTAAAAGCTTTGTTTTTGCTTTAATACAGCGTTTACTTAAAAAAAACAACATTCAACATTGTAGAATAAATTATGGGTACTAACACAAGAATATTTTACGGCAAATTTCAAAAATCTGTACTTAACAATTCCATAGGAATATTTTAAACGGGTGAGAATTTTTTTTACAGGATGCTCAAACAAAGAGTGCTGTAGCAATTTAACTCCGACCGGCCACAAAAGCATAGTGGAAGTTGACCTGAATACGAGGTCAGGGTACCTGGAGAATCTGCATAAATGTCCGCTACAAAAAGTTCCAAATAGATACATACAAAAAAACTATGTTATTTTCAGCCATGTTTTTTGAAGAAGGTGCTAGTTTTTTGTTCTTAATTTTAAACTTAAGTTAGAATTTATTAAAAGTAAAATAATATTATTTTCTAATAATATATATATATATATATATATATATATATATATTAATAGTATGGGCTGTTTGCGTGAAACAAAGCATCAAATAAAAGTATCAAAATATTTTACTGTAATTGGGTCCTGCAACTATCATATAGATGACGACATAAAAATACCAATTTTAATGTCGTCATCACTACTTTCTTCGATCTTTGAAAATAGTTCAATGATGAAAGGCTTTCCAATATCTTTTTCTTTTGCGAAATCTTTCATGTAATATCTTCACATGTGAACAATGACTGTGCCTTCAATAGCTCCGATTGCATTGCACTTTCAAACATTTTTGAGATTTCACAGTGTAGCTTTCCAACTATGACTTTTTCTGCTTTTCGTTTTATGGAAACCCTGATCATTTCGATCATGTTAAGATCACACTGATATGGCGGTAAACGCAATATCTGTAAAGTTAGCTGCATTAAACTAAGACGCAAAACAAAGAACCCGTAGGAAACAGCAGAAATAATGTTTCCCAGTGTTTTTTTAATTCCATAATAAATTGTATATTGGAAACCGTCAGAATATTTTACCTATATCAATTGACGTATCAAAAAAAAAATTTAATCATCATTACTATTTCTTTCTTCAGAATAAAATAATACACCTATGGCGAAAGGTCCATATAAATATTTGCTGAGAATTCACTTTCATAAGGTCCTCCTTACAGCAGTGACTAATCTCCTGGAATCGTTGTTTAATTTAATGGAAGTGTAACAAAAAAAAGTTCCATTTCAAAATTATAACTTTCTTACATACATAACGTCACGCCTGTATCCCTTATGGGGTAGGCAGAACACTAGAGGTTACAAGACCATCTGATGTCACGTTTGACAAATTTGGAGGTATTATAAAGATGGAGAGAGACTATTGTAGTTACAGGGGCTCAGCCTATCGCATTTAAAAATGCATTTAAAACCTCTGTCCCTTAACTGACTTTTACAGTATGCCCGGGAAGAGAAGCAGCTGGCACATTCTATGTTTTTCTTTCGCTTCCAGTCCAGCATGGAAGCAACTTTCAAAATATGGAAATATGTAAACATTGCAGAGGCACTTTCTTGTTTACTCTTTTTAAAACAACTTCTTTACTTTTACCACCACCATAAGTAAGCCCACATTTTATACATTATGGCGTTTTATAAACATTTTTTTTATTGAAGGCAATAATAAATATGAGACGTCAAAAGTCATGAAAGTGACACTTCATAAGATCGCGGTTAGTTAATTTTTTTGCCACACGCCAAAATACCAACGGCAGATATATAAAATATGACGCAAAGTCTTTGTTTTATAGACACGAAAGGCATTACCTGTTACTCACTTATATGACACACCAACTTTGTGGCCCTAAAGTAGGCTTTTTATACAAGTTTGTGTTATACAGACGAACTAAGAGTAATCCTAGAAAACACCTAAGCCCATAGTAACTAAACTGCAGTGCGAGCACAGAACTTTATCGAGTCGTATATTAACGAATGTTTACGAATGCTCGTATAGTATAGAGTCGGTTGCAAGTTTTGAGTAACATTGTAATTTTTTATTTTACAGTTATTTATGAGTACAACATGTTTACAAACATTAAAAATTAACAAGGCACACATTTATTTAAGCTGGCCGTGCGGCAATGGATAGATTTCATTTTTTTCTTAAAAACCGTCTCCATACTATTCAAACATTCGTTAACAAACGATTCGATAAAGTTCTGTGATCGCACTGCTGGCTCGTCTGGGACTTGCGATGTCCTGAGAGGCTTTCACGCCGCCGCCGAAGAATTTCTCATCGAAGGCCGTTGAACAGATAAGTATTTATTTATTGAGTTATTTATTTAATCGGTTCAAGGTTGACACTACTATTGAAGTAAGCTAGGTAGTAAGATATCAAAAATGAATTGTCTTTAAACTCTATAATTGAAGTAAGTTAGGTATGAGATATGTCAGATTAATTATACATGTAATTAATTGTTCTTAATAACTCTTCTATATGATTGATATCTTTATAAAATGATTAGCCTGAGAGTACCAAAGGTACTTACTACCTTATTACTCACCCGTTTGTTTTGTTTTGTTTGAATTTTTCTTTCATATGTTTATGGCTTTTACACCAAGTTCCCTTTTTGTATCAATTAGAATTTTTATATAATTATGTAGCACATAGGATTGCCGACAAATTTGTGTAATGAAATCCTATGCATATAAGGTTAAATATAAAATAAAAGACATAATATGTTTACTTAATTAGGGGATAACTGTAAACTTAGCTATATTAAGGGCGGCTTGCGCATCGTCGTTAAATACAGTTTAAGAGCGACGTAAACGCATTTAGTCTGCTAATTATAATTAGCGTCTTGCACAACAAAAATTTAGGCACTAATCACGTTTAACGAACTGTCAAAGTAAAATACCCAAAGATGGCGATTTAGCTAAACATACTTAGCAAGATAAACTCATTTAACTAAATTCTGTTTAGACCAAATGTTACGCAAGCCGCCCTTAAGGTTTTTACATTTAACTCGTTTAAACTTTTAATTTATGCTTTTTGGCATTATATAGCTTTTAAAATTATCCAACTATTGATATATGTAACCATAAATATAAAATATAAACATAATAACAAATTATAAAAATGTTACAAAATGTAAGCATAATTCAGAGAAAATTTAATTGAAGTAAAACTAAAACTGCGGCTCTCTTTAAGGTATTGCTCAGGTACGTGGACTAAACGGCAGTCTGAAAGAGACATATTGACATATTTTGATCTTTCACCTTTACTTATTGTGCTGTCTCTCTTCGTGCTGCCTGCCTGAAAATACCGCGACGAAGTCCTGTTTATTGTGAAACCATACCACGAGTTTTTATTCAAGATCCTATTGCTGCTGCCCAACCTCCACACGTTTCATACAGTACCCTGCTAATGGGTAGTAGCAACCAACTATTATAAATTAACAGAATTGTCAACTATTGTTATAAATTAATGAAATGCTTACAGCTATTAGTTAAACTAAAGAATTAATTTAACCTCATTAAGATCGCTCTCATAAACATTAATCTCGTGTTTGATATCAAACTCACCTGATGATAAGTGAAAAAAAGGTCGTAGAGACGTTATGTTATATGGATTTAGATTTATATTAGAAAGAAACTGTACCTAAATCCACAAACTTGTATATTAAATAAATAGCAAAACGCAGTAAAGCAATTTTAAGCCTATCATGTAAACAGAGGCCAGGTTTATCAAAAGCGTCATAGCATGTCAAAACCACAGAAATTTGTTGTGGTTATCCCGCAAATTATGTAAAGTTTAGCTGAAAGATAAATGTACCTATTTTAAGTTAATTTAAGGGATTACATTGTTTATTGTGTTATTGAATTATTTAAAAACTAAATTAAAGTTCGTCGAACTCAAAAATATATAGAAAATTGTAAAGAAAATTAGAGACTTTTTTATAATATTCTGAACCTGCGTAAAGTCGAGATTGAGGTCGTGAATAACGAGAGATAGTTCATCAATAAAATATACTTTTAAAATAGGTCATCAAACTAATTTAAGTTCTTGTCTTGAAATAGGTTCTTTTCCCTAATTCTTTAACCCTAAGGTCTTAAGATAAGAATAGCCCTGTGGCCCAGGAATGAGAACTTCGTCAAAAATGACTAATTCGAGTGACACCCGCCTTGTAGCACCCTTTTAGGGCTCGCGTCACCTTGGCCACCCTTCATATAGAATCTAACGTCCACTATTATTACTATTCCGGTGGTGATGAGACATTCGGTATGAGGATAGGTGACCGCTGATCATTAAGTTCTCACATTAAGCCCTCGGTCTCGGGTGCTGTATATTTGAATACAGTAGTCTTTCGGGTTTGTCAGAAGCTATTTTTGCGTCCGGAAAAATTCCGACAACCACCGACCAGACCACTGGTTCGGCTTGGAGATAAATGGCTTAAATCTGTTAGTTACCACGGGGAGGGAATCATAGCTCTGTAATGGAGCTTAGTACAAAGATTTGTTATGTTATATGAAAAAGTTTGTGACGATAACATGACGAAAATTAAATTTCCCTAACTATACCTGAATAGATTAATAACTTTTAAGTCACTTTTAATCCTAATACCTATCTAAATCAAGATTTTCTCGAATTAACTGTTTGGAACAACTGTAAATACATTCCTAGTACCAAAAGAACTTTACCCTTCTCAACAAACACATCGTTTGCGTGTCAAATAGCGCCCCGCAACCAACTCTTAAGTCACTGATTTAATTATTATTTATTTTACGACTTGATAACAGACTTTTACCATTTTCAATCCAAACTCTTTCTTAAGTCTTACTTGGTAAGAGTCCGTTTCGTAGATCAGCAGTTTAAATAACAGTATTCACATTTTTGTTCTCGCATGTTTTTGTTTTGTTTGGGACAGAATTTAGCTCTAAGGCATAATTCGGGATCTCGGCTTTTTCTTAAGGATGCGTTTCCGAAAAGGCTAGGTATCGAATTCTACTACTACATGTATAAGATTCACGCACACAAACGTGCCGTGAAAAAGACGAAAGGTTTTGAACAGTTTTGATACTTTAGTTTTAAATATTTGCAAATTCTTTTATTAAAACGATTAAATTGGGTAAGATTAATTAAAGTGCTCGGAAAGTTTGAGCTCGTTTTATTCGTAACGATAAAACCTCACCATCGAACCTGATGAGCTGGTGGTACACTCGAGGGCTTCTACTGGAATTCCTATTCCTAGGCATGTCAAGTTCGAGTTCATAAGACGAGACATTACCATCAGTCCTGGTAGTGGGAGCTGAAGGTATGCCTTGAGGTACTACTGGAACTCCTAGACGAGTAGAGCTAGGCATGTCGAGTTTGGGTTCATTTTGATTCTTAGGACGAGACCTTACCACCAGTTCTGATAGTGGGAGCTGAAGGTATACCTCGAGGTGCTACTGGTACTCCTAGACGGGTAAAGCTAGGTATATCGAGTTTGGGTTCATTTTGATTCGTAGGAATGAGACCTTACCACCAGTTCTGGTAGTGGGAGCTGAAGGTATACCTCGAGGTGCCACTGGTACTCCTAGACGGGTAAAGCTAGGTATATCGAGTTTGGGTTTATTTTGATGCGTAGGACGAGACTTTACTACCAGTTCTGGTAGTGGGAGATGAAGGTACCATATTTTAAAAGAACTGAACAGGACACAAGGAACTGAATTCTATAGGCGGTCAGATTTGGTGGAATCGGGTTTTCATATTTTAAAAGAAATAATAAAATTTATGGACAAAGGATAATGCAAGTGATTGGGCTCCAAAAAAAAAGTCATTGTGCAGGGATGAGATGAAAGTCAGATTATAGATTAGACACATGTCATTCATATTTGTTAGGACGCTAAAAAAATTAGCCCTGGGAAAAAAAAGATATGACCAAAAATACATTTTGCATTTAATAGAATAAAAATCGTTTTCTTTTATGATACAGAAACTGAACGCCCGTAGATTTCTACGAGTGTATTTGTATAACCTTTACAGCCATTGACTACAAAACTAGTGAATATTGTAAATAAATACGATTATTGGTAACAAAAAGTGCTTGTGTGATCCTTATAAGTACCTAATGGGTTGGCTACACAGTTGTAAACCGCGATTAGTTCGTCTCTTTTCTTAGTATAGTGACTTCCCTTCTTATTATCGTCGACACACAAAAGAGATGTTATTATTAATCTGTCTCTTTTCTTACTATAGCGAACTTTTTGCGGCACTGGTTCGGCGACATTGGAAGCACGGTTTACAACTGTGTAGCCACCCCTTTTGATTTGATTTGTCTTTTTTCTTACTTAAGCGATGTCTCTTATACGGCACTGGTTCGGCGACATTGGAAAAGCAGTTTACAAATGTGTAACCACCCCTTATGAAATAATGGTATGTATGGTTCATCTAATACTGCCGTTTAGAATAAGCTAGTATGTTGCTATAAGTGGTTAATAAAGTTTAATAGTGGTTATATAATTATTACAACTAGATTTCATTAACGCTCTCTATCTCTTTCTCGGAGCACATTATTAGCGCGCGTTGTCCATTTTATTCGAAACATTTCGGGGTTCGAGTCGAAAGTCGAACTTCTTTTATGATTATGATATTTAATTGTATTGTTAATATGAATCATGTGTTTAAAAGTAATATTCCTTTTATAATTTATGATGTCTGTTTAATTGTACTGAAATAATAAATAACGTCTTCAAAAATAGTACTTATTTTATGTTTAAGAACTCTTACCAATGGTAATGAATGAAATAATAAATCATGTGTTTAAAAGTCTTACTTTTTTCATTAACGATAACCACTTATACCAACACATTAGCTTATTCTAAATGGCAGTATTAGATAAACCATACATACCATTATTTCATAAGGGGTGGTTACACATTTGTAAACTGCTTTTCCAATGTCGCCGAACCAGTGCCGTATAAGAGACATCGCTAAAGTAAGAAAAAAGACAAATCAAATCAAAAGGGGTGGCTACACAGTTGTAAACCGTGCTTCCAATGTCGCCGAACCAGTGCCGCAAAAAGTTCGCTATAGTAAGAAAAGAGACAGATTAATAACATCTCTTTTGTGACAGCGCACTGCTGTCTCGCTCGACGATAATAAGAAGGGAAGTCGCTATACTAAGAAAAGAGACGAACTAATCGCGGTTTACTACTGTGTAGCCAACCCATTAGGTACTTATAAGGATCACACAAGCACTTTTTTTTACCAATAATCGTATTTATTTACAATATTCACTCGTTTCGTAGTCAATGGCTGTAAAGGTTATACGAATACACTCGTAGAAATCTACGGGCGTTCAGTTTCTGTATCATAAAAGAAAACGATTTTTATTCTATTAAACGCAAAATGTATTTTTGGTCATATCTTTTTTTTCCCAGGGCTAATTTTTTTGGCGTCCTAACAAATATGAATGACATGTGGCTAATCTATAATCTGACTCTCATCGCATCTCTGCACAATGACTTTTTTTTTGGAGCCCAATCACTTGCATTATCCTTTGTCCATAAATTTTATTATTTCTTTTAAAATATGAAAACCCGATTCCACCAAATCTGACCGCCTATAGAATTCAGTTCCTTGTGTCCTGTTCAGTTCTTTTAAAATATGGTACCTTCAGCTCCCACTACCAGAACTGGTAGTAAGGTCTCGTCCTACGCATCAAAATGAACCCAAACTCGATATAACTAGCTTTACCCGTCTAGGAGTACCAATGGCACCTCGAGGTATACCTTCAGCTCCCACTACCAGAACTGGTGGTAAGGTCTCGTCCTACGCATCAAAATGAACCCAAACTCGATATAACTAGCTTTACCCGTCTAGGAGTACCAATGGCACCTCGAGGTATACCTTCAGCTCCCACTACCAGAACTGGTGGTAAGGTCTCGTCCTACGAATCAAAATGAACCCAAACTCGATATTTCTAGCTTTACCCGTCTAGGAGTACCAGTAGCACCTCGAGGTATACCTTCAGCTCCCACTACCAGAATTGGTGGTAAGGTCTCGTCCTGCGAATCAAAATGAACCCAAACTCGACATGCCTAGCTCTATCGGTCTACGAGTACCAGTAGCACCTTGAGGTATACCTTCAGCTCCTACTACCAGAACTGGTGGTAAGGTCTCGTCCTGCGAATCAAAATGAACCCAAACTCGACATGCCTAGCTCTATCGGTCTACGAGTACCAGTAGCACCTTGAGGTATACCTTCAGCTCCTACTACCAAAACTGGTGGTAAGGTCTCTTCCTTCGAATCAAAATGAGCCCAAACTCGATATACCTAGCTTTACCCGTCTAGGAGTACCAGTAGCACCTCGAGGTATACCTTCAGCTCCCACTACCAGAACTGGTGGTAAGGTCTCGTCCTGCGAATCAAAATGAACCCAAACTTGACATGCCTAGCTCTATCGGTCTACGAGTACCAGTAGCACCTTGAGGTATACCTTCAGCTCCTACTACCAAAACTGGTGGTAAGGTCTCTTCCTTCGAATCAAAATGAGCCCAAACTCGATATACCTAGCTTTACCCGTCTAGGAGTACCAGTAGCACCTCGAGGTATACCTTCAGACCCCACTACCAGAAGTGGAGATAAGGTTTAGTCCTAACTAACATAATGATTCCAAGTTTCCAAATTCAATCCTAATCATAAAAGTTTTGTAATTTTTTTTTTTCAATAAAATTATATTATTACCTTTTCAACTCAGTTCAGAGAGCGTCAAGTATCGAGACTTGTTTGATGTAATAAATTGTGTATGTACAGCGATGTTTCTTAGCACGAAAAATAACTCAAAAGCGATACAGGTCCACTCTCGACAGCGGCTGAGCGCAGACTGAAGATATCTAGTTTTTGTTTGGAATGATATTGACATTATTTGCTAAAGTATAATAACCCTTACCACAGTGTGTTAAGATTTACGCATTTATACAAACATGAAGAAAATTACGTGTTTGGTTTTATTTTTTTTTAAAGGGTTTTTAGTAGTAATTTCAAAGAAAAAAATGCGTATTATCAAAAATGAACATGTCAACCATCGAATAGTATTTTTTTTATTCATAAATACTTGTGTTTTCATACCAAAAGTGGTACCGTAAATTGGCTTAAAATCGTCATTTTCGTGCGACGAGGCATCGCAAAATTAGTTTTTAAGCCACAAAAACAAATTTATTTATATTATTTTTATATCATAAATGGAGATGAAAGTCTTATCTATCTATTAGTACTTGTAATTATACTAAACTTTGCGCCATTTTATCACAATATGTACCAGAAAATACCCTATTTTGAAGATTTGCGGAAACGCGTCCTTAAATTTAAAGTTAATGACGTGCTGTAAAGTAGGTGATGAAAATTACCCTCAGAGTATTTTGATTATGGGTAAAAAGTGTCTGTATATTAAATAGTGTTTTCGGTTGCCTTTTGTTTATGGTGCATAATGAGCGTAAAAGTAAACTCGTATAACTTGTTTTTTAACGCTGACATACCCGCGTTTGATCTAAATCTTACCCTAATGGCAAGGAAAGATAGATCGAAGATGACACGGGCTTAGGGAAGAAATGACTCAACATAAAACATCACCGGAACATATCACCACTGCTGCAGTGGTAATTGGCAACAGACTTCCAGTGTGTCCAGACTACACTTAAACGGCTAAAATCTAGATCGTAATCCATTTCTTAGTTTTGAAGATTACTACAACAAGTACAGCTAGTCAAGAATACATTATAGAAGAATAATACTAAGACCTTTCTGTGTCAATATTTTTCAATATTTGCACCAAAGTATTTTAAATAGCAACGAAGCTATTTTAAAACTATAATTTTTTGTTTGATTGTTTCTTTATACTTGAAGATGAATTTATAATCCCACGGCAATATTGAAAGAAGCCTATGTGCTCTTCCAGACTTACACTATGCCAAATTTCATCCAAATCAGTTGAGCCGTTCTTCCGTTATTGAGGAACAAACATTCACATTTACAATATTAGTATGATAAGCAATCATGCGTGGTATAACCACGTACCTTTGATCCCGTAAAATATCTAGATTAAAAGCCTTTTTTTAATTAGTATCCGAGATTTGCACGTAACAAACGTAAAATAACACAAACAAACAAGTCTTTCAGTTTTATTACATAAATAGGGATATATTTGGACAGTGATAAAGGTCACGTAGGTAGTATTTAAAACACATTTTCCTGTAGCTTTATATCTGAAACCACAGTAATTACCATCCCATAGCTAAATTACAGCTTTTATGAAAACTTTAGCAAAGCGTGTACGTGAAACATGATACGCCACGTTGGCAAGTAAAACATTTTTATTTAGGCATTTTCATTGGAATGTAGCTTTTGATATTTTCATACAAATTAGGGTCTTCGTCACGTTGTCAAAATTTCTCATTTTATTGTGATTCAAAAGGCATTGAGGGTAAATAAATCATAATCATATTTAGAACGGTTTTAAATCTATACTTAATGTATTATTATTTTTTCAAATATATACTCTCCGAGGAGGTTAATAAGTGTACGGGCCGAAGCCAAGTACTAATAATTAATTTGCTAGAGATAGAAATTTTCGTACTATTCTGCATGTGTTAAGAATGACGGCTTTTTGTAAAAGGTGAACTTTGGACGTGTGGATATTAAGGATGTTGAGATTGGTGTGCAGTGTGTTTGGTATGACGCCTGTAGAAGAAATGATAATAGGGACTGTTCTGACTGTGTTAACCTTCCATTGTGTTTTTAGTTCAATTGACAAATCGATATATTTGGATATCTTTTCAGAATGTGTGGCGAGAAGGTTATGAGTGTTGCAAATGGATATGTCAATTAGAAATACAGTTTTATTTAATTTATATCTAAAACGGTGATGTCAGGTCTATTGAAGTGTATAGTTTTGTCAGTGATGATTGTTCTATCCCAGTAAATCCTGTATTGGCTATTTTCTAATATTATTTGTGGTTTATATTTATAATATGGAATTTTCTCTGTATTATTATTATTATTACTAGCCTTGGGTGTCCCAAAATTGGGCAAAGGCCTCCCTTTTTTCTTCCATTTTAGACGATCAGCTGTTTTCGCGGGTCAGTTTGGTCCAGCGTCCAGATCATCCTTCCACCGACGACGTGGTCGTCCACGAAGTCGTTTGGTGTCAGGATGCCACGCGGTTTTTATTTTGGCCCAAAGATCTTCTGACTTAATGTATAGTTGGGAAATAATACATACATACGAAAATTCGTAAACATACGAGTCGACAAAGTTCTGTGCACGCACCGCTGTATTGACTTGAATTAAAGTCGTTGTAGCGCAGTCACTCCTGTGTTTTCAATCGATATTGCAGCAGGGCTAGCATGTAACCATCGATAAATAGTCGAATCGACAAGATACATATTATTTTGTTGTTTTATCCTATTATGTAAGCTTATATGCGCACCATAATAGATAGAATTACTCGATTTGATACCATGATTAAGACCATAGAACCAAATATGTCATAATCTTTAACAATTTCATACACTAAATACCATATTCTAAAAAAATATCGATAAAAGGCCCGATTTATCGCTGTCGACGGTAGCATGCTAGCCCTGCAGGTTAGGTAATGCTCGGCCGGGTCGGGATGAGGATGGTTGACCGACGACTATTCGTTTATCACGGTAACTTTTGTGCTTCGGAGAGCACGTTACGCAGTCGATCTCGGTACTGTATAGGTAATTGTATAGAGTAGTCGTAAGAGTTATAAATTATTCGTTTCCTTGAACATTCTGGCATCCACCAACCAGCACTGTGCCAGTTTGGTGGTTTACCGCCTTGTCACCCAGGGGAGAAACTCAAGCCAAAGTGGTCTTATGACAAAGTGTTGTAGTGATGATGATGATGATAATTGACTTACTACGCTTGCTACAGACTAAAGCTGCGTTTCCACTGACACGGAGCTGTGCGGAGAAGAGAGCTGTGAAAAGTGTTGAGTGTTTCCACAGAAGTAGAGCAGCATAGTGTAGAACGAGCATAGTGGTTGGTCTTTTCAGGCGTTGCTAAACTCCGCATTAATGGAAACGCAGCCATATGATCACAGTTGCGTCAAACTTGAGTCAGTTTATTGACCTCGTGCACAATTTAAAAGGATTTGATTGTTTTAGTCGAAAAACTGGCTCTTTTTAAACTCTTAAAACACGTTACAATAAGTGACAATAAGTTTGTGGTTGGAGCAAAAATATTTTAAGGATAAAGTATATATAATTTATTTATTTATTTTTGATTCACAGGAAAACTTACGGCTAGGACTTATTATAAAAAAACATGTTCAACAAGCGAAAGCTACGAAAATATTTTCACATTTAGATACTTTATATAACACTAAAAAAATAGAGGCAAAAAACAACAAATAAATAATTTAAATCAATATAATATAATATATAAAGTAAAATAAATAAAAAAATCACTTATTACACGGTATTTGTACGTTACACCTTGAATTGCTACTGCTGATAATAAATAAAAGATAGAACTTTAGGTGAAAGTAAAATATACTGCTGACAATTAATACGAGTAGCTAATGAGTACACGAACGCGCTGATTGATGATGATGCGTGAACTGATTCGATTAGTAATAAAACTATGAAATTAAGGTAAGAATGCTGACCGGGCGATAGGTATGTGCGGCTGAACCGTACAGTATTATACAGTACAGTAATAAAAGAAACATCTCATACAAGTTAACATACTACGATATTTTTAAGTGTGCACAAAAAATAATCTAGCTATGGCCGCCCAAGCACTTGGGACACCGGTGTAAAATATATCGAAATTGTGTAATTTACGATTTGCTTTGTTCACAAGATTGCTAGGTCGCATGATGAATGAGTTCTGTCTATAGTTGGTACTTGCGGTAGGGACGTGGAGTAAGGTAGGATTTTAAGGTAAGATATTTGAGGTAGGTAATTTCTGTATAATGCGCGCAAATACCAAACATAGCCAGAAGCTCAGGCACATCGATCTTATTGTTCATAACTTCTATTATATTGCATATATCTGCTATTTCTCTCCGTATGCTCAGTGGTAGTATATGGTGCCTTCTACAACGCGATAAGTAGTCATTATCGTATGTATTACGTCGTCGTATCGTATCGTATACATTTAAATTGCAGGAATCTTAGGATTTTTTTGTATTTTCTCCAGGCGTGTTATGTAAACATCGTACATAGGGTTCCAGACAGAGGAAGCGTATTCAAGGTGACTTCGGACAAAGGCACAGTAAAGTATTTTGAGGGTTTTGATATTGTCTGATGATAGTCGCAAGATAAAACCTAGGGCGTTTGAGGCTTTTTTTACAACGTTGTCTATAAGCTTGTCAAAAATAAGTTTGGAGTCGAAAATTATTTACAGATCAACCATTGAGTTCACTCTCACTAATGGTATATTATTTATTGTATAGTCATAAGTAAAAGTCGCGGTTTTCCAAGTAAAACTGCATACACAGCATATCGATATATTAAGATCTAATTTATTTATTTGACAATAGAGGTAAAAGTTATTTAGGTCAAGTTGGAGTTTTGATGTGTCATTAAAGCTATTTATTTTACAAATAATTTTTATGTCGTCTGCATTATAATAGGATTTTTGAATGGATAAAATATTAAGGTATGGCATTGATAAATATAGTAAATAATAAGGGGGATAATAATGATCCCTGTGGCACCCCGGAGGGCACCACTTTTGATTGACGACGTATAACCGTTTAACGCCACAATTTGACTGCGGTTATTAATGTAACAGGCAAACCAACGGAACAAGTTACCCTTAATACCAAACAGTGTTAGCTTACGTAGCAGGATGACATGGTCTATACGATCAAAACATTTTGAATAATCGGTATAAATCACGTCAACCTGAGAGGGCTTCGACATTACTTCACTTTGGTATTCAGTACAGAGCAAAAGTTTTGATTCCGTAGATCTGCCTCTCAGAAAGCCATGCTGTTGACTAATGAAGGCGGGTTTCACTGCCATATACAGCTGAGTGTAAATAATTTTTTCCAATATTTTAGAAAAAATCCATAGCTTTGATATGGGCCGGTAGTTAGTTATTACATCTTTGGCCCCTTTTTTAAAAATTGGTGTGATATAGACAGTTTTCAATAGGTACATACCCCATTTCTACAGAGTGTCTGTATATCAAAGATAAAGGTAATGCAAGACTCTTAACGCAACTTAGTATAAAAGTGGGCGGTATGTGATCTGGTCTGGTTTTATTAATGTCAAGACTGCAGAGCAGTTTAAGAACTTTGTCAACACAGATTTCAATGGCATGTATGTCCATACTGCCTCGCAGTTGCTCGTCTGATAGTCATCGGGTGCCGATGTAGATGTAGGAGGTAGATGTATAAACATGGAGGAGGAATAGTCGTTAAACATATTGCATATTTCGATACCCGAGTTGGAAGACTTGCCAGCGTATTTCATAACGGAAGGTAAGGAGTTGGGAGTTTTTCTTTCGCTTGGCATAGCTCCAAAATTCTTTGAATCTCTTATTATTCTATCTTCAGTCTGCTTCAAATAACGGGCATATATTACAGTTTCTAGTTGTTAAGCCCGATTGTGTAAAATAGTAAAACTGTAAAAAATAATCCAATAAATATTATTTAATTAATTGCCAATACGAACCGTACATTATCCAAGAAAAGAAGAGTTATTTGAAGCGGTCCAGATTAAGCCACTTAACTTTAAAATTTAAAAGTAATATATAAACTACACTAGAACGATTTACGATCAATTTGTATAATTAGACTTCTTATGGCGGATCCACACGTTTGCCAAAACATGTCATATTTCATGTAAAAATGTGTATACGGATAGGGATTTTCCCTTGGCTTGTGTAGATTTGCAAACGCTCTGATTGCAAGTTGGTTAAAAACTTTCCAAATTTAAAAATTGCACTGCATGTGTTCTGGACTCATCTTCAAGTTTATGCCTTGTAAGTATTAAGTGTCGAGTCAGATACATTGGATCACTTAAGCGGTTTTAAAGGTATGAATTGTGTTTCTAGAGACCATCGGCAAAAACTTGCAAACATGTAGAGCTGGCATAAAATGCTTCTACAAGATTGATTTACGATCATTCGCGTTCTATGCGGGAAGTTATAATTGGCAAATTTATCTAATAAACTTTAAATTGCCGCCATTTGATTGACAAAAAAAAACATACTTTCAAAAATGAGTCATATAAGTGGTTGCGGTACTTGCATGTAATATTTTTGCGTAGTGTTATTGAAAATAAAAAGTCGTTATTTTTATTAAGATAAGAAAATAAATTACACCTGTTTTACTGATAATGATGAGAAAACATACAATTTACTGAAATCAACATTAAATTATTATTTAAATTAAGTTTTGAAACGGAATTCATCATGCACGTGGTATTTCACAGTACCGTCGCGTCGCTTGTAACAGTACCGAAATAACGATGGTAGTTAATAAAAAAAAATAAAAAAAACACGTTTAAAACTAAATTTATATAATTATCACCATGATACTTTAAAAAATTTTAACTCAGTGACCTTAAACAAAATAATAAGCGCTTGAATCTTCTTCTACTCAATTGCTTCAAAGCCATATTTGACCTCAATCTCACATAATGGTAAGTAATGATGAGCTCGCAGTGACAGCACTCAAATTTTGTAAAGTAACTGGCGAAATTTTCGCTGGTGCGGTGATACTTGGCGGGAAGTTTTGAATCTACGTATTCGCTAGCCAGCCTACCACCAAGTGGGGGTCACGCGGATTAATCTCCATTTACTACACGCTTATCTCGAGCGGTAATAATATTATTTTCAATACGCAAGTTCTTAAGGCGAAAAAGACTAGATAATGTGACCAGATCAGACAGATAAATATTATTTATTTATAAGGTAGGTACACTAACAGTCTAACATACTTATTATAATATAGCCATTGAAATATTTTTTGCACAGAATCAAGCTCACACTATTTAACGCCACCGTCCTTACCTTTATTATTCCACACACAAACCAAATAATAGCCTACATTATATTAATTAAACTAAGTAATTCTTATCTCATCAGGAACCGTTCAACAAATATAACCCTACGGCCTACACTTTGTGTTCTTGTGTTAACTAAATAAACTTACAGGCAGGTCTGCTTATCTAAACATCTGCTGGGATTTCCTGCTGTCTTATCCTGTGTTAAATTGTTAGAACAGTGTATTTTAATGAATTTATCTTTTAGAGGTTTGTAGTAAATCTTAATGTACATTTGACGGCCTGTGGCGCAGTTTGATTACGGTGTAAGAAGTTTCGGGTTCGAGTCCCAGTCCCAGCCGAGCGAATGGAAATAAACTTTTCTAAACTTGCTCGGGTCTAAGTGTATATTCCAAAAACACAAGATTCTATACAAAGTTATTTAAGGGCCACATGGTAGGTTTGACTGTTGGGGCCGTTATTTATTACTAAATGTCAGTGCTCTATCCATAATATTCTCATTTTAAGATTTAAAATTCAATCAATTATACTGTCGTACTATTCAAACTCAAACTCAAATGTTGTTTATTTATAAACAATTTACAAATTGAACTGAATCTACCACCACTTCGGAAAGTCGATATGTTGAGAAGAAGTGGCAAGAAACTCAACAGCAATCATCTTTTAAAAATAAGAAAAAAAATACACAATAACAATTCACATCCAGGGAATCCCATCTTCTTGCATCCGGATATCTTATAGTAAAACTTTTCACATCCTTAAATCTATCGAAGGGTTAATCTTAAATATTTTGGAACATTGACCCATGAACGAGTTGGTGATCTTCTGGAGTCTACTATTATATTTATACATTAAAAATTCATATCATGTATGAGTGTTGCCATAACAGTCAAAATTTTATCGGTATCGCTATTTATATACCTATCGCTTTTTTCTGTGTATCAACCTCTTTACCGAACATTGGATTTGAATTTGATGAAACTGGATTGAAATAGATTGGATTTCGTTGCTAACAAGCTAGTAACGGATTGGTTTTCGTTGCTAGCTTGATATCAACGAAATCCAATTTATATAGGCTTCAGTCTTTATAATAATAATCAAAACTAGAATTTGTGTACAGTGATAAACTATATCTGTGTGAATGTTTATCTCGAATTCTGTTGAAAAGGGGAATGTTCGAATGCAAATCAGTTAATGGGATGTTCTAATCCCGTCCTGTACTTATCTTATTTATAGATAGATGAGCGATTACCTCCAGTTTTTGTAATAAAAGTAATGTGAACGCATTTTAATTTAGGATATTAATCCCGATGTTTATAACCACAACTAGTTTTTAATTGGATTCGTGATAAATTTATGCGTGATTCGAAACCTGCTTATCTTGATTGAAGATAATTTCATTAGAGCTTTTTAACCGAATTCTAAAAAGGAGGTTCTCAGTTTGACCTGTAAGTATGTATGTTTGTCCACGATTTTCTCGCGTTTAGCTGAACTAATATTGATGCGGTTTTCAGAAAAAGATTTGTCATGTTTAGGAAAAGTTTTAGTATGCCTATTGATTAACTTAAAATATAAGGTTCTCAATTTATCTGTTTATTTTGTATCAGAGATGAGCTGAACGTTCGGCTGAACATTCGTATTTCGTACATTCGACATTTGTATTCAGCCGAATATTTGATTGATTTGCTGAATAATTACCGAACACTAGCAGTTACCCGCCGATTTACCTGCGCAACTTCTGATTAAAAGTAGCCAACTTACAAAGAGGAGTTTAACCTGTTTGTTAATTATTGGGATATTATTAATTGCACATCAAATAAATAATTACCTATAAATTTATTTTCACCATTTATATACTTTTCTACATTAAGTAAATTATTTCACTCCAAATAAAATTAATGTTTAAAAAAGCTAGTACTGCCAAAAATTTGAAAATATTCATCAGCACGACATTACTTTTTCTCTCTAAAGAGAAACAAATAAATTCCTTTAGGTTCAAAAATACCACAATCTCATCATAAATACTAAGTGCACAGCAGATTAACCAGAGCGTGCGTTGATGATGTACATTTTCATAGCAAAAGGAATATTATTTTTTAGGCGCCAACAACTCATTAGGCGACTAATTACTTGGTGACAAAAATAATACATGAGGTATTAAAAATAATGACTTGGCAGCTAATATTAACAGGAAGACGTAGTCGGTACGGTTAGGTGCAACGACGAGCGCAGCAAGGAAGAGCATGTTAGGTTGCATATAGTTATAGCGGCCTGCGAAGCGCCATAAGCCAGGTCGGCTATCATAGTCAACCCTGGACAATCCCGACATGGTCAAACAAGTCAAGCGTTAAGACATCGAGATAACGATGATTCAAATTCAGTTGCTACACCAAAAAATCACTGCCGATTTAAATTTAAACAAATCTAAGAACCCAATATAGGTAAAGCTTATTTTAAATAAAATGCTGTTTAATTTAAGTAAAATGTTGCACGTTTTATAAATATAGAAGCTTTGTTTTTAAAAAAAAGGACTTACTTGGTATAATGTGCGTTAGTCATTTTTAGCTGTGCATTAACACAGAGACCGAATTCGGTCTAGATTATTATTCGAATATAATAAATTAATATTCGGTATAGATAATTCGGCGTTGGGAGAGGCCTACGTCCAGCAGTGGACTAGCGCGGGCTGAGATGATGATGATGATGATGATTAACATAAAAGCTTTATTTTAAGACTAGCTGTTGCGCGCGTTTTTACCCGCGCAATTTCGATTCCCGCGGGATTTTCTGGATAAAAAGTAGCCTATACGGATTCGGAAGAATCCCTCTAAGTAATGGTAAAAGTAATTTTGAAATCGGTCCAGTAGTTTTTGAGCCTATTAAATACAAACATACAAAAATACAAAGGTTTCCTCTTTATAATATTAGCATAGATAAATAGTGGTACACCACGAATATAAATTGTAGTTTATCTAATAATATTTTGAGTTGAGGATTTTGCTGTGCAATCAGTAATTTTGATATGAATTCGGATTATTTTTTAATACAAAAAGTGTTTTTTTGATTCGCGTGTAAATACTATCCTTAATTATTTATTTTTGTCAACGATTATCAACGTTTGTCTGATCGATGTTGATGCGGTTTTTAAAAGAATATTTGTTCCATTTAGGTAAAAATGTCTTTTGTATTTAAATGATAGATATGTTGTAATTTATTTAAGTACTTAGTTTAACGTTTTAATTTAGTTTTCTAGTTTCTCCTTATGACATTTTTGTAACATTTTATTATTATTTTCCATATTAAAAATATATGTATTTTAGGTAAACCTTTTGGTATTTTAAGTGACTTCAAAAAGGAAGGTATCAGTTTGATCAGTATGTATGTATGTTTTTTCGCAATTATCTCACGTTTGGGTGAATTGATTTTTATACAGTTTTTTTCTGTTTTTCATTTACTTACTTTTAATTTTGGGCTAGCTTTTAGTTTTTTCATAGTAAGTTAGTTTCCATATTTGTAGATATTCGTGACAGATTTTTTAGTGATAAGTTTTGGATAAATTCTTAGCTGACTGTTCTTTCTCTCTCTCTCTCAGAATCTCTCTTCGTTTGTCAAATTCTGCAGCACGAGCAGCATGCTGGCGATACTTAGACAAGACCATCTCTTGCTGCATCAAGTCGTCGTTTTATTTTCGTTGGGATTTATTCCTCTTCTTTTCTTTCTTAAAGCGTCCTTCTCCCTAGTTTTCTACCTAGGCCTACAGGCACAACGTATAATAGTAGGTAGATCAAGTCATGGTGTTACAGTACCAAAACATGACATTACCAGAAGTGGTAGGTAGTTACTGATAACAGAACTAGCCCAAAACTTATCACTGAAAAAACGATCACTAATATCAATAAATGTAGAACCTAACTAACTATGAAAAACTAGCCCAAAATAAAACCTTACACTAAAAAGTATGAAATAAAAAATAAATAAGTAAAAAAGTCATAGAACCCAAACCGAAATGAAAGCAAACTAATTATTTCTTTTTTAAGAAAAAGTGAACCTCCTTCAAAAAACCGACCCACTAAAAATGTTTTAATAATTTTTATAAACGCCATGCTATTCCTGTTTCCATTCCATCTATATTACTACCCCGTGTAGTAAATTTCTGCCTAAAAATGAATTAATACTAATTAATGTAATAAGAACATTAATAATTTATCTGGGAAGGTATTTACATAGTTTTATAGTCGGTGCCAAACCAAACACTGCATAAGAAGTACTAACATAGTCACATGTTTTGTATAGTTATAAATGAAATAAAATTGTTCATATTGTAAGGAAATTGCAATGGGGAGGGGGCTGGTCTCTAAAACACAGAATCTGTCTAGTTTACCTAGGGGTCAGACATTTCACTTGGGTGCTACGATTTTTTTGGCGGAAAAAATACCGAAAGGCACACACTTGAGAGTCACACGTCGTCGTCGTCGTCGCGTCGTCGTGAGTAGATGTAACTTCGTTGATACGTTCGCCTTATAATTTACTCTGTTTGGCAGCAGTCTTACTTTTATTGGTTTGGCTCCTTTTTTTGACATTTTGTATTTATTTTTTATTAATAACGAGCGTTTGCCTACGACTTCGTACACGCATAAACTCAAAAGTCCTATTTTCCGTTCCCGTGGGAATTCCGAGAATTCCTTCTATTATACAAACAGACACTTATTGAGGAAGCTTTATACCAAGTATCACATCCGTGCACTCAGGGAATAAGATTAACTAAAACATTAACTAAAACATCATATATTTCCCGTTCCCGTGGGAATTTCGGGAATTGCTTCCTTAGTGCACCCCTACATCCCCTAAAGAATGTATGTTCCAAATTTCAGCTCTCTACGCCCAGTAGTTACGGCTGTACGTTGTCTGTCAGTCACTCAGTAACTCAGTCAGTAACGGAACAGTTTTATATATATTGATGATAACTGTTTAAGGATTATCCCGTCTCACTATCATACTTGATTTTATTACTGTGCTCCGCAGTTTTGCTGACATTCAATAAACGTAAATCTTAACATTGTAGCCATCCCCTCTATAACATTGCTTTCGCTATCATCAAATAATAAAATCATCTAAATATCCCTAGCCTATCGCTAACTCTGACAAGTATCTTCAAATTTTAACAAAACGGACATTCGACTTCAACCTCCAATAATCAACGAATGCAGAGCATTAAAAAAACCGACTTCATGTCAAAACTTTGTCTGAGTTGAGAATGTCATCCAAATTTTTCAATGAAGTACTTAACCGATTTCGATGGAATTTAAATGAGACCACCTATGAAGTATTCTTTATCATATGAAACAACAGTTTTCAAAATCAATTCATAATTATTGTCCGAAATATCGTGTAAAAAAAGACACACACACAAAAAAAAAACATACTGACGAATTGAGAAACTCCTCTTTTTTTGGAAGTCGGTTAAAATATTAGGCGAAGAAGCAAGAATCGGGTTCATGGCTTAAGAGTTATAGGGTACACTAAAAAGCTTATCATCACAAAGACGATATTTGGGTGCGGCTTTTTCAACATGTTTTGGCCAAAAATATTGTTTTTACCGTCAATTCGTTGTGAATTCTTGTTTTATGATTGTGACGAAAATTTCAACCCGATTTTTAATTTAAACGTTTAATGGCTAATTTTCGAAAATTAACCAATGCGAAGTTAATTAAGAAAGATCAAATAAAAACAGCTCTAACTTTCCTCCTAATTCTCGTTTCCGCCTTAGTTAACTTTACTTTTTAATCAAAGTCCACCAGTGTAACCCCAGACCTAATAAAAATGTGAAAAGTTTCACGATGAGACAACTTGAAAAGCCATTCGACAATTTTCTGTTTATATTCTTTTATTGACGAATTTATGGTAATATTTTGAGTTCACTTTTTCCTTCTGCATACAGGAAATACTTTGATTCTGTTTCCGTACTAAAACATGTCCTTTTATACCAGTCGCCTTCGAAATTCAAGGATGTAATAGTTTAAGATCATACACGAAGAGAAAAAATAAAATAAAAAATAATTAGTAATTATTAACTGAGTAAACTTTACCGAAAGTTAAAGAATTCGTTATGCAACGCATGGTTGCACTGGTAACTACTTAGCACGAACCTACGCACAGCGCTATCTACACAGAATAGGTATGTTGTCGTCGAGCCATGAAGCATTCGTAATCTAATATATAGGGAATTCTGGTGAAAAATTAAGTGCCGGTAAAACTATACAACTATAGTCCAGGGTCTCAACCGATCTCAACGAACAAAACACCTTTTGTTGCGGAAGAAAAAGACATCTAATTTTTTACATACATACATACACATACATAACTTCACGCCTGTATCCCTTATGGGGTAGGCAGAACCCCAGTGGTTATAAGACCATCTCATGTCACGTTTGACAAATGAGGTATTAAAATGATGGAGAGAGGCTATTGCAGTGACAGGGGGTCAGCCTATCGCTCACGAAAATGCCAATAAAACCTTTGTCCCTTAACTGACTTTAACAGTATGCCCAGGAAGAGAAGCAGCTGGTACATTCTATGTTTTTCTTTCGCTCCCAGTCCAGCATGGAAGGATTTTTTTACTTTGTACTATTTCGTTTGCTTAAGGCACCAAGAGATTAGTTTTACGGGCATTTGACAGGTAGCGCCATGGATTGATGCCATTTGATGTTCGCAAGAAGAACTTGTTTACGCGGGCTTTGTGAGTGTTGAAAACTTTTGTTTGTTAGTATTGGTTACAGTACATCAAAAATACCTAATTGGACTTCAATTGAAGGTAGCTAATTTGTGTTTATGTCTTAGAGTATTGAGTATTCTATAAAATAAAGCTCTCAACTATGATAAAAATTGATCGAAATGAGCAACTATTGCCATAGGTTTTAACCTGAACCATAGTCCATACCATAGGCATAACATGCCTTACAAGTATGGTCCAAAAATTATTAAATAAAAAAAAAACAAAATATGATTCAAAATACATTTAACTACATATGTACTCAATGACTACGCTTTACTTAATATAAAACAGTCAACCGATATTATATTTGTAAATTAATTCTAAAATAATAAGAAAGTAAACAAAAAAATTAAAGTGGAGAGAGACTTTTGCAGTGACAGGGAGTCAGCCTATCGCCCACAAAAAAGCCTCCCATAACACCTCGATCCCTTAACTGACTTTTACAGTATGCCCGGGAAGAGAAGCAGCTGGCACATTCTATGTTTTTCTTTTGCTCCCAGTCCAGCATAGAAGCTTCCACTATTATAATGCCTCCAAATTTGTCAAACGTGACATCAAATGGTTTTATTGCCTCTGGTGTTCTGCATACCCCATACGGGATACAGGCGACAAAAAAATGTAAAATCTGGACCATAGTTGTGTAGTTTTACGGTACATACTTTTGTTACATAAATATGGTCAGAATCGAGTACAGAGTGCTCTTCTTCAATATCTAAAAGTGGTCACCAGTCACCCTGTATAATGTATAACCCAAGTTTTGAAAACAGTGGACGCTGTGGCTTTGTCGATAACACGATTTCATTCGAGGATACTTGTACCATATTAGCATGGATTATTAGCAGGTTTATTGGCATTTTTGCGGGCTTTAAGCTGCCCCCTGTCACGGCAATAGTCTCAATCCATCATAATAATACCTCCAAATTTGTCAAACGTGACATCAGTTGATTTTATAGCCTCTGGTGTTCTGCCTACCCCATCAGGGATACAGGCGTGAAGTTATGTATGTATGTATGTAGCATGGATGATTCGATAAAAACATTAGTAGATGGTTACATGCTAACCCCAATGTTCCGTTGTATGGTAAATTAGGAGCAAAAGGTTTGTGTCTCAGTTTGTGGTTGTGGTTTAAGTACGTTATTATTCAATTTGATATATCTATACAATATAACTTTTTTTGTCTGTAATGCATCATTTTTCTGTGATACAAAAACACTTATTTCAGTTTTCATCAAAAGCTTGGTGGTAGGATCCCTTCTGGGTCCGCCTGGCTAGCGACCACCCTTTATATAAAGTCTGCCGCCAAATGTTACCGCTCCAGCGGTAATGTGATCCGGCAATATTGTATAAAGAGCCAGTTCCTTCCTAAACCCGTGTGCTTTCATCTTCGACCTCATCGTCACTTACCATCAGGTGAGATTGAGGTCAAACGCGGGCTTAGACACTTATTAAAAAAAAAAAGCCAACCAGATAAAAAACATTTCAAAAAAGTCCAAAGTATTTCAGTTTCTGGAATAAAAAGAAAGAATCAGTCATAAATTTTACATTGCACTCATTGTGTCGCTATAAAAGTCGAAGTCACGCACATAAATGAAAACGATAAAACTCGGTTTAAATAAATATGTGTGTTTGTTATCGACACACGCCATTCTGTTTTCCATCACTCGATTTTACGATTCGATTGAAGTTTGTTGATTCGATGTTGCACTTGATGCAATACAATATGCATGCAATATGTATGTATGTGGTAGACTGGGTGGTATACATAATTCTGTTGCAGACTGTATCATTTTTTTATGATCGACTTGACCTATTTTTAAACTCAATGTCTCGTTATGGAAAATAACGATTTGGCAGAATATGTAAAAAGCGCAGTTTCAGGAACTGTTTGAACAGTTTGAACTGGCGCGTTGCGAGATATTTATCGATAAAAAACAAAATAAAAATTTTGAAAAACCCACGACGCGACGGTTAAAAAGTAATTGAAAAAGAATGAAATAATTTAAAATCCCCCGACTGAAATGATTTATGTGTCGGGAGATAATTAACGTGAAAAGCTTTTTTAAAAGTTCAATTGATCTCACACAGAGTCGGTATATGAACAACATACTATTCGATTTCATAGCACTTCCCTACAATTACCTATTCGGTTCTCGAAGATGTAGATGTCGCAATAACATAGGTATTCAACTCCCTATGGACTTTATAAGAAGAGCAAGAAAATCCATCTGGGGCTGCCATTGAATGAATTCGTTTTGTAGTTTTATATTGAAATAAAAAATATTGATGATCAAGTTTTTGTTTATGTAGTTAAGTAACCTAATCATGTTTATTAAATTGGTTATCTTAACGCTGATACAGTGTATGATTATGTTTACGTTCATAAAGCTTCCAGCCTTTACCGTAGGATGTTCAAGGAATAAAATACACTTAGATGGAATGTTTTAAAAGCTAAAATCATATTGTAAGTAATTTTTTTATCACCTCGGTTAAAAAAAGGAACTGATGGAATACGACTTCCTCGCACAAAAAAAATCAAAGAGCACAATGATGTTTATCTGAAAAATAACAAAGAAATATGTACGCAGAATTGGTAATTAACTGCCGTAAGATACGGCTTACATCTCAAGATGCGATACAAAACATAATGTTTAAAAGGCGTTATTCTGGTCATGGCTCATCCCAAAATTATTCTCTAAATTAACAATGGTTTTCTATTTTACCGGATAATAAGAAAATTTTAATGGATATATCTAAAATTAATAGTTATATGAAATTAGCAGCGGTTCACGATGACAATTAATAAACCGAATAAGTGCGAAGCGAACTCTTGGATGAAGGGTTCCGCCACGTACGTTCGTTAAGACACTGATCATGTACGTGGGTGGTCTGAAAAGTTTCCAACCTAACAATGATACAAGATTTTTTTTCTTAATTTTTTTATTTATTTTTCTACATAGTCTCCTTGTAAGTCTACACACTTCTCCCAGCGATGCTCCCATCTCTGTAACCCGTCCAAATAGTACTCGGCGTTTTTCTCTGCAAAATAATTGTTCACAAAGGTGATTGCCTCCTCATTTGATGAAAATCTTTGTCCTCCGAGCGCAGTTTTTAGATGAGGGAACAAAAAGAAGTCGCTTGGGGCCAGATCTGGTGAGTAAGGCGGATGGTCAAGCAGTTCAAACCGTAACTCGTGGATTTTTGCCATGGCAACCGCTGAGGTGTGAGACGGCGCGTTGTCTTGGTGAAACAGGATTTTCTTTTTCTGCAAATGTGGCCGTTTTTCCGCAATTTGTGCCTTCAGCTCGTCAAGTAATGATGCGTAGTATGCTCCTGTAATGGTTTTTCCTTTTTGAAGATAATCGATTAAGATAACTCCATGACTATCCCAAAAAACAGTCGCCATCACTTTCCCAGCCGAAAAAACAGTTTTTGCTTTTTTTGGAGCTGGTTCCCCCCTTGCAGTCCACTGTTTTGACTGTAGTTTTGTTTCGGGCGTATAATGGTGTATCCAAGTTTCATCTACAGTAATTAATCGGCGCCAAAACTCGGATTTATTGCGCCTAAACTGCGCCAACAGAGCCTTGGAAATGTTCATTCGAACACGTTTTTGTTCTAACGTGAGCAAACGCGGCACCCAACGCGCGGACAGCTTTCTCATGTCTAAATCTTGTTTTAATATGTGACAAACACGTTCTTTGGACATTTTCATAACCTCTGCTATCTCTCTCACTTTAATTCGGCGGTCGTCTAACACCATTTCGTGAACTTTAGCAATGTTATCGTCAGTAGTTGCAGTTTTTGGACGTCCCGAACGTTCATCGTCTCCCAAGCTCTTACGGCCACGTTTAAATTCAGCTGCCCAAAATTTCACTGTGGTAAATGATGGTGCAGAGTCCCCATACACAGAGTCCAACTCATTTTTGATTTGCGTAGGCGTATTGCCTTTCAAAAACAAATATTTAATAACAGCTCGATACTCAATTTTTTCCATTTTCACAAAAACACTCACATGTACTCACTCAAACGACTGTCAACTAAAAACTGCGCGTCCAAAATGGCCGAAACTTTGGTGAGTAACCTGTCAAAAGATGCACAACTACATTCACTAGCTTTTGTTGACGAGTGGCGCCATCTTTGCGTTAAGGTCGGAAACTTTTCAGACCACCCTGGTATAGAAATTTTGAATTTGTGTCATTTTATTACTTAAAAACATAAAATATAGTAATAAGTAAGAGATCAATACCTTTCTCTATGATCAAAGTATGTATGTATGATAATATTTTGTATATATTATATATCTTATGTTTGTATTTGTATGTAATTTGTTATGTAGGTTTTTAAATATATATTTTAATAGTATAAGTAATTTATTATACGTACACACTATTATAGAAGATCAAACGAACTTCTTAAGTGAAGTTCGATCGATATTATATGAGTTGCTTCATTCGAAGATATATTCATTTACCAAGTAGTCCCTTTGACTCACACGGTAGCACGCACGAATTTAAGAGTTATGAAATGACTAAAAAGGTCAAAACACGTGTTTTCGATCGTTTTAGTTAAAATTTTTCACACCAGTCTGGATCCATAGGATGCGCCTCTGTCGAGCTCATTATTTTAGAGTTCTTCATTTTATAGTTATGGCAAAACTTTAAGGGCAATAGTTTACTACATTGACAGGGCGGGTGGGACCTTAATGTATATCTTCGAATGAAGCAACTCATATAATATCGATCGAACTTCACTTAAGAAGTTCGTTTGATCTTCTTTTATATTTCGTTGCTTCATTCTTCAGATATATTCATTTACCAAGTAGATGTTCAGAGCATAAGGTAAAGTTTTGCTTTATAAAAATTCATTAACTAATATTCAACAGTTATTTAATCAACTCAAAGTAAATGTATAACTTTGAAACATTTTATTTACATGCATACTGAATAAAATTACTTAAAGTAAATTAATAATTAAGGATCAACAAAGGAGTTTACTTCTACATTTGATTGAAAAACTGCCCTTCCAAAATTACTTTTATTGATCGACCATGGGGCGGTTATAAAACTTAGCGAATGTTTGAGACTGAGCGGTCCTGCCGGCCGTGCTGCGAATGGCTAGCAGCGATAGGCCGCCACGCGCTCTGGCCGTGGACGTTGCTGCGCGTGCCGCGTGCTGTGAGCGCTGAACGCCGCGCGCCGCCGCCACGCCCGCGCCGCTAGACCCCATGACATGCTTTATCCAGCGACTGATAGACGGTGAGATCGTTGTTTTGTGAGGTCGCTTTGGTTTGACTATAAGGCAATCTACACGCTCTGGCCTAAGTTAACTCGTTACAAATAACTAATTTTCTAAAGCTAATGCAGGGCATATACAGGAATGGCATGTTCATGGAAATATGGCAAAACTAGAGTTGGTTACTAGCAGTAGCTGAAATTATAATCAAATCCAAATTCCCTATTTTGATTTCATTTGCAAAAATTATAAGAGAAATTGCACACGGTGTGCTAGTGGCCTAAAAGCAAGTAAAAATACCAGTTACTGTGTGTGTACTTTGCTCAAGAGTTGAATAACTATTGGGATACCATTTTGAAATATAATCTTAAAACGACTTGAAGATCTTAATCTTAAACCAAGTGTAATTGTGTTATGTTGGTAATGGCCTTAACCCAAGGTAATGGATTAATTAGTTCATGTGATCCTATATTGTTTCCTAATAATAAGGCCAACCTATGACTATTTACTATATCTATTAACTGTTTTTATTAGTTTTACTTTAATTGTTCCTTAAAAAATGATAAAATTCAGTGAAATCGAACGATTAAAGATATCTCCACTGTTATTGTGACAATAATTCTAGTACCGATACGTTGTACCATGCTACGTTGTACTGAGCTTAAGTTTTGTTAGAAAGCGACGAGACCACGACTAGGTACTGTGGTGACCGCCTACACGTCTTCTCTTAATGAAACCGAGCCGGGAAGCCTCGCTGGTTCGTTCTGGAAAGATAAATAATTTCTTTACAAAATCGTTAGCTCAGTAAAAGAGCACTCGTTTGGCAAGCGAGAGGTGCCAGGTTCGTGTACTGATCGGGTCTCTTTTTTTTTCAAGAACGAGTCCCCGCGTTATAATACAGTACAAATAAATTCTATTAGAATAACAAACAATGATTTAATGAGTATAGACTTGTTAACAAAAGTAAGTAACGTAACGATACAATCTCTGAACTAAAATAGTTTCTATTTTCACACTTAAATTCGAATATTAACTAGATACTTATAGAGACTTAAATTATTTCATATAAACAATAGTGCTAGGTGCTAAATAATTCATATTATTATAAGAATATATATTTCACACAGTACACTTAACAAATGTATCTTATTCATTTAGAAACGTAATTTTAGTACTAACAATCATTTCTTCATAGAACATTTTTGAATCATCGTTAAAATCATCTAATTTCCTATTGCTTAATTTAACAGTTCATACAATCAATATTAATATCGTACTGTTAAGAGCCACTCCTGGGCGGGGAGTTAGGAACGCCAATCCTGCCCGGTTCAACCAACAGTTCATATAACATAAAGTCATAGTGAACTATAAGCCACTCCTGGGCGGCGTACGCCAATCCTGCCCGACTCAATAGTTACAATAACAAACAACCATATTGAACTGTTACGAGCCACTCCTGGGCGGCGAGTTCCTACGCCAAATCCTGCCCGACTTAAGCAACAGTTCAAATAGTATATAGTCACAGTGAACTATTATGAGCCACTCCTAGGCGGCGAGTTCCCACGCCAATCCTGCCCGACTAAATAGTTCAGATAACACATATCCATATTGAACTGTTACGAACCACTCCTGGGCGGCGATTTCCTATGCCCATCTTGCCCGACTCAACAGTTCACACTGCATCTTCATTTTGTATTGTTATGAGCCACTCCTGGGCGGCGAGTTCCTACGCCAGTCCTGCCCGACTCTATAACTATCATTTAATTCGACACGAGATAATAATTATAAAAAACCAAATCAATTAATTTACTTCAATTAAACAATTTGTTATAATTCAATTATTTCACGACATACTGTAAGCAATTTGATATGTTATGATCTAAATAAATTGTAAATTTAAGTTATTTTAATAAGCAATTACAAGTATATGATGTAATAAGTATATAATATGTGTATATTTGTAAAATATTACGTTTCAAAATTTTATTAAAATAAATAAAATATTTTTGAACAATAAGATAGGTACATAAAAACAATCGCATAGTTAATAATTATCGCTATCATCCTCACTACCTTCAGTAGAAGAGCAAGCGGATTGATTAAAGCTTATCCAGAGAAAAATCTTATCTATTGAAACGACAGTCTCATATTTAGCTCCTTTCCTTGTAATAGGGGTATCTTCTACAAGGAATCTAACGTGAGGTAATATTTTTTTTTATCCTATACGGTCCTTGACATTTAGGTTCTAACTTTTGGATTGTCCTGTTCCCGATGCTACTGCCTTAACTATTCTCACTAAATCCCCTTCTTTGTAACGTTTTCCCTTCTTTCCTATGTTTATCAAATCTCTTTTTATTCTTTACCTGATTTTCCTCTATTCTGTGTAATGCCTCAGACCTAATTTCTGCTAACGTTTTATCATTATCTGCTACTACTTCATCAGTAACGCTATTTAATAGGCTCGATTGAATTCCTTTTCAATTTAGGACATTGTGGTGATTCATGTCCTAAAAAGCCGCAATTTGAGCATTTTATAATTGGGTATGGGCATTTATGACTAGGGTGACCTGATTTTCGACAGTTGAAACAAGTAATGGTACTAGATTCGTAATTGCTATTTTTGTTTGTTGTATTATCGTTTAATTTTAAAGATTTATTGTTAGAGTTAGCAAACGTATGGGTTCGCTTATCTCGACTAGTGTCCCTATGAGGGTCTATATTATCTCTATTGCTGGTTTTAACGGTCTTAAAGAATTCTAAAACATCCTCCGGTTTATTGAACTTAGCTGCTTGAGCTCCTACTCGAATACCCCTATCGTCTATACCATAGAGTAAGCAATCAACCGCTTGCCTTCCGAAAATTTTACATCTGTTTAATAAGTTAATTTTGGCAAAATAATATAATTCTAACGATTCTCCCGGGCAAACACGTCGATCAAGTATCTCTGACAATAATTCGGCATAGTTCTCAGTTGCCGGAAATGATTCTCGCAATATTACTTTCCACTCTGACCAACTATGCTTGATTGACGGTAAACCTTGGTACCAAACTTTGGCAGCACCAGTAAGTTTTGGCAGGGCATAGTGGGCAGTTTGTTTATCGGTCCAATCATAAATATCTGAACATTCGTCTACCTTATCAATCCAAACGTTTATCGACTGTACCTTCGATAAAGGATCAAACTCAGGAATTACGTTACCAACAGACCCAAACGATCCACTATCTCCTGCCCTAGATTTCAAAACATTCAAAAATTCTTTAAAAAAAAGTTGTTTGTCATAAGATTTGATTTCTTATCACTAAAAGATTTCTCGCAATCATCAGAAACTCGTTTTGTTGGCGTACTTAAACGCCTATTACAATTAAAATGAACAGAAACATCTCTATTCCTTGATCTCCGTTTTGAGTTATCAAACTGAGAGCCACTCCTTTCATTTGAAATTATTCTTTTTCGCTCTTTACGTACCTCTTCTTCAAGCATACGCAACCTCTCAGATGATAGTTCAAGCTCTCGTTGACGAGAGGTCCGCGTGCTGCTGGCATGTCTGCTGCGACTCCGAGATCGACGAGTTCTTAATTGATCATCACAATATCGTGAGCGACTACGGCTACGCCTCACGCTGTCTCTTTTGGGAGAATCCATATTCCAACTTCTAACTCAATCTCTGTAACTTACAATAAATATTTGTATTACTGTTGTTCAAACATAAGATATTGTAGCTAAAACTAAACAAAATTAAATTATTAAAAAAAAAAGGAATAGTTTTTAATTCAATGAGGGGTTTTCAAGTGACATAAAAAAAAAAACAAAAATGGTACTTAAAGTTCTCGTCAGATGGCGTTTAATAAAAGTCAACTGTCAAAATTAATACACCTTTTGATTTGCCACTTGACAAGTCAACTTAACGACATCTATATTTCTAAAGGAAAACTCTGCTTTTGCCCTTTCTTTTACCCTCACTGTCATTCTGACAAGACCTCATTGTCACTGTCCTTGCGCCTAGACTTTATGGGTATTCTAAATATTAAATCAAAATTCCGGAAACAAAAGTTGACAGTTTGTACATTTTTACTACAATTATTATCAATCCATATACATCGCACACATTTGACGCATGTTTTGTGTTTTATTTATAGTATTGGTTACTAAATTGGTAAATTTAAGTAATTTAAATAATATTTCAACAAATACATGCACTTCGAATAAACGAAAAATATGAAGAAAAAATAAATAAATAAAAAATGTGCACTTTAACTATGAATCCATTTTAATAAAAAGAATTCATTCAGATTTATCAAAAATGACCTTTAATGACTGGTTATTATCTTAAGACGTACTAAGAAAACTGTTTATTTCGTCTTTTAATCCACAATGAAATGACGATTCTAAATTATTGTAAAAGTGATAATATCATGACCCGCCATTTTGTTATTAGATCGAGCTGTGGGGCGTTAATTTTTGAGTAAAATCCCACTTCTGAGATGTAAGACCACCTCAGAAGGGACCATTAAGTAAAACAATTTACAAGTTTTAACACATATCTGTATTTGGTTCTTTCAATTAAAAGATACGAAGTACAAATATAATTATGGAAGAACACTGACCTGTCACTTCCTCGAAGGCCCGAACTTGACTGACTGGCCTTCTTAAACATCAACGACAATACAGAATGCACGAATGATTAGGTTGAATGAATATAAAGTCTTGATAAGTAATCGAATAATCGTTATCATAATCGAGTCGTGTTACACTTGCGTTTATAATATTCTTCTTTTCTTCGGCCGTCTTCTTCGGCATTTTTATGGCAGGTGTACTTGCTACCGCGCACGAAAAAGGAATGAGCTCGATAGAGGCGCATCCTATGGATCCAGACTGGTGTGAAAAATTTTAACTAAAACGATCGAAAACACGTGTTTTGACCTTTATAGTCATTTCATAACTCTTAAATTCGTGCGTGCTACCGTGTGAGTCAAAGGGACTACTTGGTAAATGAATATATCTGAAGAAAGAAGCAACGAAATATAATTGTATTTTAACCACACTCTCCAGTCTTAGGTCTGCTGGAAGAAATTTCTTAAGAAATAAGCTGAGCCTTGTAACTTTATTCTATGTTTATTTTCAATTGTCTTTTATCCTGTGTACAAAAATTGTTAAACAAAAATAAATAAAAAATATAAATATTTAATTCCTATATTAATCGATAATTGAGAAAACATTACTATTGAAACTGAAATAACTTCAAATTTCTAGTTCAGAATCGACAAGATATGATGAAGCGTTGAAACAGGAAGGGTAATTTTAATCACAGCCAGTTTCAAATTTTACAGTTCTTTTTTTAAAGAATTAGCTCGTTAGGTTTTCATTCCATATATTTCTAAACTAGCGTTTGACGTAAATTCTCCCGTGACTAATTGGCGATCAAAATGTGTATATAACTTTATAACCTACATGTGTGCAAAATTTATTCTTAATCTGTGTTGTTCACACGTTTTCACAAACTTTCACATTCTTAAAATAATCTATTAACTGCTTTAAGAAGTAACTAGAATGCAGAACTTATTTTCTAAGTACCTCCGAAAAAATGTTCTTAAAGCACATTATTTTAATATTTGATATACAGAATTATTGAATTCACCTAATAAATGAGCTCTTAACTCAAAATTCACTAACTCCTCGTGACCGTATTTTCTCTTCATATTTCAATTACGACCATCCGCATTCATCCCATGGGTTCAATATTTGCAAAGCAAATAACATCCTTACCCAAAGGAGAACATTCATAAGGTTAATTTCAAAGTAGTTAACCGCAGAGATCACATAAATAAATCGACAGAACTAAACAGTATGCGAGCTCGTTATTGACGTTCAGCTGTTTAATGGGTGCACCGTGTAAATTGACTCTACATGAGTTATTTCTGGCTGTTGTTTTGTAATTAACTGCGTTTGACTATGGCGTCATCTGATGTGATCAAAGAATAACTAGTTTAGATTCTGTTTGACTGTTTTGTATGGGTGACTAAAACTAAGTTTAAGCGTAGTTTAACCTGATGGACAGTTGAGAAGAGATCGAAAAATAATGGCTAGGAGCTTGGTAAGAAAGTAATGGGCTCTTTTTGAGACTAAGCGAAATATATTTTCATTATATTGATTATACATATAGATCAATATCCAGTATTTCAATATTGTGGTTATCAGATTAAGGTATTTGTGAAATGAGCTTTTGGCACAATAAAATGTTTGTAGTATATATTTTGTCAGACTTTGTCGAAACCATGTTTGTAAAGCCGCATTATAAACAAAATGCTTTATTTTAAATTTTCAATAAAATATTTTAACCGGAAGATTTGTAAATTGACCGTTACTGAACAGCCTCTGAAGCTGCTGTCAATAACGCCGGATCAATAATGATCTGTAGGATTAGCGCTCGGGCTACATCTAATGGACTACAAGTTAATCCTTGCGTATGTTAGGCGATGATTAAAGACGGGTTTCAATATTACACTAAATGGCATGAGTAACCAATACAGGTGTTGAAGTGTCCATAGCGCCTTATCGAAGACTGGCCGAATACATCTACACCGCGGCACCGGAAGACCGCGATTCAATTTTCTATCTTTTTTGTTTTATCTGTCATGTCATGTTCGCTCTGTAAAAACTAATTGTAAAATACGCAAATTATATTATTTTCTTTGTACAGCAAGTTCATTATTATTTTACCTCACACTTTCAAGAACATGGTCCTTCGAGCCGGATTTGAATTGAAATATATGTGATAAGGAAGCAGTAATCATATAGTATAGTATAGTAATCATAGTATAGTAATCATATTGATTGGTCAGTTGCCCTCTGTAACTTATCTGTTGACGACCAAATAAGTACATTTAATAATCTTATCACTGACCTTTATGACAGACACGCGCCGTTACGTCCTGTTAAAATTAAACATCTCCCGGCTCCTTGGTTGACTGATGATATCAAACTATTGATGCGCAAAAGAGACTGTGCCAAAGCCAAATACAAATTAAACACTTCTGACGAAAATTTGCTAGTGTATAGAAATTTGAGGAACCGCTGCAACACGATGTGTAGGGACGCACAACGGCGCCATATTCATAAATCAGTTTCAAATGGTGATCCAGCTAAAGTCTGGAAATTCCTCAGAACGCTGGGAATCGGTAAATCTAAAAGTGAAAGCTCCCTCAAAAATGTTAATCTGAACTTATTAAATAGTTATTTCACTTCTTCTAGCTCTATAGACGCTTCTACAAAAATCCATACTCTGAATCACATATCTAGTTTACCGACGCCAAATATTCCTTCTTTTTCAATAAGTCAATTTTCGGAATGTGATGTTAAAAGGAAAATACTCTCCGTGGCCTCTAATGCTAGTGGATCAGACTGCATTAGTCGTAAGATGCTCATCCCTATCCTAGACATTATCCTTCCTATAATTACCTCCATACTGAATAACTCAATTGCTAACAGCGCTTTCCCTGATGTATGGAAGCATGCTAACATTATACCACTCCCCAAAAAAGCCAATCCTCTTTCCTTTTCTGATTATCGTCCTATTGCCATCCTACCTTTCCTTTCTAAAGTACTCGAGGGACTAGTTCATCAACAGCTCAGCACTTTCCTTTCTGACCATAAACTTCTCAACCCTTTCCAATCTGGTTTCCGTCCTGGGCATAGTACAACTACGGCCTTACTTAAAATTACGGAAGATATTCGCATGGGCATGGAGCAGAAGAAACTTACTATTCTGACACTGCTGGATTTCAGTAATGCCTTTAATACAGTAGATTTCGACATCCTTCTGCAAATGCTTCGTTCTCTTAACATATCTCCATCGACTATTGACTGGTTTCATACTTACCTGCATGGACGCCGGCAACGTATATCTACTGAGTTGGATGTTTCTGACTGGTGTGATATTAATGCCGGAGTACCGCAAGGTGGCGTGTTGTCTCCACTCCTCTTCGCTTTATTCATCAATTCGATTACTCTTGATATATCTTCTTCCTACCATCTGTATGCGGACGATCTTCAAATCTATACACAAAGCAGTCTTGAAGAGCTGTCAAACGCTGTAGTGCTACACAATGCGGACTTGAAATTTATATCGGATTGGAGTCATGACCACGGGCTAACTGTCAACCCTCTCAAGACGCAAACGATCATCATCGGCAGCAACAAAATGATTCCTCGAGTCAACTTTAACACACTCCCTCAAGTAGAATTTAATGGCATTTCAATTCCTTTTAGTGAAACTGTAAAGAATTTGGGAATCAGATTTGATCGCACACTTTCCTGGATACCACAGATCACTGAAGTAAGTAGGAAGATGTTTGCCGCGGTAAATTCGCTCAAGCGTCTTCGCAATTTCCTCCCCGTTGCCACTAAAATTGCGCTAGCACAGTCTCTCCTACTTCCTATTCTCGACTATGCTGATGCCAGCTATCTTGACCTAACAGAAGAACTTCTTAATAAGCTTGAGCGGCTCCAAAATCTCTGCATAAGATTTGTATTTGGATTACGCAAATACGACCACATTTCTGAATTTCGATCTAATCTCAAGTGGCTTCCGATTCGCTTTCGCCGGAATACTCACATCCTATCTGTAGTTTACCGTATTCTGTATGATAAAGCTGTACCCGATTATTTAAAAAATCGCATCAAGTATCGGTTTACAAATAACGATCGCAACTTGCGGTCTTCTTCGAATCTCCTCCTAGCGACACCATCACATACCACCACCTTTCTGGGAAAATCGTTTTTTGTTCGATCAGTATCATTGTGGAACGAGCTACCGATGGAGATCCGCCTAGCTCGCAGTCCTTACACGTTTAAACGAATGCTTAAACAACATTACCTTGTGAAACATTGTTTACCTTAATGCTCTCATTGTATATTTTATTTTATTGATTATCATTATGTATTAATGTCACGTGTATCTCATGTGTATTATTAGAATGTACCTATTTGTATATATTAATATGTGTATGTATGTATTATTAGTAAGTATGTGCATGTAATTATTCGTACGTAGTCTATTTTATAGCCTGTATCCCAACGCCCATCCTCATTTCCACTACGTTATCCTGTCAAGACTCGGTTGCCTGGTAGAAATCGCTCTACAGCGATAAGGCCGCCTTTGTGCTAATGTTAAATTAAAATGTATTTTTTAATTTGTACTTTATGTTGGTGTACAATAAAGGATTATTATTATTATTATTATTATTATAATCATATTGATTAAAATATCAAAAAACAAAAAAGGACGCCACGCAAGCGGGGGTCTAGTGTGGAGGTCATTTATATGAAAACCTGGACAAAGGATAATTATTGGAGTGAATCAAGTCTGTATAATTGAGTGTTTTATGCCTTAGCCCTTAATTAATTATTTTACTATTTGAACTCACAACTCGTAAATAGGACTTATTTACACTTTAGTATAAGCATATTTTTGTAAAGGATTCCAGGACTGTGCAGCCACTTCCCAATATGTCAGAGAAAAGTGATCTATTAAAGGAAATAACAGAATTAACTAAAAAACGAAGCAGTTATAAAGGACGTTTAACAATTTTTACTGGTTATTTGAAATCATTGGAAAGTATAGTAACAAGCTCAAAGGATGCAAGTGAGTTGGAATTGCGCATTAGTAAATTTGAGTCATTATATGCCCAGTACGATGATATACAAACCCGTTTAGAATGTTTACATGAAAACATTGATCAGCAATTAGCAGAACAGGAGGAATTTGAAGGTAGGTATTATAAGATTCTAAGTCAAGCGCAGGATATTCTTACTAATTTTAAAAAGTCTCAACTACCTGTGCCCTCTGAATGTGGGTCACGTAGTTTTAAGCAAAATCCTGTCAAATTACCTACTATTCAGATACCGAAATTTTCTGGATTACTTAATAACTGGTTAGAGTTTAGGGATACCTTTATGAGTCTTATACACAACAACGACGACATTGACGACGTTAATAAATTCCACTATTTACGGGCATCATTGGAAGGGTCTGCTGCCGTGGTTATCTCATCCATTGAGTTTTCGTCAACTAATTATAATGTAGCTTGGAATCTCATGTGCGATCGATTCGATAACAAGCGATTGTTGATTCAACATCATGTTGCGGCTTTATTTAATATAGAAACGGTCTCACGGGAGTCTGCCACTAACCTAAAGCACCTTTTAGACCAATTAAATAAAAATCTTCGCGCTTTAGATTCATTAGGCGAGCCCACCAAGCATTGGGACACCCTTCTCATTCACCTCATGACCCATAAATTAGATTCTAAAACTTATCGTGAATGGGAGGAGTATAAAGGTCGTTTAGATATCGAAATGCGTATCAAGCTTCACCATTTCTTGGAATTCATGCGAATACGCACAAATCTTCTAGACACTATAGAATTTTCACGTCAGTCGTTCCAAAATGGTACAAATAATAATAAACAATTTAAAATAAAGGCTATGGTTACAACACAATACAATGACAGATCTTATGATTTAAGTTCAAAGGACTCGTGTCCTAAATGCAGTGGCGAGCATAAATTGAGTACTTGTTCTCAGTTTTTAGCGTTAAGTAATGAAGCGCGTCTGCAACTATTACCTACTTTAAAGGTTTGTTTTAACTGTTTCTCTAAATTTCACTTTTCAAATAATTGTAAGAAACAGGGTTGCAAAATTTGTAAACGTAAGCATTCCGTTTTAGTGCACATTACTGATAAGCAGAAATCGACTGTGCAAAGAGATCCCACTGAAAATATCAGCGTGAAGACCTCTAACACCGATCCAAATAACTTAACATTATCAGCCAGCGTGTCGCCCGCGAGTCTTGATGTCAGCAGACGCCGTGGGGACGTTATTTTGTCGACTGCGCTAGTTAAGTTATATGATTCAAACAATCGCGAACACATCGGGCGCGCTGTTTTGGATTCAGGTAGCACTTCCAGTTTACTGTCGGAAAGGTTGTTTCGTCAGTTAAATCTGTCTTATGATGTTATAGATCAATTTGTACAAGGCATTAACAATGCAACTACACATATAAATAAAAGATGTCAGTTGCGCTTGAAATCATTAGATGAAACATTTACATACAACATTAATTGTTTTGTTTTACCTTCCCTGACAGGTAACATACCTAGTCGTCCTCTCAACATTTCGTGTCTTAATTTACCTACGGATATTTGTTTAGCGGATCCACACTTTTACAGGCCTACGTCAGTAGATAGTACTAGGTGCTGATGTGTTCTGGGACATTTTAGGATCACAAAGAATTAATTTAGGCAATGGTAAGCCTGTCCTTTGCGATACTAGATTAGGGTGGATTATATCTGGCCCAATAGATAATAAATATTTAAGAACATATCAAGATAACCCTATGCAGTGTAATTATGTAAACGGTAACTTATCTTCTGATTGCCTTTCTAATGAATCAATTCAAGTTCAACTAGCCAAGTTTTGGAATTTAGAAGAAATGAATACGTTAAGTAGTTCTGCCTATTCACCAGAACAAAAGTTATGTGAAGAGCACTTTATAAAAAATACTACTCGTTTAGTCGATGGCCGTTTCTGTGTCAGAATCCCTTTAAAACAAGACCCTAGTGTTTTAGGTGATTCACGTCAGCGAGCTAAGCAATGTTTCTTATCGTTGGAACGTAGGCTTATGAAAGATAGGAAACTTTATGTTATGTACCGCGAGTTTATGTCGGAGTATCTCTCACTAGGTCATATGTCGGAGTGTAACTTTGATTCTAGAGCACAATTTATTCCACACCATGGCGTGCTACGAGAGAGCAGCACAACTACCAAATTAAGGGCCGTATTTAATGCAAGCTCGTCTACTACCAGCACTAACCTAAGTTTGAACAGTATTCAAATGGTAGGTCCCACCGTACAGGACGATATGTTGTCCATTCTTTTGAGGTTCAGACAGCACAAATACGTCATTATCGGTGACGTACAACGTATGTATAGATGTATTATTTTACATCCTGATGACAGGTATTTACAGCACATCATATGGCGCGAAAACCCGAATCAACCGCTAAAGGCATTTGAATTAAATACAGTCACTTATGGCACAGCTAGTGCACCATACCTTGCTACCAGATGCCTTAAGCAGCTGGGACTTGACTGTAAGGACAATCAGATCGCAGAAATTATACTGCATGACTTTTACGTCGATGATCTTTTGAGTGGAGGGGATGATGAATGTTGTACGCAACATTCGAACTAAAGTGACGGCTGCTCTTGCATCTGCTTGTATGCCACTGAGAAAGTGGAAGTCTAATGAGCCTATGTTAGTCCCAGAACCAAATGAGTCTAGTCATAATTTAAATATAGGCGGAAATGAGCCATGTAAAACGTTAGGATTAGGGTGGCTGCCTAAATCAGATGAACTATACTTTCCGATAGGTACATCCATTGATATAAACGTAAAATCAAAACGTGATATTTTGTCTGCGATTTCCCAAATATTTGACCCGTTGGGTCTTGTGTCGCCTGTTGTTATTAAGTTTAAAATTATATTGCAACAATTGTGGTTGCAAAATTTATCTTGGGATGATCCTTTAACACCGGAGATTCAAAAAACGTGGTTAGATGCAGTAAAAAATTTAGAAATCTTAAATAATTTACGTGTACCACGCCGGGTAATAATAGATTCATTTCATAGATTAGAATTTCATGTATTTTCAGACAGTTCTGAAAAGGCTTACGGAGCATGTTTGTATGTCCGTAGTATTGATGATAGAGGCAGAATTTTGGTACGTCTTTTACTGGCTAAGAGCAGAGTAGCTCCTATTAAACCCACCACTATCCCTAGGCTTGAGCTCTGTGGAGCTCAAGTTGCTGCTAGACTGTATGAAAAAGTACACAGTTCGTTAAGAGTCAATGTGCCGGTTCGCACTGTTTTTTGGACAGACTCTACTGTTGTATTAGGTTGGCTGAAGATGATACCTAGTAAATTACATACCTTTGTTCGTAATCGCGTAGGAGATATTTTAGAAAAGACCGGTAACTGTGAATGGCGACACGTACCTACCGACCTTAACCCGGCAGATTTCGTCTCACGCGGAGTGAGCGTAAACGATATACAATCTATCGATAAGTGGTGGTCAGGACCAAAATTTCTTAAGGAATCTAGTATTCACTGGCCTTCTACTTTAGCTAATTCTGAGCCGCTTCCGGAGATCCGTTCTGAAGTGATGTGTCTAGTCACAAATTGTAATTCTACGGAGTTAATAGATTTTAATCGTTTTTCAAATTTTAATCGGTTAAGGCGTGCAACAGCGTATGTTCTTCGTTTTATTGAAGCCTGTAAAGGACGACGTACCACTACAAATTTTCTAACGGAAACTGAATTAAATAATTCAAACAATTGTATAATTCGTTTATCTCAAAATAATTCATTTCCTGAATACAATATTTTAAGACAAAATAAAAGGTTGCCAGCAAAATCTCAGTTGTTAAAATATAATGTATTTTTAGATAAAGATAATTTAATGAGAGTTGGCGGTCGTATTGGTAATTCAGACTTTGATTATAATAAAAAATATCCTTTATTACTACAGTCCACTCATCGAGTCACGAAATTATTATTTCAATACGAACATTTGAAACTGTTGCATGCAGGGCCGCAACTATTATTATCTACATTGAGAGAAAGATACTGGCCAATTGGTGGTCGTAACTTGGCAAAGGCTACTTACCATCGCTGCATTAGATGCACTCGAATGAAAGGAAAGGTTGTAGCTCCTATCATGGGTGACCTACCGCAGAGTCGTCTTACTCCTGATGGTTACCCCTTTGAAACAGTCGGTGTTGACTACGCGGGTCCCATTGCTTCTGCTAGTCGTCAAGGGCGTGGTTGTCGTGTTGTTAAGGTGTATATAGCCATTTTTATATGTTTCACCACTAAGGCCATACACTTAGAATTGGTAGGTGATTTGACAAGTAACAGTTATATTCTTGCTTTACGGAGGTTTATAGCTCGCCGCGGAAAGCCACGCCATCTGTACTCAGATAACGGAACCTCATTTGTAGGGGCATATAATGATTTATCCAAGTTTCTAAAGCAAAATTCTTACTCTATGTCTAATGATCTGGCTAATGAAGGAATAAACTTTCATTTTATCCCTGCGTATTCCCCCCATTTCGGCGGCATTTGGGAAGCGGCTGTAAAGTCAACAAAATACCATTTATTAAGAGTGCTAAGCAATTGTCATCTAACATATGAAGAATTGTATTCAACTTTAACACAAATTGAGGCAATTTTAAATTCGCGCCCACTCACTCCCTTGTCATCGCATCCTGAAGATCTGACCCCACTGACCCCTGGCCATTTCTTGATTGGTCGTCCACTAACGGCGATTCCTACTGAAAACTACCAAGAACGTAATGAAAATCGACTATCAAGATTTCGACGTATCGAACAACTCCGACAACACTTTTGGTCACGATGGAGTAAGGAGTACATTTCTGAACTCCAAAAGCGAACGAAATGGCAAAATCCAACTAAGCCTTTGGAGATAAATTCGTTGGTGCTTGTGAAGGAGGATAATTTACCACCACTGAAGTGGAAGCTTGGTCGTGTTGTAGCCGTGTTTCCCGGTCCGGATAAAGTTGCTCGTGTGGCGGAAATCAAGACGTCGTGCGGAATCATAAGAAGATCATTTGCTCGAATTTGTCCTCTACCCATCAATGATGTGGTTTAAGTTGGTTGAAGGCACAGCCTTCAACGCCGGGGGGTATGTTGAAGTGTCCATAGCAGTAGTGCAATATTGGGGATTCTGCATCACTTGCCCTCGCTGCGCTCGAGCTGCATGATGCAGAATCCCCAATACTGCCCGCTCAAAACCAGATGTATCCTACACTGTCAACTTCAGTTGCCTTATTTAAATAGTTGTAGGACCTCGGTTCGCAAATGGAGAGTGCCCCAATAACACTACTAATATGAGACAGACACATTATTGATACTATTGGTTCAGACACTTATCGATATAATTATCTTCCTTTCACAGCGTTCAAATACAAACAATCAGGAAAGTTTATAGCATGTTGCCTCCAAGGATCGTCGTACATCTCCCATCCTTCAATAACGCCTCCACATGAGAAACATACAGTTTTATCATTAATTCCATTACCGCCATAAAATAATCCAGCATCAACCATTTCCATCACCAGCCTTTTCTGAGTGTCACTTGCCCAATAATATTTAAATGAATGTTTGCGCATTTCATGTGTATTGTACATATCATATCGAGGAATGTAGTTTTCTTTTAACATTTTCACCATGCAATACTTCAAACCAATATTAATGAAAATATAATGAAGTCGCATTTCATTGTTAACAATTTATATAGAAATGTAATAGCTGACGTTCTAGGACGTTTAGGGGGGAGGTGAACTATTATGACAGGTATGTTCAGGAATAAAACGTATATATTTTTTATTTTAAACATTTATTTTCTAAACACCACTTTTTTAAACATAGGACATTTCTTAAAGCACATATTTTTTCATGATAAATACAACTATATACAGCTTGAGAATGTAAATATTGATCATAAAGACTTAACAAACTAGGACAGCCTTCGTCTTCTAAATTATATATATTATTATTTTCTAAAATACATTTTAACCAAGACACTTTTTCTAAACCTTTGACGTAGATATATTTATCTTTTACAATATCTGTCTGAATAGAATACAAGTCCTTCACTCCAATATATCTTTCTATTACGTTGAATCCAATTTACTTGCCTCCGTTCTTGTTTTGTTAATTTATGATATGGAAAAGGCGGTTTAATCAAAAACACCTGTATTTTATCATCACACAATATTGCAATTTCTTTTACTATGAATTCATTTGCTTCTGTTTTAAAACCTTGAACATCTACGATAGCAGTCATGACAATTTTCGTTCAATCGTTAATTATTAAACAATATCCAGTTGTATTATCTGGTATCGGCGAAGAGCATTCAATTTCCAGCCGTACATCTACGGGACCAGTTTTTAAACTATCGTTTTGTCTTGAACAGTCTATGATAAAAAGAGGAGCCTTTTCCTTAAAATTGATTATATCAAGCAACGGGTCCGCAGGACAGTTGTAGTACGTCTGACGAAATTTTACATACATCTCGTATAATATATTATATTTGCTCTCAGTAAATTTTAAGCCTAGAGGCTCGTACGGATAATACTGTGAATTTAAAAATAGCGTTATATTTGTTACTCCGCAATGATCAAACAACGAACTATCTTTCGTTTTATTATTTTTTCTATTAGTTTGTAAGCAAAAAATGACATATCGTGGTTTTTCTAACTGAGATGCAGTCTTAACTGACCAAGAATGCTTAGTAGTTTTAGGAAGTAATGGATACTCGTATAAATCCCAATTTCTAAACGCAATCTGAATAGGTTTATCTCTTTCTAAATGTTTTAGAAGTGTCAGTCGTTCACGGTCAGACACTTTTATGTGTGGTACACGCCATTGTATTCTTTGCACATCTATTTGAAAATGAGCAACATCATCAGTCAATATGATGCTGTTTAAGTTAGAGTTACTTCTGTTTAGTATAAGCTCATGTTTACAATTTATCACAATTTTATTGTAATCCTCTGCAAACCCAAAAATCTTATTAAGAGGTATGATAGCACTAAAACGACCATCACTTTGAAATCCGTCCATATTCCAGCCCCATAACGCAGCAACTTTATTTTCTCCTTCATTCATTGATACGTATGACTTTATTGTTGATGTTATTCCAGAATTTTTAATACGATCTATTTCAATACCGTTTATTTCGTATCTGATATCTTGAAACAAGAACATAATAGGGTTATTACTAAACGTTATAGATTTTTTTAACGGATTCCCATCTTTACCAAAGACTTTTGCTTGACCTTCGATGTAAATTGAACTGGCCGATGGTAGCACGTATATGTCTTGCTGGTGTATTGGAATTCTGATTTCATCATTTTCTCTGAAGCTGTTGTTGTAGGGATTGTAAGAATGGACTTCATAACTTTCAATAGAAGTATCGAACTGTGGTGATTCAGTAATCTGCAGCATATTCATACTTTAAAACCTAAGGCTTTAAGGAAATCTTTATTTGTTCTAGTCAATTTCTTAACTTTTTTCTTACGTCTTTGCACTTTAGTGGCTGTAGAAGAAATAGAGTGCTTAATATTAACTGCAGGGTTTTTATATTATAATATCATATCGTTTTTTTAAATGAAGTTGTAGTTGAATATGTGCCTCTTTGAAGTTAATGCAATAACCAAATTGATCAACAATCTTAATAGATATAGAGGATATTATATTTTTGTTTACTGGAAAGTAAATAACGTTTTTCGGTATTTCTATGTACTGATGAGCTGCTTTAGTATTAGATATGAATTCATGTATTATATGGGTTGGTAATCCGTTTGAGTATGAACCATGAACTAGATCACATTCAATTCTAATCACAGGCAAAATATTGTTCGTAATATATCCTTCCGGTGTTGAATTTAATACTGAAAAATATAGCAATCCGCACTCGTAATGACCAGATAAACTTAGAGGTGGTTGAAAGTATGAATCCAGTTCTGATTTATTTCCAGAGATGGTAACCGTTAAAGACATGCTCGCATACTGAGCACTTCTGAACGATACTGTTTATTTTATTTCTTGACCACACCAAAAATTATTTAAAAACTTTAAAGAAAGATGCCCACAATTGAAAGGGTGATCGCGTTGTACATTATCATAATTATAGCGAACTTCATTACCTACGTATTTTATAAATTCTTTAGGGGGTTTAAGATTTCCGTAACTGTCAAAGTATTCTACATAATCATTGTATTTTACATAGGCTACCCAATGAGAACCAGGATTTTCAGAATTATCTAAATTGATTACTCCACACTCTATTTTGAAAGGTTTTTTGGGGAGCTCATCTCTCATAAAGACACCTCGAAAATATGGAATATTATTACCATACTTCAGAATGTCAATGTTTGTTAAGGCTCTCTTGGGTAGCCGGTATTTTAGTTTTTTTCTTTCGATACAAAAATTCCAAGCCCATTTTTATGAGGTTTAAGATGTAATCCCCTTCCGATGCGAATAGCCTCCATCTTTTCATTATGTCGCTTCAATTCATCAAAATTCTTTTTTGCCATTTTAAATTCGTTTATCGTTTTAGCTATTCCAGCAGCACCTCCTGCTAAAGCTCCTGCTGCCGATAGTCCCGCAAAAATTGGGATCAATGGTAGGAATCCGCCAGTTTTTGGTATAGGAATAACTCGCGGGAGTTCTATGGATGAATCATTAACTAATTCTCTTGCAGCAGCCATAGCTAATTCAATTGCCATTTTCTTGCCTTTTGGTTTCAATTTCCGTATGTGTCTTTTTGTTTTAGTAATAACATTTTTTAATTTATTTTTTAATCCATTGCCAGACGTTATTTTTTTTGAACGTTTTTTATCACTGCTATGATTTTGTAAGCCCGATCCAGTTTTAACTTTAGTCAACATAGCTTTGTTTACTAGATGTGCTGCGAATTTTTCCCCTACACTTGCGTCAGAGGCAACGGTCCGCTCTTTAGCCATTTTTAATAAAACTAGATCCGCCTTATGCCGGTCCCTCAAGTTTTTTGACTTATGATAGGCAATATCGTGTTCTTTACAATATTCGTCTAATTTATTCACACCTTTATCTCCGCGTCTAAGTCTTTTAAACAGATTTGTACCGGGACCACAATAATTATATCCAGGTAAATGTAATTCAAATGGTAAATGATTTATAAGCCAATTGAGAAGACTGCTCTCTTCAATACACATCGTAAGACTGATCAATCATAGATTAAACACTTAATAAAATATAACGAACTACATACATCAATGGTTTTAAAGTGTAAAAATGTTTTTCATTGTTATAATATATTAGACTTATTAATCCAGCTATTTTCAGCAGAAGGTAATAATAACCATTTTACTAAAACCTTATTTCCTCTCCGACTAAGAACTGTTTCAACTAGATATACATCAGGATATTTTGTCTTTTGAAGCTCTTGTTCATAAAATGCTCCTAAAATAGGCCGACTTCTGATAGCGTCTTCGATTAAATAGGTTATAGGACTTGTATTCTGTATTTTACGAATTTTAAATATTTCTGTCGACCAGTTGGGAGTATACCCCTTTTCAAACGCTCCTTTGTATTTACTGATACGCACATAATCGCCCACCTTAAACTTACTTTTTAAAACAACTTTTTTTTCTAACTTTACATATTTTTCTAATATTCGTTTTTTATTAATATTATTCACATTTGCTGGAATTTCATCAATTGTTCGATGATGAGTATGATTATATTTATAAATAACGTTATTAAGAGTTTCATTTATCCAATTGTAGTTACCTTTTAAACTAAACTCTTTGTACAACTTAGACTTCAATGTTCTGATGAATCGTTCAACGATTGATGCTTTTTTTGTTGAAAAGGTTGAATAATGGTTAATGTGCAAGCATTTCATGAGTTTATTAAATTTATTATTATAAAATTCTGTTCCATTATCAGTTTGTAGATTCTTAGGCACTCGACCTTTATCCAGCAACATCTTAAAAGTGTCACATACACTATCCATGGATTTGGTTTTAAGAGGAAAGGCCCAGCCATATTTTGAAAATGTATCGATAATGACAAGAATAAACCTAAAATTCTTATTTTGGGTGGCAACAGATTGCATATCAATTAAATCTGCTTGCCATAGATCATCTATGTCTCTCATCATAACACGTCTTCGAGGAAAGTTCACTCTTGCGTTTTTATGAATTTCATTTACCACATCTGCTTTGCTCATGATGATATTTTGCAACTCTTATTATTTTACAATCTCTTCGACTTGCATGTGTTACATAAAATGTAAATATTATGTTATTTAAGCTGATTCACTAACGGGCTTTGCCAATGCTCCTGACGAATAAGTCTGTAATACTAAATCAAAATCTTATCAATATCGCTATTTATTATTTAATTATATCAGCTTCTTTTAATTCCTCAATTATAGATAAAATTTCATTATCATGATTTGTATTGCCAGCATCTCTTGAAGCTACTAGTAACTTCAATCTCTCGACCAATTCATTGGGATCGTCCCAATATACTAAATCAGCATTTTTTTTATATTTTTTTAGTTTTGGCAAGTTACCTCCAATTTTAATCTCACTTTTATCATTTAATGTTTCACAAAATAATGGCTTGATTATCTCACGATATTTTATCCCTTTATCGCCTCTTATTTGACCTTTAGGGTTAAAATCTCTTTTATGCGCATTTGTGTAATATAACATATCCTTATAGACAATTTTATCTTTATTTGATATTAGCTTTAAATCAGGTTTTTTTCGTAGTAGAAGCTCTTTCAGACCAGGGGTCAAATTATAAGCTTTATCACCAATTTTTATCAAAATTATATCATCATTATTTACACCATCAATAGTAGAAAATGATACAATTGAATTACCCATAAATATTTTTTTGTGTTCACTTCTTATTCCGAACGGAATATTAACACCATCATATATACCATACATGTCATCACCTTCTAATGAAATTTCCACATTATCTGTTAACTCTCTTTTATAATTTTGTTCCGACGATTGAGCAGAGTTAAATTTTGATTCGTAATTATCGCCAAACTTCGTAGATGATCTAACATTATTTTCATCCGATTCTACTTCTTCAGAAGTAGTCAGAGTTGTATTTTCATTATTTTTTATTTTTTCTATAAAACTATTTGAATCAACTAGAGTTTTAAGAGGATCAGTCACCGGTTTTAGCATTTTATTAAGGGACAAGTTTATCGTATGTTCCTGAGTTTTCATTTGTTTTATTTTATTTTTAATGGATTCAACAGCATTTTAACGTTTTTCTCCATCTTATGCAAACACAACTGTGTTCAACTGGGAGAGGAATAACACTAATAATTTTTGTAAGTATAAAATTAATTTATAAGTAAGTGCATTTTCATTCAAATTTAAAAAATATATCAAAATTCTGTCTGTACCTTCCATTATTTAATGATGACTCTTTGTTAATAAGAAGAAAGTTATAAGGGTTACTCCAAACAGTTTTACAAATATATTTGAACTGATTCCACGTTAGATCAGAGTTTATATGTTCTTCATAGATATGCTTTAAGTTCACATCATCTTGTTTAAATATTATAATAAAGTTAGCATTATCACGTAACAACTGTTTAGGGATTTTTGAGTAGGTTTGCGATAAGTAAAAGCAATCAATTTGTTTATGTCTACCCATACAGAAATAATTACGAATGTTTTTTTGATTTTCACATACGACGTCATCAAATATAAACACAGAATTTGGTAAAGCTTCACTCGGAGATATGACATCTTTATCGTCATTGAACTCATTGAATTTTATCTGAGGCACTCTTCTTAATACTTCTCGCAAAAAACAATATTTTGGCTGAAAATTAGTCTTTGAGTAAAGGTACAGGTTTTGAAATTTCAGTCCATTTTCATGTAATAACAAACTAATCACAACGTTTGTTTTACCGCAATTTGAGGGTCCGCAAATTATACAACGAATCGTATTTGGCAACAAAGCGCTATGTCTAATTTTTTTAGGAGTCTCGCCAAGATTTATATTTTTAACGTTTAGTGATAGGGGTTGTTTGATCAGCTTCATCTTATCAATTAATTCAATTATTACCTAACATAGACATATACAGGGTGACTGGTACCAAACCCGCCATAGCAAATTAGCATATAGAGGAGGTCATTTGCTAATTATTGGACCTTACTTTCCCTAACTAAAGTTTTATACTTTAGGAGATATGTCAATTTTTATACATTATTGAGATTTTTCCAAAATTTGACCTTAAAGCATTCGTAACTTTATTTTTCGTCATTAGTTTAGAGTTTTTTTATTATTTCTTGGTAGTCATTAACATTTGTGAATAAAATACGTCGGAACTTCCCTCAAACTAGGGTTAAAAAATAAGACGCTTATGCTTTTAAAAAAAATCAATAAAGAAAAATTACTTTGCGATCAAATTCAACCGGAAATAATAAAAAAACTACGGCGTTTTAATAATTTATTCTACTCTAAATTAGTTCTCTAGTTTGTCACCTTACCAACGGTACTAAATTTGCAACGGAAAGTTTGATTCGCTAAACATCGGTAGGATTTTCAGGTCAACCAGTCATTTTGATCAAAAATAGTGAAGGTCCCAACGACAGGATAAAGCTAATTTAGCAAAGTAGTTTTTGCAAATTTATGAGTAGGTATTAGATAATAGAAATTGAGTGCTTAGTGTACTTAATTTTTTTTTTTACTTTTACCATGTAAAGCAAGAAATCAGGAAAAGATATCGAGCATCAAAAGAAAAATTTAAATAGAGTTAAAACTAAAAATTCTGCTCGAATTGCTGCCCGCGATTTCTGATACATGCCCGATATCTTTTCCTAATTTCCGTGGTGGTAAGACTGAGTCTAATTTCTTGTTTCATAACAGAAAATGCATTATTAATTTTTTGAATTAACTCATCTTTTGTGGTTACTTCTTCATTGTAGACCAACTCTTTGGCCCGGCCCCAAACGTAGAAATCGAGAGGTTTCAAGTCTGGCGACCGAGCTGGCCATTCAATTGGCCCACCTCTACCGATCCATGAATCGGGGAATGAACTATTTAAAAGTTCTCGGACGTCCAGCCTGAAATGCGCCGGGCACCCATCGTGTTGAAACACAATGGGCGTGTCGTCGGTTATTCCATCCAACAGCAGATCAGGCAAGACGTCCCTTAAAAATTCTAAATAATTTCCCCCATTTAAAATGTCTGGTAGGAAATAGGGTCCAAAGATATTACGACCAATAACGCAGGCCCACACATTAACAGAAAATTTCCGCTGGACCGATGTAACCCTCTTTTTATGGGGGTTATCATGGGACCAGTGGTGCAGATTGTGGAAATTGGTGATGCCTTCTCGGGTGAACTGTGACTCGTCGGTCCAAAGGATACGCTCCAGAAATGTTGGGTCGTCGACATCGGTGTGAAGAACGAGGCGACAGAAATTCAACCTCCTTTCGTAGTCGCCATTTTCAAGCCCTGCCAACACTCCATTTGTTAATTATTTACGTAAATGTTATTCTAAAGACAAAATTTGATTTGGATTATGTTACATCGAAGCTCGTCGTAATATTAATAATTTCTTTAATTCTAAAGATAACACTGGTCGCTTTAGTGTAAGTAGGTACATAAATAAACTCAAAATTACCTTGAACTGGCGTGTAATGATACGGGTGTTGATGGTCCCCATGCATCACTGACCAGACTTTCCACTGGCTGACGCCCAAAGCGGCAGCTACCACTCTGGTGCTAGTCGTGGGATCTTCTTCAAAAGCTGCCAAAATCTGCTGATCAATTTCAACAGGTAATTGTCGCACAGCTGCTTGGGGTACCCTGACGTTCAAGTTACCCGTTTCTCTAAACCGACGATATGTGGTAGGAAATGTGTCACGGTCAGGTAAGCGTCTATTTGGATATCGCTCCTGGTAAATTCGCCGCGCTTTGCGGGCGTTACTGTGTGCAGCACCATACGCCAGCAGCATGTCGGCGTATTCTTCCCTTGTGTATCCCGGCATTTTAAAACGAAATGTCTTATTTATTTATACCTGTGTCTACTCAACTATTTGTGAAAGCACACGAAACGGAAAGGAAAAGCATATATGACAACAACTTAAATGTCATAGAGATGGGTCCGACCTCATCTTTTTCATTTGACGTCTAAAAGTCATTGAAACTGTCATTGCAAATGAAAAGAGTTGGTCTACAATGAAGAAGTAACTACAAAAGATGAGTTAATTCAAAAAATTAATAATGCGTTTTCTGTTATGAAAGAAGAAATTAGGCTCAGTCTTACCACCACAGAAATTAGGAAAAGATATCGGGCATGTATCAGAAATTGCGGGCAGCAATTCGAGCAGAATTTTTAGTTTCAACTCTATTTAAATTTTTCTTTTGATGCTCGATATCTTTTCCTGATTTCTTGCTTTACATGGTAAAAGTAAAAAAAAAATTAAGTACACTAAGCACTCAATTTCTATTATCTAATACCTACTCATAAATTTGCAAAAACTACTTTGCTAAATTAGCTTTATCCTGTCGTTGGGACCTTCACTATTTTTGATCAAAATGACTGGTTGACCTGAAAATCCTACCGATGTTTAGCGAATCAAACTTTCCGTTGCAAATTTAGTACCGTTGGTAAGGTGACGAACTAGAGAACTAATTTAGAGTAGAATAAATTATTAAAACGCCGTAGTTTTTTTATTATTTCCGGTTGAATTTGATCGCAAAGTAGTTTTTCTTTATTGATTTTTTTTAAAAGCATAAGCGTCTTATTTTTTAACCCTAGTTTGAGGGAAGTTCCGACGTATTTTATTCACAAATGTTAATGACTACCAAGAAATAATAAAAAAACTCTAAACTAATGACGAAAAATAAAGTTACGAATGCTTTAAGGTCAAATTTTGGAAAAATCTCAATAATGTATAAAAATTGACATATCTCCTAAAGTATAAAACTTTAGTTAGGGAAAGTAAGGTCCAATAATTAGCAAATGACCTCCTCTATATGCTAATTTGCTATGGCGGGTTTGGTACCAGTCACCCTGTATACTTTATTTTGGATTAACTTTAGACTTGTCACTACAAGAACGCTTGTAGTCTCATCTTACAAGATATAATATATCATGCGTTCTTAAATATGAGCTATGTATCATATTTAAAAATGTATATGTTTGTGCCTAATATTTTTGGAGTGTGTGTAAGTTTATACCTAACAACATTTATTTTTCTTTATGTCATCATTAATTTGTATTATTGGCGAAAGAAATAAAGCGTTTCCATTCATTTCAACGATTGACTTCGAATAAGACAGTTATTGCTTTTGATTGTATTAAAAAAAAAACTATTTAAAGTATTATTGGTGAGTGTAATATTTATTTATAAATTTATTCGTACTAGTACTTATGTAATAAGTTTAATATTTATTGTATACTCATGCTACTTAATTTTTCGTTTTTACAGAAAATGTCGCAGAAAGAATTTGATCCATACAGCGTAAGCCAGGACTATCCTGAAATCAACGAATTTAATGCTGGTGGTTATGCTCAAGATGTCGATAGATGGCTGGATAAAGTAGAGAAAAGACGTATGGAATGGCTCGCCACCAAAAAGGAGAAAAATATACTTTTGGCTAGCAAAAAGAAAAAATATACATCTTCTTTTATTAAGAAGGATGAGAATAAAAGTAAAGGAAGATATCTTATAAAAATTAACATTGTTCCTATGGACAAAAATGAAGGTGATCGGTCGGTGCATGCACAATATTTGGTGACGGATTTATATGATGAAGTGTTAGACGAAACTGAGGCATTAGTTAGAAAAATATCTAAAAAAAATTCTGGCAATCAGTGTTAGTTATAGTGTTTTTTGTTTGTTTTAGTTTACAGTGTGTTATATTGTTATTTAATTATATGTAAATAAATATTACAAATGAACATGAGGAGCATTTTTTTTTCTTTTAAATTAGTTATGATAGGTAGTTAGTCCAATTGGAACTTCAATAGCCGCTGTGCTATATAATACTTGAATGATATCAATGTTCTATACATTGATATAATTTAATAATTATAAAGCATTTAAGTTAAATTCAAATCACTCATCAAATGTGTAAAAATTTACTTGTTTTAAAAGTTTTTATTTATTTAACTGTCTACTATTTAAAAGAGTGTAGATAACTTATGTATAAAATAAAAATAAAACTCTGTTTCTATTTAGGGTCATTCAATTTATTTCAAATAAAAACCTTAAAAGTATCATTTTACAAAAATAGTAAAATAAAAATATTTATTTTTAATCACATCAATCAAAATACAGCCTAGTACTTAGATAAACATAAGTTGATTAGTAACATTATCTCTAAATTTTTTAAATATGCAAATTATAATTGTTATTAACAGTATACAACAACAAAATAAAAATAAAAAAGTCTCAGAATGTTTCTTAGCGAATTATTAGAATACTAGCTGTGACCCGCGACTTCGTCCGCGTGGATACCGGTTGTTGGAGTTGGATAAATACTATTATAATATCCTCCTTGAAGTTTAAACTTACTTTATTCAAAATTTCGTCAAAATAGATTCAGTAGTTAAGCTGTGAAAGCGTTACTGATAGATAAACATACAGAGTTACTTCAAAAACTGTTACAACAAAGCTGTGATCCGCAGTTCCACCTACCTAGGTGTTTTGTGAAAAAGTACAGGTAGGTAGGTATATTACATAGATGATGCCTGCGACTTCGTCTGTATTGAATTAGTATTTCGAGTAGGTTATTTTCTTCTCCAAGGTCCTAAGTACTATCTTTAATAACAAAAATAAAAATGAAGAATCTTCGCCCAAATAATATGTATAACGCCTAACCACAAACATAGGTAACTATATTAGGTACATTACAAACATAGGTAACTATATTAGGCACATTGCGTTATAAACAAATCGGGTGCCAAAGTGTCTTAAATTTTACATATTTCATGCAATACCTATCTTCATTAATTATAGCTTATTGTTATTCTAGGTAAAACTATATTACTGTAAAGTTTCAGAAGAATACATTCGACAGTTTTTGCGTGAAAGAGTAGCAAAGATCCATCCATCCAGCCATTATCAGTGTATAATGTGTATCTATCTATAGTTATGATTGGCTACTTTTCACGGTAAAATGGCTGAGCCAATATTAATGTAATTTCTTTTGGTAGTTAACACATACCTACGGTACTTTTTATTCTACTTCTAAATCTACGGTTTCTAACTTCCAAGAGCTAGAAATGATCACGAAATAAATAAAACCTTGAGTCCCATTATTTTAAGTTTAACTTTCTTACAATATTATCTCTGTATGTACAGAAGGCAGCACATCAAGTCTTACAAATCTGTAATTTTTTTTTACTTGAATCTGAAATCTATGCCCTCGACATCACCTAAGTTAAAATTGTTTGGGGAAATTTTACAGGTAATGTAATGCTTGACCTGCTGCCTTCTGTTCCTACCTGTATTAAATCGCGCAAGAAGCTTTATTAATGATTTAGCCCTATCAAAATAGCAAATATTTTTTTCTGCATACCAACAATTTTTCAGATTTATTGTTTTTAAGCCTCTAGTACTTTTACCAGGAGTATTTCCTTAGAATTCTTATTCCCATATTTATTTTTAGTGTAGTTCAGTTTTTTTTCTTCTGGCTATCCGAACGCTTTTACATCTAATCTACTAATGCCACGTTACAATATCAAAAACACTGTACGTTCGTTGCTTCCACGCTGGACTGGGAGCAACAGAAAATCATAGAATGTACCAGTTGCTTCTCTTCCCGGGCATACCTTAAAAGTCATTTTAGGGATAGAGGTTTTATTGGATAGAGAGTCTTGTCAAATTACTACTTACTATTCTTATAACTACCTACCATTCGTTTGTAGTAGCTTTTACTCATGTAAAATATTGAAACCCAGCATTCATTGATTTTGACGACAATTTAGTTATAATTTAGGTACCCCTAGAATAACCCTACCGCCTCTGAATAACTGACTAATCCGAGTGAGCCCCGCTTGGTGGTAAACTGACTGTCTCGGCTGACTGAAATTTGCTGTCAAACATCACTACTGCCAGCGGTGACGCGTCCCGCAAACATTCTATAAAGAGCCAGTTCTAGAGCCGCAAACGGGTTTATGATAGAACTGGCTTGGCTTCGGTATTCGGCCTCATTTATACTTACCATCAGGTGAGAATGAGGTCAAATTCGGGCTTATTCACCGATTTGAAAAAAAACTTAGTATTTTTAATATTTTGGAATAGAAAGTTATAAAATTAAACACGTGGGTAGTCTGACTCCCAACCGTTACAAAAATTTAGTGGTTCATTCAGAGAAATCTTATTTCCAAGTGAAATAATAAAACTTGGGTGAATATGGTCATAGGCACCCAGAGTTTGGTAGGTATCTCACACAATTAACAGCGTGAGTGGCCGGCCATGCCAGCGAATCACTCGCTCGCCCGCCCGCGTCTTATCGAACATACCTTTGATTATACCTACCTATTTTATTACGGAGTTATTTTAAAATTATTACGATATCTCTTTGGATCTTGATTGAAAGCAAGTGGTGTCAAAGACAATTTTGTTCGCAATTAAATATTTATTGTAAGCAAAATAAAAAAAATGTAATAAAAAAAAATTACGCGAGCAGGATCGAACCCACGACCTTAAACTCATGGTCGGTCTACGCGCAACTGAGCAATGAGTACTTCTGATCCGTATGCCGAACATCTCCACCATATTCTAGTAAGTTTTAGGCATAACTTTTAAAAATCTATTACAATTTTTTCAGATCCTAGATTTTTTTTATGTCTGCAGAATCTGCTCATCATTCTGGACAACTTTTGTTAAGGCATCATATCTATATTTCTTACGGTTTTGATGATCCCTTAAGGGTTCTGCATCAGGTGTTCCAGTAACCGAAATAAAATACCCTATATGTTGCCCCGGCTTCACAGCTATACATCAAAAAAAGGTTCATTCAAATCCGTCCAGCGGTTCCAGAGATTAGCGTGTGCAAACAGACAAACTTACAAACAAACAGACAAATTTTTTTTTTCAGATTCTTACTCTTTTTTCATTTCTTTATAACCCTAGATAAATTTTATTGTAAAAATATTAAATGTACAGACACGTTTTTTTTACTGTTTTATTATATGTATTGATTGTGGAGTAATGACCCCAAGGTAATGTAGAAAAGCTATCTGGCACTATTTGTCTTTTAAAACAAGTTTATCAACTTTTTGCGTATATAAATTATGATTTTTAGATCGTATTATGTACAGCCTGCAACAGAATAATGTATACCACCATCTGACGTCGCACGCACACGCGCGTTCATCCATACTCACTCACACCACGAAAGTCAACCAATCCAAGCATAATAAGTGGACGTGCTTACGCACACACGCACACTGTGAAAATACTTTACTTCTGCTGATTCATTAATTTGTTAAACTCGTTCTTAGCTACTCTCAAGTCTCACATGACGAGCTATATGGATGAATAGCAGGCAGACAAGATAATATGATGCTAATTTCACAACTTCAAGTTATAGCGTCCATGGCCTAGCGGTTTAAGTGTCTAGGAATGAGATCTGAACAGGTCAGGTATCGAATCCCACAAAAAACTGTGATTTCATATTCATTTTTAGAGATTGAAAGAAGAAATATATTACAACTTTTTTGATGTTTTTTATTAAGTTTGAATTTGAAGTAGGTAGCGATTATTAGCGTAACTATTCGAAATAACAACGATGCCTCATTTCTTAAGACAAAATAAGTGGAAGACCCCGATTATCTTTTATTGTGTTGCTAGATTTATTTTTAGCTTGTCATATCTTTAGAAAAAAAAAGTTAAATCTACCCTCTATTATTTAATATTGTGTAGTCGTGTTTCTAGATGGTTTGCATTCGTCGTTACTTGTTACTACTATCAGATTGTTGTGCCCAAATGAAATTAAAAATGAATTATCATTTAACATTGCTGCAGAGAGCTGAAATCATTGTTTCATTCAATCAATACTTTTCTATCAGGGGAATTGCACGTCGATTGATGATATTTGTAAGTTTTAAGTTAATTATTATTCTGACTTAATCCTTGTAATAAACGTGATCGTTATTTCTATGTTGATAATTTTATTTTCAGAGAAAAACAGTGCAACTATCTGTTTGTCGTTAAGAGGAACCGGGGGATATATCCATTTTTACCCACTCGTTCGACGGCCACCACATATGATGTGAGTTTGCAAACTGTGTGACGACATTTGAAAGCAAGCAACATATATTGTTACAGGTAAATAAAGAAGTATATAATCCGACGTTAGATATACAATATACCTATTATAACTTAAAATGAATTAACTTTCTTATGCATGCACTATAATTTGTTTAAACTTCAAGGGAACTTAAGTTTATTTATTCATTTACAGGCTAGCAAAAGAGATATTGATGAACGAAAGCAATATTTGGAATTTGATTCGTCTAGCAATGTAGTTATTTTTACGGATAAACGACATTCAAGTCGGTCAAAGATGGCCGTAAAAAATTATGGAGGAGAAAATGCCAACGTTATGATGCTCGAAACACCCTACCTGTTAGTTTAAGCGGCCGCATTAAACGCCATCGAGAATTTGTGGGGTCAAATGATTTTAAATTGGGATTCATCACAAGTGAGGTCCAGAACCAAATTAGAAGGGCGGGTTATTTCAACTTGGGAGATGATGAGAGGATCTGCCTTGTGCTGGAATTTAGTTGACAGTATGAGATCTCGGTTGCAGCAGGTCATAGACTCCGACGGCGCTCAAATTAGCTATTAATAAAATAGTGAGGTAATAGTTGTCTTTTAAAAGTAGATAATCCAGAGTGAATGATGTTATTGTTGACTAGCTTAGAAATAAGCTTAGCTTAGCTTATTTATAGTTTCTGGCTAATAACATGTTGATTCATATTTACAATGGAATTATTACTTCAATTATATAATAAGTTCATACGCCAAGTGACAGAAAAATTAAAGTGAGAACTGTCATTCAAATCTTTCAAATAACAACTATTACCTAAACTATCATTGTTTTTAAAATTAATCGTTTAATAAATTTGTGAAATAAAAATTCCTAGTCAGACGCAACATATTGTGAAATGCAAAAAATAAATAATTATCTGGAAAAGATTGTGTTGTTTTAATTAGTAGTTTTTACCTGCACCTTATTTTTCGATTGCTTGCACTATTTTTAATTTATTGATTGATTAATTAGAATATAAATATAATTAGAATATAGAACATAAAAATTATATTTATATCATTTTAAATTATAATAAATTATTAAAATATTTCTTAATTTAAATGAATATATATTATGGTTTATTGATGAATATATCTTCATTAAATTTGAACAAAAAAAAAGATATTGAAGATATATCTTTAAACATTATTAATTTCACAATCAATCAATAATTTAACAATAAGAAAGACATATTAATATAGCAACGGAGAAAAAAAAATGCAGACCTTTCAGAGTTCTATAATATAAAACAATAATCTGCACATTATACGGCTGACATAGGCTCGTCTACACGTGAAGTACTGAAACTAAAGATCTATACATCCGTGTAGTTATATTATTTCTTGTTGTGACACGATGTAGTTGGTTAGCTTAGTTAGAATTGATCTTTAGTTGTGTGCGTACGACTGGTGGTCAACGTTATTCTGAGTCTTCCGCACACATACAACGCGAATACATATTGTATGTGTGCGTGCGTCTGGGGTGGTATACATTATTCTGTTGCAGAGTGTACATTGAATCTCTAAAACTTTCATTGAACAAAAGAGCATTCTTAAATTTTTTGATATCCAGTCTATTAACAATACTTTTTTCTACACCTTTAGCTTTTTTTATTAAAGACCTATTCATATGTATACAATGCAACTTAGCTCGCAAGCCCACAAACTCGGATATTACTTCACCACCCATTTCATCCTTAAAATAACCTGGAATTTGTTTATTGAGTTGGGAAACACCATATACATTATAAGGTTCAAAATTACTGGTATCAAAGTACTGACTATTCTTTTTTAAATCTTTATAAAAATCTTTTGTATGCAATAAATAGAGAAGACTGTCTGTATCAGTGTAGCAAAGTTGAGCATTTCCACCATAAATATGTTTCATTATAGAGTAATGAAACTTGTATAAGTGAGTTTTGGCTAGTTCAAGGATAGTAAAACCTATATAAATAGGTCTATCCAGAACAATTTTTGTAGGATCTAGTTGCACTGCTACCAAACTTTCAGAAATAATTGACAGATTTTTGAAATTAGGTGCACTAATGTACTTTTCAGCGCCGCAAAATTTATTTGTTTTGTTAAAACGATCAGTCCAAATATTAGCAAGTTTCACATCAACTTGATTTCTTCGGTTTTCTATAGTTTTTCCAAAAATAGAGTTATTTTGTTTTTTGAAAAAATCTTTTTCAAATACAGATTTGGCTTGCTGTCTTAGAGTAGTATTCAAATTAATATATGGCGCTAAAAAGGCTGTCTGGTCAAAACAAAGAACTTTATAAATTTTAAGCAGCTCTAAACCATTTCTTAAACATTCTTGTAAATGAACAAAATGTATAATATATTTATGTTTGTCATACAAATTTGCTACTAATTTTTTATTTGTACCTGATGGTATTGGCACTTTTAACTTTTCCGCGGCAAAAGGCAAATCAGAATGATTATCATGAATTTCTGGTGGATAATATAAATCAACTTCAAGAATATAGCCTTTTTCACCATCAGACGGAACAGACTGATCATTGAAATTATGTGTTTCATGATCATCTAAAAAATTGAAATTTCCAATAGGTAATTTTGACATCATAGCGTAGCCATATAAATTCACACAATCTAAATATGCTAAAAATGTTGAGGGAGATGTAGGATCATAATCTGGCAGATATTTGTTATTTGCTTTGGCATGCCGCAAAGAACACTGAGCAAGCCCTCCGCGTATGCCTTGCTCTAGCATTTGGTAAACTTCCACATTTGAAATTAAGTCCATTTCTACGCCTGTATACAATAACATTGCATCCCAGCTTAAAGATGCTGATGACACAAAAAAACAGGGGTCTAAACTGTAAAAGTTTAAACTCATGCACCTAAATTTCTCAAACACATCAGCAAGCAATAAAACATCGCATTTCAAGTAGAAATCAGTATACTCGCCTAAGTTTTTAAACCTAAATGTCTCCCATACATTTACGGCATGAGTATAATCATCATTAGAAATTGACTCGCCAGATAGTTTATTGAAAAAACACTTTATATCTGGTAATTGAGTTTCTTCATATCTTTCCCAAGTGTTCACATAATCATAAAAATATGTGCCTTTTCTTCGAGCCAAATCAAATGATTTTTGATCAGCATAAAAGTATCTTAGATTTTCAAAGTCATTAGAATCGAGCGTTCGTACTAAGTTTTCCAAACTAGAACTTAAAAAATTGAAAGAGTCGATAAATTTTAACTGAGCTATTTTTTGCGTATCAATTGGAATAAATTTAGTGAAGGATATATATTTTTCCTTATTTTTTGCCAACAGATTTATTCGCCCGCAAATCTTTGAAAGTTCGTTTATAAACAAATGAGAATCATATCCAGAAAGATTATGAAATATTATGGGAATAAAGTTGGCTGCTTTGCAATTCAAATTACAACTTTTATGTGCAGGTCCTTTGAATTTTCCGGTAAAATGATCATGATCTAAAACAACCTGATCGTTAAGAGCGAAAGATTTCTTGCAAATATGACAACAGGTTCCATTGTTAACAACTAATTGTTCTTCGTCTGTTAATGGCAACATATCTCTATATATAGACAATATTTCATACAACCTTTGAATGTCTTTGGATATCGATTCAACAAATTTTTGAGAACAGTTTGGACCGCGATAAGCTACATATTCATTTAACTCAGGGTTAGATTTACAACAGACGTAATAACCAAAACAAGTAGCTTCATGAATTTGCACATTTTCTACATGCGTTGACTTGTTCTTATCAGAGTACTCCCGCAGTAGACTTTCAAAGTCACCATAGATTACTATTGGTATACGCTGAGTTCTTTCGTAGTGAGAAAAAGAGAGTTTACATCCTTCCTCGGGAAGAACTGTTTGGATCCTAGCACAACTATGGTTCGATAATTTTTGTTCTGAACTGAAATACATAAAACACTCATCACATAAATGGATTTTAGATTTATGTCTAGTTAGCTGATTTCTCAAAAGTTTTTCAATGTTTTTGATCAAACAAAAGTGATTGTGACCATTTCTACTCAAAAATAACAAATTAACGTGCTCTTGTTTCCGTTTGAGTGTTTTGTATAAGGGACCTGTAACATTATTTTTTTCATCCAAACCATATACATTAACACTTATGTTGTCATTTTTTTTTTCAAAACATTTAATATTATTAAAGTTGGGGGGAAATGATATGTTTGAAATATTTAATATTTCTGAATAATGAGGATACGATGAAACTCTATTTGGATTTTGTTTGGCAGGAAACATATGCGCAACAATACACCAAAGAAAACAAAACTCATCAGTATTATAAATATTAAGACAAGATTTGGTATTTTGAATTTTTTTTGGGAGAGGAAGATACGAACCTGCTTTTAACGGATTGAATTTAGCAATATTTATCTCTAAGTGACTTATAGACTCAATAGTCTGCCCAGATTCCGACTGTTCGAATTCTGAACATTTACATGAAAGAACATTTGAATGTTTATAATACAACTTTGATAGATCTGTGTTTTGGAATACCATAGAATATTTTGTGTTAAAAGATTTCAAAGATAAAGCATCATTTTTTGGAAGTTTGAATGTAATAAAAAGTTCTAAATTCACTTTTACTGACTTATGTTTCTTTATCAACTTTTGAATAATATCACATACTATTGGAGAAGCTTCTGATAAAAATTGTTCAGGAAAAATATAGTTCGTAGTAGGATTGATTCTGTAACTAATTATTCGATTTTTAAAAGCAGAAGCTATTATTTGAACGTTGCTAAATTCAGTTTGTACTAAGCAGTTTAGTTTATGCGCGCTACTTTTCCTATGAGAAGATAATCGATAGACTTTGACCTGACAGTTATTACAAAAATCCATTTTGACTTTTTCAACTACAAAAAGTTATAATTCCAAGTGAAAAATGTTAAAAATAGCGCGTATTTTAATCATAAAACCATATACGAAGTATTTAGGTAATAAAAAAATGATCAAGTCACAATAATTAGGCAAATTAGTGAATTATGATAAAATATATGAAATATAAGTTCAATAATATTACTACCTATTACCTAACTATATACTACTACCTAACCTACTACCATATAAAAAATTAAAAAAACTTGAAAGAAAATAAAGTATTAACAGTTTGAAGACATTTCCAATAATATACCAACTCATGAAACATACCCATTGAAAAAATAAAAAAACAAATTAGCAAATGTTAGATGGGTATACTACTGGACGAATGCCTTTAAACGTAGCCTTAGTATCGGTTACTAATTTAGCTACCGATCGCCATACGGGGCTGTCCAAATTTACCGCCGTTTTAAACTGCACCAGGGCATGCTTGCTCTTCTCAAACTCGTTCATGTGCCGATGCTCAATGTCCTTGGTATTGAACACTCTGCATTCTATGTAAAAATCGCCCCGGCGAGCAGGGTCCGTCTGATACGAGTTGCCGCTACCAGTACGTCTTATAAAAAAGTTTTTTAAAGCCGAAACCCTCACTGGCTCCTGTTCATCCTGTAAATATAAAATACTAACATTAAAAAAATATAAAAAAGTCTTCTTTACTTACCTCAAATAAAATTTAATAGTGCCAAGTCTCGACTATCGGGACTCGATGTTTAAGTAAAACAAATCACATAAAGAGCTCTTAAATTCATGAAATACGAATTTTAATAATCCATTCATTTAATATAAAAAAGTTGAAATTTTATAGAAACTCAATTAAAAGTAGGTAAATCAGCCTAAGTATGATATTTGCAGGCAATTCATGAAATTATCAGTAAGTACATTTTACCTTAATAATAATAAACAACAGATAGTTTACGATCTTTCTTTGCGACTTCTTTAATATCTGTTTGCCTATATTTCCTTAAAAGTATAAATATACATTACTAGTTTTAACCATATTATGACAGGTATTTGCTAATTTTTAATCGATGAATATTACCAAGCTTTAAAACCATACACATATTTAAAGACTATCATAAAAGGCTAGTACAAAAAAATAAAATAATTATTTCTAACAATCACAACTTATGAAGCCTAAATTAGATTTCATTTAGAATTTTTGTTATTGAAACTAGATAATCTAATCAATAAAGAACACCGAATAAACTGACCTCAGAATCAGGGAATTGTGAAATTTTCCTTCTTTTCTTGTTGGCCTGCGCACAGGACAGCTCTTCGTCCGACTCGGAATCAGCAGCATCCAGCAGTGGGCTCTCGAGCACTGGGGCGCTGCTCGTAGAAGGAACGATTTTCTTCGCCTTTGCTTTTGTGGCTTTTTTCGTGGTAATGGCAGCCTTTTTCTTTGGAGCAACCGGTGGCTGCTCTAACTCCTCACAGTCCGATACAAAAGGATTGGAAGACCTGAAAATTATTGAACAAAATATAGTTATTGCGTTTACACACTAATGAGGCATTTCAAATAGCTAAAACCAAACACTTATGATACATACATACTTTAAGTCACTAATTTTTTTAAAATTTTAATAGACAGTCGACACAGGCATCTACTAGGAACAGAAAAAAGCAATGATCATGAAGAAAATAATTTGTAAAGATCGATATCATAGGGCAGCATTCACACTTCTTTTGATAAAATTTATTAGCAATAATTACAAAAGCAATATTATAACTTACTTACCATTCTAGTCCATATCATACAAATACATATGGCTCAGTTTCGTGTACTGTAATTTTACAATATAAGCTTTAGTGCGATCACTTGTTTAGGAGCCGATTTTGGTCGATGTTTACCTAGTGTTTACGCTGAATTTGCTCGACGGCTCCAATTCGATACGAAAATCTAAAAAGGAAGTGGCGTGTAGGTACTGACTTTTAAGAAGAATCGCCAGCAGCACATTGGTTTAAATAAACCGCTTTGATTTAAGGTCTTGGTTTTGATGCCTGGTGAATACCAATGATCCTAGTGCAGCGAGCTAATGGGCCTACAATGTGTATTTTCGGATCGTATAAACGTGAAGTAATAAAGTTAATGTATTTAATACTACTTAATATTTCCTTCCAACCTGCTCGTACACTTTCATAACAACCCGTATCAAGTTTCAGCTCAATCAAATGCTCAGTTCAGGAATTCATACAAGACGAACATACTAAATTACATACTTACAAATGAAAAACTATTTTTGATGTAATATAATAGGTAACAGATTGCATCTATACAAACTTAATAAAATAAAAGCGAAGAAACCGCGTAGAATTACTGTTCGTTGCAGGAGTCGAACCTAGGATCTCTTTCGATCTGGTTTTAAGTTTGTCACTTTTATTCTATTTCATAATTTGTAGTGTGAAATAAATGCATTTTCTTTCATTCTTAGCGGGCAGGAACGCTAAATAAAACTAAAATAAAAATCTTTTTTATTCAATATTGGTACATGCGCTTACAGAACGTCATAATATTGCAATAATGCACTTTGTTGCGCTCGCCGATAATTATGCCAGCCCAACAAACTATCTTATACTGCGAAATTACGGATTCTGTTTGCGCTAGCACCATGGCAGTCCAGGTTCGAATCCTGACCCTGCCTGATAATAAAATAATGTAACAGATGTTTGGACTTGATATAATAATTATCTTTAAAAGTTTACACTTTTATTGTAAAAAAAAAAAAAAAAAAAAACAGAAAACGTCAGACATTCATATTATCTTAAAAAATATGTCTATGCATTATACATAGTCAGAAAGTTATATAAAAAAAATCTATTACAAACAGTATGTGAGTTGCAGTATAGAGGTAGTAGTTGCCTACTTGATAATTCCCGATCGCTAGGTTTTGGATTCGATACTTGCAACTATCATGCGCACCGGTGTATTTTTTTTAAAATGTAGGTTTTTTTTTTTTTAAGCTGAATGAGATCTTACTTTATTTAGTCAAATCTTAAATAATTGCTTATTTTAATAATTAAAATCAGAATTTTTTAGAAAGCATAGATACATTTTGTGGTGCCATCTACATATTTTTCTCACATACTTACTATGTTTCATGCAATATGATGATTCTTAGAACTAAGTGCATACATTAGGTGGCGTTAAATGATATTTGACGAAAACATTTCAATTATTAATGATTAACCCGTCTTATTTAAATATTATGCAGTTTATTTATTCAACAATAGAAATATATTGAAGCGATGCATTTATAATAAAAAAAAAAAATGATTCAATTTATTACGTTTAATGAGATATTCGCAAAATTCCTAAATCGCGCTATCACTGTTTTTATTGATTATTAGTATATAAGAAAAATAACATTGCTTGTCAAGTGGCAGTTGGATATGAGATTCACTATACGGATTCGCCCAAATCCTATGGAGTTGATCATGTCTGATGTAGTCACGTGCTGTCAGCGAAAGTTAGTAAGACTTAGGCAATCTGAAAACCTTCAATGACATATAGCACAGAAGAAGTCTCTATAACAATTAAACAACAATTATTAAAACATACTCGGTGGTTGCCGTGGTGTGCTTTTACAATATCTCGAACTATAAAGCACACCACGGTGACGAGGGTTTTGCTACTTTTTCCTTTTTTTACGATAACGTAACTGAAGCAGAGGATAAATCTGGTTTTTGAGCTGGCAGTATTGGGGATTCTGCATCATGCAGCTCAAGCGCAGCGAGGGCAAGTGATGCAGAATCCCCAATATTGCACTACTCATGGTAAAGAGGCTTTGGCGTTGGTAAAGGAAGTTGTCCTTTTAACAGTAATTCTTTCAATTATGAATTATTGTAAACAGTTGAGTCACATTCCTTGCCATATGCTCCAATATCAACATAAATAAATCTGTATTTAGCATCTACTAAAGCCAATAATAATACAGAATGATAATTTTTGTAGTTATAAAAAAGAGATCCGCCATGTTTGGGACTCCAAAACCGAAAATGTTTCCCGTCAAGTGCGCCTATGCAATTAGAAAAGTTGGCTCTGTGTCAAAGTTTTCAGCAATTTTTGTTAGTCGCTCATTTTCGGTATATTTTCGATCAAACGATGCTTCCATATAGCGCCACAGACTATTTTTACAGTTTAAGCAATAGTAGACTTTCCATGATAGTAGTTTAAATGCATGTCTTGAAAGGAGTTTCCTGATTTCAAAAACCTAAAATAAAATAGGAAAATAAATTAAATTTAGTTATAAGTTACTAACAATATTATGGATGTGAATCTGAAATAAACAATTTTTATTTATTATAATTATTTATTTAAAAAATAAATGAAATAATTAAAAGTGTATGTGTGTGTGTGCGTGTTGCGTCCGGGCGTGCGTACGCGCGAGTATGTTTGTGTGTGTATGTATGTGTGTGAGCGTGTGTATACGCAAATATCACATCACAAAACTGACTATGAAACAGTCCAGCAACTGATAATGTACCTTATATGTCATCGTAAATACTATTGTTTCAGTTAATGCTGTGGAAAAGAAATGGACTGGTATTAAAGATAACTATGCCAAGTACGTAAAAAACTTAAAGAAATAAATAAATCTGGAGCAGGCGCTTAAAAAGGAATATCATTTATATAAACAGTTCCTTTTTTCAAACAGAAATGATCAAAATGAAACCGATAGTAGCATAATGGATGAAACAAACTATCAGAACACACAAAAGGAGAGTCCAAAAAGAAAATTTAAAAGTCCGTCACGTGCCTTTCTAGCACGAAAAAAGAGAGTTATCGATACATTTGAAGACGATATTATGTCAACTTTAGAAGAGCCCGAAAACAGAAATTTATCTTTTTTAAATCGATATTGCCATCTTTGAATAAACTAAGTGAAAATTTATGTTTGATGATCAAACATACTTCCATGCTGGTCTGCGAGCAAAAGAAAAACGTAGAATGTACCAGCTGCTTCTCTTCCCGGGCATACTGTAAAAGTCAGTTAAGGGACAGAGGTTTTGAAGGCGTTTTTGTGGGCGATAGGCTGACCCCCTGTCACTACAATAGTCTCTTTCCATCTTTATAAATACCTCCAAATTTGTCAAACGTGACATCTTGTAACCTCTGGTGTTCTGTCTACCCCATAAGGGATACAGGCGTGACGTTGTGTATGTATGTATGTACATACATTTTTCAAAGTCGGGTCTTACAAGTTTTAATGGATCTACACAAACCATCACATCAATATTCTCCACAGAGCAACTATCCATGTTCGTACCAGCCATTACATCAATATTTTCCACAGAACAACTATCCATCTTCGTACCAGGGTAACTGTGAAACACAAAGACCCCAAAGTTCATGGCAAAGTGCGTACCAAGACGGTTACCAAACAACCGGTAGTTTGTCACAGTCTACAAGCAACACCAACACCAGCTGCCACGCATGGCCGAAGCGAGGAGAGCGAATTTGACGTTCATTCGAGGACATCACGTGAACCAAAATGCCCCTATTACTTTGTTCATTTAAAAAAAGTTACTAATTCTATATTTTATTGTTTTCTTTATAAAAAAATATTTATAAATAATAATTAGCGCGGACCAATACGGTGACTCCTTCAAAGCTCGTAGTTATAATCGGTATAACGAAACCAAATGGTTTTAAAATTAAGCTTATTCTTTTGGCAACTTAATTTGCTGATTTGTGAAATTAAAAAAAATGTAACGAAGAAGTGGTTTCTATTACCTTACAGTTAATCCCAGCATCTCGAGAGGTTCAAGAGGTGGTCTGCCTCTGCCATATTTTCCTGCTATATGTGGCGTTATCCGATCAAGTAACTCTTCGTAACTTGATACACTCATTCTAAAGAAACCAAAAAACATTTTTTGATCTATTTTTAAGGCATTGTACTTCTTTATGAAGTGGCTCCTGTTATTCATGATCAGAAGAAATGGGTGGATCCAGTATCTTAAAAATTTCTGTCTTTTTGTTATCGCAGGAAACTGCGACAATTCACCCTGCATTGTATCGACGGCGTCGTGCCGTGTATCGTAGCACGTTACGATGTCGCGATACTCGTCGTAGATTCCCACGACGCCACGTCGCATTGTGAAACGACGCCGCATCGTGGTACGACACGACGTCGTATCGTGTTTATGTGTCCCGGCCCTAACAATGTTCATAAATGTAAAAATATAATAATAACAAAACACGAATATTTTTTGCTAAAATAAGACACCGAAATATGAACTTAATCCTAACTTTATATTCACTGTGTAAGCAGCAAATCAACTCAAAGATATTTTGTAACAAGCAAACAAATTTTGCAAAACCACAGTCAATTATGTTGTGAATAGCTACTAAATTTTGCAAAAATACAGGCAACAAAGCAATGTTTTATTAGCAGATTTGAACAGAAGAAAACAGTTTTCTTTATTAAAAGCAGAGAATTCGTCTATTTGTAGAACCTCGTTTTAAAAGGTAAAGACTCACTTTATTTACGTTCTTAGATTTATTGTACTACGCTTAGTAACCACTTGTAAAATCTATGGAGGAAAAAGCTGCTTTGAATGCCTGGTAATTTACGAATGACCATCATTTATTTATATTGGTTTATAATCAACGTTTGACCTCAATTTAAGAAATAAAAGGGTTTAAGAAACTTACTCTCAACATCGCCGAAATACATGGCTGCCACAGCAGCGTTAATATTTGGCCCCGCATATGACACCGCATATGAGTCTCATGCCCTGATCCTCGACGGACTGGTAAGATTGGTTTCGTCCATACAGAACAACAGTTTACAGTCGAGCATTTAGTGTAAACTATACTGTGAATCAAAAAACATAACTTTTTCATGATGTTATAAAAAAAGGATCGAGATTATCAACTGCTTGCGTGAATACCAGGCTGCACCTTTACAAAATACGGAGTTCATTTTTAATGAGCCTCGTTCTGTTTCCAGCACTCAAGATAACAGCTGTTATTATTTATTTATTTAGAAGCAACGGTACTTTCCTGTTAAGTCTTGAGGTTTAATAATTATGAAGAGAAATTAAGTCCACGAAGCTATTTTTCATTCTTTCGTGCTTTAAAAAGAATGCGATTCTATCAAGGGATGAAGATTGCAAATTTGAGAACACTGCTCGAACAATACGTAACATCATAGATTACATCGGTTGTATTTCAAAAATAGAACACTAATACGATTGGCTTATTACAACCCTTCCGCCCTTTGACAAGCATGTCGTAAAAAGCGACTGAACAAAGCGGTCCTCGTTTGGTGGTAGGCTTGGCCTAGGGTTGTCAACCATACTGTTTTTAACAGTATTATACTGTTTTTCGCTACATTATACTGTTGAACAAAAATAAAGCATATAAAATACTGTTTTCAGCATACAAAAGCTAAAACACTGTATATGCTAGACTTTAATTCTTTATATGTGCAAGAAGCTCTAAAAATATGTGTTTAAAAAATTTAATAAATTGAATACTGTTTATTTTTCAAAAATACTGTTTGATATTCTTTTCAGACTCAAATATCAAATATTATTTCTAGAAAAAAAGTTGACAGCCCTATTGGCCTGACTGTAGACCACCCTTTCTGTAAAGTCTGTTTCAAATATCAGCGCTCAGGCAGTAATTTGTTTCGACAATGTTTGTGTACAAGGTCAAGTTAGGAATGTAAACAGTTCCTTCCTTAACCTGTGTGCTCAGTGAGGTTCAGTTTAAGTTCAGTTAATAAAAGAAACTGTCTAAATCTTAGCAGTTGCTAAATCTGTAGGTGAAAGGTAAAGAACCTTAAGTTACAATTTATAAAGTTTACAGTAGAGCTAATAATAGATGTAGATATTGCCATTTAAACATTCAAATGACTCCTGTAAAACAATTTTATATTTTATCTTCATCCAATAAAAGCTATGATCACAGTCGACAGTTCGACTACAAGTATCCATATTTTTTTAATAAAAATATAACCTCCGAAGGCTGTATTAGTGGACTTCAGGTTCTTCACCATTGAAGTTCACTCAAGTTATTAAAAAGGGCTATGGTGTTTAAGTCTCTACTCAATTATAGAATATAACTGGTATACATAAATTTTCAAGTTGTGCGTCACATTTTGATCTTGCTATTATTTTGAATGGTAGAAATAAATGTAAAAAATACATGTAATAATAAAAAGTTTTATTGAATAATATATTATTAGGTAAACAACATTAAATTTTCATTAAAACTATCTCCTTCGTCTTAATCAGCTTCCGGCAGGTCACGTGCTGTTCCGACATGAGCCAAATGTTATACCCGTATCAGGACACTGACCATGCTGGCAGAGAGGCCTTTAACTTTTCGCTGACTTACGGTCTCTCACAGCTTGTTAACGAGCCTACACGCATCCCCGACGTTGCTGGCCACACTGCGTATTGCTTGGACCTTCTGATGACAACCGATCCTGACAGATACTCGGTGTCTGTCACTGCACCTTTAGGGACATCCGATCACTGTATGGTGAAATCTGTATCGCTGTACTCGCCACCTGACACCCGCCCTAAAGGCTCCAGGCGAGTACGGCGTTACAAGTCAGCAGATTGGGATGAAATGCGACATTTCTTCGCATCTTATCCGTGGCGGCAAACCTGTTTTACTTCAACCGATCCATCGTGCTGCGCTGATGCTGTCTCAAGTGTGATAGTTCAAGCAATGGAGTACTTCATTCCCCACGTTGATCTATCCCTTGAAACCAAAGCTCGCCCATGGTTTAATACTGCTTGCCTTGCCGCTGAAAAGCGAAAGCGGGCAGCATACAAAGCCTGGGCAAATGCTCGCAGAAGCAAAGCCCTGGATTCGCATGAACTTAAGAAAAGATACAATGCTGCCGCCAAGTCCTGCAAAAAGGTAATCAAAAGAGCTCGTTTTGCCCACATAGGCCGTATCGGAGACAGAATAGCAGCATACCCTTCGGGAAGTAAAGCTTTCTGGTCCCTTGCCAAGTCGGTCGAAACGAACTTTTGTCGCCCGTCGCTGCCACCACTGAGAAACCCGATGGTTCTCTGGCCCACACTGCTAAGGAGAAAGCAGATTTATTTGCTAGTATCTTCACGGAAAATTCTCGTCTAGATTGCCAAGGAAAAATCCCAACCTAATTACCTTAGTTCGGACCTACAATGGGTACCGTTCACATTCGCCAAAAGGAGGTTCTTAAATGCTTGCTGCACCTAGACGAGAACAAAGCTAGTGGTCCAGACGGTATTTCTGCAGTGGTCTTAAAACGCTGCGCAGCTGAGTTGTCTCCCGTTTTGACGCGTCTTTATCGACTTTCATTGGAATCCGGTAAGGTTCCCAAGTCCTGGAAGCTTGCTAACGTACAGCCAGTACCAAAGAAGGGAAGCCGTGCCGATCCTGTCAACTATCGACCAATTTCAATCACCTCCATACTTTGCAAACTCATGGAACGTGTATTGAACAATCGACTCCTGGCATACCTTGAGACCAACGAGCTCCTAAGCGATAGCCAATATGGTTTCCGCAACGGGTGCTCGATCGGCGATCTTCTCGTGTATGCCACTTACTTATGGAGCGAGGCCTTGGAGGGTCATGGTGAAGCAATAGCTGTATCCTTAGACATTTCCAAGGCCTTTGACAGGGTCTGGCATGATCTGTCTCTTAAGTAAGCTTCTAGCTTATGGCATACCGATTGGGCTCTGCGACTGGATATCTAATTTTCTGAGGGAACGGTCAATTCGAGTAGTCTTAGATGGTTTCTCCTCCGAGCAAATGGCAATTAATGCCGGGGTACCTCAGGGATCTGTTCTCTCTGCAACATTATTCTTGCTGCACATTAATGACCTTTTAACACCGGGAATTATTAGTTATGCTGATGACAGCACTGTTGTAGAGAGATACGTATCCAATGCGCGAGCGAGCCCCCTTGATATCCAGAGTTTAAGGAAGTCAATGATTGAGCGCGTTGATTTGACCTTACCGAAAGTATCCGATTGGGGTGAGTCGAATTTGGTCAAATTCAACGCGTCCAAAACTCAGGCGTGTCTATTCTCCGCAAAAAAGAGCACCTTCACATTAACGCCCACTTTCCAAAATGTATCTGTCCCCATCACTGACCATCTAGAGCTTTTAGGCGTAACTATAACATCCAGTTTAAACTTCGGTCAACAAATTGTGTCCATGGCTCAAGTAGCTTCGAAAAAGTTGGGAATCATCTCGAAGGTACGGCGGTACTTCAGCCCTGCACAGCTTCTTAACTTATATACAGCTCAAGTGCGATCATGCATGGAGTACTGCAGTCATCTTTGGGATGGTTCAGCCAAATATCAACAAGAAGCGCTGGACTCCGTTGACCGAAGAGCCCGTAATCTAATTAACAACGTCGACCTTACGACCAAAAAACTGCAGACCCTAGAGCATCGTCGTAAGGTTGCTTGTTTAACCGTGTACTACAGAATACATTTTGGTGAGTGCGCGAGTGCTCTGTTTGAGCAAATTGAACCCTCACCCTTTTGCCATCGCACTACTAGACGCAGACAGAACTTCCATCCGTATGTGGTTGATATTCCGAAGAGTAGAACTAAGCGCTTTGACAGTTCCTTTTTGATACTATATATATGATATGATTATATGATTCATATATGCATACCAGCTATTGAAAACGTATGATAAAAGCGCTGAATGACCTTCTGAATTTTTATGTTTTAAAATAGTTTAAATATTGACTGTGGTATAAAATATTTAAAAAAATATATGATTGTAACTCGATTTTATTGCTTTTAATAATAATATTTATTTATTCAGATAATTAAAATCCAATAGTACAACTTAACATATATGAAGCACATACACAACAATACACACAATTATTTATAATAGACATTTAACATTAGCAATTAATAAAAAGAACTTAAATAAATTGAAATAATTAACTAAATACATTTAACTTAATAATCAACTCAATAAATTAGGTATTATAATATTATAATGTAATTTCATTCTAGCCATTTTCAATATGGACCCTCTCCCAGTGCTTCCAAATAGGGCAGTTTTTAATTCACATCACATTGTGAAAAGAAGCCAATTCGTAAAGTAAAATGTATAACTTAATAGCTTATATGAAAAACACCTTAAAGTTATTGCCGCGGAGTTATAGTTTGTAAGCAAAATATAATTTCACTTTTTTTAATATAGGGTACAGTATGACATGCCGAGATATCCTAAATTATCCCATTAAGCCTTACGTTGAACATCTCCGATCTTGTATCGTGTAAACTAGGATACATTTGTCTGGATTCTGTAAGATGATCCGCTTTGCACAGTATGGTATAACGTTTAGGAGAAAGCGGTTTCATAATAAACAATATAATATTTGATTAAAATGTGTTATTGCCATTATTATTTTATGAAAACTTTTTGCTTTAAGATTTTTTGCGTTTTCTTTTTTTAATGATGTAGCAAGCAGTTTCACGTGGTGTCACTTGTGAAGTTCGATGATCAAGTAGCATCATTCTTAAAAATATTCTATGTCAATGAATTATGCTCTTTTATAATGAAAGTGCAAAATTACTTAAATTGTAGGTTTCTTCAACACAAATAACGATATTTGTTTCTCTTCATAGCCTTCATTTGTCATCATTTGAATAATCCATGAGTAGAATAAATCATAATTTGAAACTCATACATTAATTAGAATAGCTTAGAATAGCTCTAATATCTCTGGATGAATTTGTCTTATAAACCGACTACCTAGTTATGCTTTTTATGGACTAGGTACCTAGTAATGACTTCACCACTTCATATTAAATCTGTCAGCAAATATGACCTATTCAGCGATGATGTGTTCCGGCATTTTATATAAAGCGCCAGTTCCTTCCTAACATCACGTGCTGCCATTTTCGACCTCATGTTCACTTACACACGTCAAAAGCGGGTGAAGTCACTGATTTATAATATATTAAGAATTAAACAATTTTACGAGCTACGCTAGTAAAACTGATATATTATCATTAAATTTGCAAACTCTTATATCAAAATCTAACAAAGCTAGTTACTTTCACCGCAATCCACAGAATTCATCCGTTTACAATATTACTAGTCATAAGTAACAATATATTAACATAACATTTAAGTATTTGGCAAGACACCAGGGGAAATGCCTCCTCGACATTCAATCCTTTGGTAAGATTAGTTTTATTCAGCTAATTCTGAATAACAAAAGATATTTTCAGAGTTGAATGAACTGTGTACATTTGTTGCTTTCTCGCAATAAGTTGGGTTTTTCAAGGAACTTATTGTTTGTTTCCTTACGGAGAGCAAAATATAATCTTATCTTGTTAAGTTAAGTCACGTTCATTTGCGAAGAAAAATTGCTTTTAACTAAATTGTTATTAGCTCGAATATAGGGTTAAACAGACAGCTTCTTTGAAAGGAATATACCCAATTTAAAATATATTTTACAGTCGTAACCGAAATTTGTAGACGAAAACGGTATTGACAATTAAGGTTTTGTTGGATATTGGATCAATGAACAATTAAAAACGTTGGTGAAAATAATAAATTTAATGTCGCGGCGTCACTATTTAAATATAAATATAAATCCAAATTCCACCGTTGATTTCATCGTCAGTATATCAGATGTGTTAAAAATGAGAACATAGACACGCTTCAGTACACCATGACGACTTGAACTCTAAAATGTTTTTCATGAATAGATTAGGCAAGTTAAATTATTTGAAATGAAAATTAAAAACAACATTTAAATGCAATACAATTTTAACATTGATTATGTAGTGTCATAATACAAAGCATCACTTTTAAATCTCAATTGTGTTTTAGGTAAACCTTTATTGATTTTCATACAAAACAAGTCACTACATAATCTAGGTCAAATTATGTAGTGGATTGTTTAAAAGGCAGCTATTGTTCATGTTCATATGCGCAATCCGCAAACCATTATTAAATACGCAGAATCCAAAAAGGCTAAGCTTTAAAGCTCTTTATGATGACTCTTTATGATTCAAATCCCAGCAATTGCTAAACATTGTAATCTAAATTTAGTTTGGAGGTATTTAGAGGGAGGAGAATATTAGCTAAAATAATGGCTGAATTAATCGTTTACTTACTAAATTTGTTCAGTAACTAACGATAAAAGTAGGTAATCGAAAGATTTACAAGCACGCAATAAACAAAGTCATCAAATCTATGATTTTAATTACACAATAATGACAATAGTTATACTTTAATGCCTAATACATGAAGGAAACCGAAAACAATACATTTGAGGAAGCAATCCTTATTTTTAGAAAGTTTATTTTTGCAACCAGAACATCAAATGAAGTCTAGATTAGATCGATGATGACAGCATACAGGTTTAGGAAGTATTGACAATTGACACAAATATTGCTGGCACATATTACTGACAGAACGGTGATATTTAGCGACAGACTATATGAAGGGTGGTCCCTAGCCAGACGAACCCTGAAGGGGACCTACTATAAAACGGGGTTCGCGTTTACCCCGTCACGCTTGTCCATGGATGGTAGAGCTATTATAAATCAACCCTCTACAGCTAAAACTTTCTTTTCACAGCTTCACGACTATACTTTGTTAGATAAATATTTACTTTCCTTAATACCTTATGTTGTAACAGTTTACATTTTTGTATGCTTTTTTTCACAGTGTTACTAGCTAGATCATTCAAACTCAAATTGAAACTGTTAAGCTTAGATTTATAGTAAAATGCTGATGTTCTACCTCTAGGACATTGCAAAAATGCTTCTTAGTCATACACTGCCACGATCACGGGCCACGATATTATTTAAATCTATATTCTGCCTTTCTGTACACTTTTCACTCCTACTGAATGGTCGTGCATCCACAGCGGAAACTATATTGGCTATCGCTAAGGAAGTCGTTGGTCTCGAGGTATGCCAGGAGTCGATTGTTCAATGCACGTTCCATGACTTTGCAAAGTATGGAAGTGATTGTGATTGGTCGATAGTTGGCAGGATCAGCACGGCTTCCCTCCTTGGGTACTGGTTGTACGTTACCTTACCAGATTCCTTACCAGATTCCAAAGAAAGTCTATAGAGACGCGTCAAAACTCAAACTCAAACATTCTTTATTCCGTAAGTATTTACATCATCATCCATCCACAGCCTGTAGACGTCCACTGCTGGACATAGGCCTCCTCCAAAAGGGGGGGGAAATGCCGTAATCGCCACGCTTGGCAGGCGGGTTGGCGATCGCAGTGTGATGTTAATATACACAAAAGGACGCTGCTGCCCGTCCTCTGGTTTGTCCCTTAGTCGACTCTTACGACACCCACGGGAAGAGATGGGGTAGCGCTATTCTTAAGGCGACACCACACGCCAAAGTCAAGTATTTACATGCATTTGAAATAAGTCAAGCAATTTACAAAATGAACTGAATCTACCACCACTTTGGAAAGTCGATCTGTTGAGATCTGTCGATCTGTAGTAAGGGAGCATTATCTCTCTCATAACATTTTAACTTAAAACTCAAATACTAATCAACGAATATAACTTGAAATATTATATGTATGTTTATTTTTAGTATATAGTTATGTATGTGTTTAGTTATTTGTAGTATTTAGTATCAGTATATTTTATTGGAATACTATTTCTGTGAGGTACGCACGCTTTATTTATTTTAGAAATAAGCAGTGCCTTTGTACATATGTTAGATTTAAGTTACCCTGTATTTGTTATATCTGTGTGTACATATATAATTAAAGAAATAAATAAATATAGTCAGTGAGAGAACTTCTCGCTCGGATCGTTAATCCTTCTTGTTATTAGTAAAAACGAACAAGAATTTAATGTCATTTGTCCTGTCTGACGGCTGATTTGACACGATTAAAAAGTAATGAGAATACTACTTCCATGCTGGACTGGGAGCGAAAGAAAAACGTAGAATGTGCCAGCTGCTTCTCTTTCTTGGGCATACTGTAAAAGTCAGTTAAGGGACAGAGGTTTTAAAGGCGTTTTTGTGGGCGATAGGCTGACCCCCTGTCACTACAAAAGTCTCTTTCCATCTTTATAATACCTCCAAATTTGTCAAACGTGACATCAGATGGTCTTGTAACCTCTGGTGTTCTGCCTACCCCATAAGGGATACAGGCGTGACGTTATGTATGTATGTATGTATGTATGAGAATACTATAAGTCAAGTATTATGGGAATTTGTGTGGTTTCGTCGATATAACAACTAATAAAGGGGATAGGAATTTTCGTTTCAAACCTCAAAACCTCAAACCTGAGCCAATTTAAAAAAGTTTGATTCCGAAACTAGCCCGGCTAGAAGTCGAACAGTAGAGCTCTCACGCCGCATCTGAACATTCAACCAATTAATGCAAAATGGAGGCCGAATGAGTTCCGGTTTCTCTCTCTCTCATCCCATTTTTAGAAACAACAGTCTTTTAAATAAAAAAAATAGTGTTTTTAAGAAATTACTTGTCAACAAAACACATAAAAAGTATCGGCCTCATTCTTTAAACAACCTCTTAATAAAAGTCAAGTTAATAAAAAAATATTTACGGTTATTGCTTTGACGACATTACAATAATAATTATTAACGAAGAAAGAGAATTAAAAGATGGAAATAAACCTATTTGAAATCGCATTGTAAATTGCAAAACAAGCGCCCCTATGTACATTCAAATAAATCACCAAGAACGTTAAAGAAAAAAACTCATTTAAAAACAAGTAAAACCATAGCTTTTAAAACTTTTATGATACAAACTGCTATGCACAATAAAAGGAAGGCTCTTTCGAATATGTAATATGTACAGTCACTTGCATTAATATGTACACACTTCGTAACTTATTCGGTTAAGATAAGGTTCAAATTCCAATGAAAATGTATACATATTATTTGACGTAACTGTACGAAGTTAAGTTAATTAGTCTATAGGTACTAAAAAAATCTTATTCCTGTAGGTAGGCGATGATGTTTGTGTACGCGCTGAAAAGATATAAGATATTTGTCTTCCATGTCATCCATGGAAAGCTATAAGGTTATCTTGCTGATTCAGCGATTTCAAAGCCCATCTTCTACTGCCAAATGCTTAGCTCGCATACTTGAGCCAGTTTTTCATATATGTGCGTCCACCGCAAACTATGCCTATTTCATGCAAATGTATGAAAAACTGGCTCAACTATGCAAACTAAGCTAAACTAACTTAGTTTAGTTGACGGTGGATGATCAGCTTAAAGAACTAAGATACAAGATTTCCTTATGATGGTACGCCTTCCCACATAAAAAGCATGTAAAATGTGCTCGAACCACAGTGTAAAAAAGTTAATGATTACCCTTTTGCGCACCCATCTCAGGGTAAAACATAAAAAGTTGTCAATGAAGACTTATGAACGTGACCTGAAGAATCTTAGTTTTGGAGCCAGCTCAGTTTTGGAAAACAATTTAGTTAAAGATTAACTGTCGCGAGTTTTTAAGTTTTCATTAAATCAATTAAAGACATGTATCGATATTATTTACTAAATGATTAGTTAATAATACGATGTGTATTAATAATAAATATTCTGATACATGATGATATTTACGCAAACCAAGGTACCTATGCGTCTTATGATATCAAAGATTTTAAAGGCGCTCAAGCTTATCAATAGTCAGATTTGGTTTGAAGAACCCTTTGGTTCTTATTTGAAGAAATAGAAGAAAAAAGTATGTTCAAGTTTTTAACGGGAGAATCTAAAACAATTTCATTCGCAAGATACTTGTATAAGTTCATATGTTTTTAAATTCTCTTATTTGTTTTGAGGACATAATATTTTCTCTCAATTCTCTGTATGAGTTTCCGTTCATACATACGAATAGGCCAATGTTAGGTTGGACTCGATCTAAAAATTCAGAAAGCTTTGTTTCCCAAAACCAATAATACTATGCAAATTTGGGATGCTGAAAAAACGAGCACATACCACAGTGTACGACACAGAACAGTTATATAACAAGCAGCTTTGCGCAGTTTTATTAATTTTACTTTTAATAGAGTTAGCTTTGTTGTTAAGTGCAAAGACAAATTTGTTTGCTACTGGCCTGGATAATAATGGAATTCAGGGTGTCTAGTGTGACACTCACATGCAAGTTGCGAATGTCAAAAGACGTATAAGTAAAACGCTCTGATATTTATCAAATTTGATTGGTTCTGGGTTTTAAGTCCGCAACGGAATTTCAAAACGAACTTTTTCTTACACAAGTGTTTGAAAACCTGAACAACTCTTAATTCTTATCTAATGCCGACAACTTTTAATGCTTTTTAAACTAACTTTGGGGCTACATAGTTGGCATGTCAGTTTGAGTGGTATATTCAATTATAAAGGTGACTACATATAGGAATATAGTGGTGAATCTCCGTGATATAGACAGAAGGCCAACTGATATGAGAGAATTTCAGCGTCAATACCCAATCTTAATAATATTATAAAAGTGAAAGAATGGATGGATTTAGGGAATTTTGTTCCTTAATCACGGGAGAATGGCTGTACGCATCTCGATAAAATTCTGCACAGAAAATGTTTATAAGTAGGCAGGAATAACACATGTTTTGACACTAGATGGCGTGGCAGGTATTTTTTTCTATCAGTACACTTTTAAGTCAATCGCAAAATGTGATACCTATCTCAGAATTATGATATCTGAAACAATTTAATTTAATTTTTCTTTATTTATTTATTATTCATTGCTGGACTAGGAGCAAAGGAAAAACATAGAATGTGTGAAAACATAGAAAGGAATAACATGAACGAAGTCGCGAGCAACAAGCAACAACTAGTAGTTTATAAGATTTTCAGACTTTTGCTACTGTACTGGGTGACGTACGGTCAATATCTGATCACTAGTATTAACTGACCAAAAGCGTAGTTTAAGTATTATTTTTATAATAAAGTTTAAAATATGATGTAAAAAATAATCTATGTAAAACATCATAGTTCAAAAAAGCTATAACTGTACCTAAGCTACACTGTGGCATACACCTATCTGAAATAACTGCGCTTAATTTTAAACATTATATTCTACATGCTATCTATAACTATTCTTTTAGTTGCTTTTTAGTTCATATTCTTTTTTCGGAATAATATTAGTTTTCTTAATAGACTTTTTCAAAATAAACTTTCGATACGTACATCTAAAATATTTTTTTCCATTTCTTCGGATCTGAGGCTAGATTGGGACCACAAAGGGCAAAGGGACAACTTAGAAAATATATGCGCAAACTAACTTGTCTATGGTAAGTAATCAAGCCAAGGTTTAATCTAGAAAAGCCTCTTATTTTCGTGACTGTTCATGAGTTAAGAAAACTATTTAATACATACACCTCTTGTTTACTACACATTGCTACACATACAGGTGTCATGAAAGACATCCGTTTTAATGCAAAAAGAAGCTTGAGAGGTCTTCTTCCTGTAATTTTATTTGCATATTCAACTCTCAATATCCTATGCTACCGCAATTAAATTACGCTTGACTTTTATTTTTAACAGAAACTCCGAATTATGAAAGTCTGTAGGAATAATAATACTGACAATCAGGGCATCCCTGGTGGGAAAGAAAAACGTATTTATGCAGATAAGTTAACATGAGTTTCGATATTCTCATGTTAACTTATCTGAAATGGCAACTTTAGTAAAATCAAGTGAACACCGTATAATTTTGTTATTAAATCTGGATTTTGGATGGTTTCATCTTGACATTTTTATTTAGAAGAAAGATTAAGTTTTTTTGCTTGGTGGTAGGATCCCTTCTGGGTCCGCCTGGCTAGCGACCACCCTTTATATAAAGTCTGCCGCCAAATGTTACCGCTCCGGCGGTAATGTGTTCCGGCAATATTGTATAAAGAGCCAGTTCCTTCCTAAACCCGTGTGCTTTCATCTTCGACCTCATCGTCACTTACCATCAGGTGCGATTGAGGTCAAACGCGGGTTTAGTCACTTATACAAAAAAAAAAAAAAAAGAGACAGCAAATATATTGTTTAGTAGAATAAATTTAACGATAAAAAATTACAATTACACTCAAGCGCCATATTGAATCTTTAATGAGTGAAGAGGAGGTGTAGGCCCCAAACCATCAAGCTTGCTCGGTAGGTGGATATCAAATGTTGCTTTAATACCTTCTGAATCTGAATTTAGATACAAGAGGTATGTGACCTCCAAAGCAAGGAAATTATCGTAATAAATGAAATCATCCATCCTTCTACAAATCGAGTTGAACGTAACTTGACCTGATATATCGAATTATATAATCATTAATCATTGGGCCATTATGACTTTTACTTACGCCAGATCTCATTTTTTTGTTTTCGATAATACATAATAATCAATGATAGCACATGAGAGCTTCCATGCTGGACTGGGAGCGAAAGAAAAACGTAGAATGTGCCAGCTGCTTCTCTTCCCGGGCATACTGTAAAAGTCAGTTAAGGGACAGAGGTTTTAAAGACGTTTTTGTGGGCGATAGGCTGACCCCCTGTTACTACAGTAGTCTCTTTCCATCTTTATAATACCTCCAAATTTGTCAAACGTGACATCAGATGTTCTTGTAACCTCTGGTGTTCTGCCTACCCCATAAGGGATACAGGCGTGACGTTATGTATGTATGTAGCACATGAGCTTGGAACGAAACTGGCTCAAAATATAATCAGAATACATCATTGTCGATAGATTTCCATTCAAGGGGTAAAATAACGACGTACTTGTATGGTTAGTCTGACTTAAGCGGATTATTATTATTTAATTAGACCCTACGCCTTTTTCTCTAATACAGGAATTGCATATGACGAAGATATGTAGTTTTAGTTTCTAATATAGCATTACTTGTTTTGGGTGTTACGATCGGATTTTTTGGCCTAGTAATAACTTTCGATCAACTTTTGTTCCATTCGTGGATCGACGGTCGACCGATTGGTGTGGTTCACCCTAACACAAACTAATACATTTTCCGCATGCGCCGTATGGCATAAACCATCCAGAATTGTACAAAAACGATGTTTTGTAAATTTATAACTGACCGATGCTTATAAAGCCATGCTTGAAAAAAAGCGAATAATTTTAGTATACCGACTTCCACATTTGGAAAATAAACGACGCCTCAAAACGTTTAATGGCTTAATTTTATTAATTTGCATCCATTTTTATATGTAATACCTAAGATATTCAGTCATGTTGCATATTAACATTGCAACTGACATGCATTTAACTTAGCACTGTAGGTTTAACAAAGTACGTCGTTGACTATTAACCATTTAATTTATTAAGTTCATCATCATCATCATCATCACAACTTTTTGTAAAGAACCCACTGCAGGGTATGAGTCTCTCCCCTGGGTGACGAGGAGGTATAGGCCATGTATCCACTATGCTGGCCCAGTGCTGGTTGATGGATGTCAGAATTTTCAGGGCGCCGAAATGGCTTCTGACAAACCCTAACGACTACTGTACACAAGTATACAGCACCCGGGACCGACTGCTTAACGTGCACTCCAAAGCCCGGAAGTCGCCGTGAGAAATGTATGGTCGGTGGTCACCCATCCAAATACCGACCGCGCCGAACATGCTTAACATGCAATATCGTATGATACACTCAGTTATCACGGCGCCACGACGACTTCTTGTTGCCACCGACGACTATTTATTAAGTTGTTGTCACTGAAGTGCGTTCTTTACATATCCAAGATAATAAAAAGGCACAAGAGTTCTGTTTTGAATAAACACAAAAAAATATAATTTTAGTATTTTTGAAGGTCACTCAATCCGCGCTGCGCTTCGAGCATTCGAGTATCGGAAGGAATTTAATCTTTATAATAAATGCCGCCAAATATCATCGCTCCAGTGATTTTACAACGGCTTTTAAATTTACTCAATTATATAAGCCAGCTATGAGATTTAGTTTCGTTAGTTAAATACAATTTATTTCATGGGTATCACGAGGGGGGTATCAAGATCAAGAGAGTGTTCAAAAAGTAAACATTAATAACATTACAGTCTGCTTCAATATTAGACGAAACCCTTTCACTAGCTCAAGTAGAAGCTAAATATTGTGCCAATACTGAATTAAAATGTACCTTTTTTTTACTTTTTTTTTTATAATGTTGGTTTACAATAAAGAATTTATTTATTATTATTATTGAGGCGACGACTGCTTTAATTTCTACCAGACATGACATAGTAAAACCATCTTCAAGAATTCAACGTTCAAACTTCAACGTTTCATCCTTTAAAAGCTAATTTGCTACAGACAATGTTTCTAATCAATTACCCGTGTAAAGTTTGATAAATACTTTAACGTTGTTATAATACGCTTTGCTGATAACGCTCATTTACAGTTTTCTTTTCTGAATAATGAGTTTATTAAAATATAGTGAAAGTAATCAGGTGTGCGTCAATTTAAGGAATAAAACGTAGTCTATTTTCAACGCTGAAACTTGTGATCATTTAAGAATGGAAAGTAAGGAAAACCGTGGAATGAATTTCAGCGAAATAATAATAATAAGTCCCTCACAAACCTAACTCCACGAATGCCAGAATTTTCAGGAAGGAATTTCAGGGTGCCGAAATGGCTTCTGACAAACCCTCTGTATACAAGTCATAGAGAAATATTATACTTAGGAATAGAGAGCCCTCATGCAGATTTTTTGGGATCCCATTTGCTTTTAACGCTACCTATCAATCGGCCCCAAACTAATGTATCTATATATAGATCTCCGTATACATATGTACATATGTGTAGGCAATGGGCCGTATTCGACATTGCATTCTCTAATTTTAAGTCTTTCTAAAGTCCAATTTGAAGACTTCCAACTCTAAGTTTTCTAAGAAATATTGATTTTGAAGTCTTCGACTTTATGGAATATAAAAATCACTATGAAACTCAAGAATAAACACAAAGCACAGAAACTACAGACATGTACGCGTACGCAGAGAGATTAAATAAACACACCTGACGTTAACAAGGCTTCATTCATAGCTTGAAATTTATTCAAATTTTGTTTTGAAAATAAAAATATACAAATTTTCACCAGCACACTAAAACATACAAAAACCACATTTGAAAAACCAGTATGCATTTATTTACAAAACAAAATAATTTATATTTTTCGTAATATAATGAATGTGAGAAGTAGCGTCATCTATCGTCAAGTAGTATTACTATATAAATAAATAAATAAATCAATTATTTCAGGTAATTTACACCCATCACAATTTGAAATTTGCAACATGTCACACACTTAAACTGATAAAAATAAAATCTGAGTAAAACTAAAATAAAATAAAAAGAATAAATAAAAAATAAATAATAAAATAATATAAAAGTTCAGGGCCTCCCGTTAGATAGAGTCACTGTCTATGAAGAAACTGAATTAATAAGCTTTTGCCTCCCCCCTGATACAAGTATACAGCACCCGGGACCGACTGCTTAACGTGCCCTCCAAAGCACACCATTCAAAACTCTATAAATGAAAGCAACATAATTAATTCTTAATAAACCATCACATCCATCATACTTTTAACGCTATTGAGCGTAAAAAACAAATACACATAAATAACTTAGAAATACTTATCTCCAAACAAATATCATAAATTAAAAACAAAAAACAGATAGGACACATCAATATTATAGGGAGTTTGGAATGCAAGCTTTTTTGCCGCTTGGCGGGGCTTATGTGCTTGAGATTTTTTGGGTGGACTACGCACTATATTGGTTTTTTATTATTATTGTTGATAAATATTTTTTTACATTTATGTGAAAGAAAGGGTGTTAATTTTACAGTACAGTGGCAACGAATTAACGAACCACTAACTAAAATAATCAAAAACCAACTCTTGTTAGCATGTTTGATAGTTATAAAGTTATTCGTTGAAATATGAATGAAATAACGCCATATATAAATAAAGCATCTATGCTTAATATGTCCTCTAGAAAACATTTACATCTTGCTGCCCTATTGTTTGATGTTGTAAAGTATAAAAAACCACAGTATCTATACGACAAATTAAAAAGCTCAGATTTTGGAAAGATATATAGCAGCAGAGCGAACCGTCATCCTCTAGAGATCCATCCGCACAAAACTGTTGCTTTCAGGGGCAGTTTCCGTTACCTAGCCAGTAAATGCTGGAATAATATCCCCCCGCCAAATTCGTAGTACAGGTTATTACTATTGCGCAATTATAATTTGATTCATTTTATTCCATAGGTAACGAATAAAATACAAACTGCACAATAGAAATAAGGTGAATTTAACTGAACAAAGCATGACGCTATGGGAGTTGGTAAAAATATATGCAGCTCAGACAATTCATTTTTTATTTTTATATCTGTGTTTGGTATAATAATTATAGGCCATACATATGTTCGGGTCGTCTTCATCAAACTCAATGCTTTTGCCATACAACAAATTGTTCACCTCCTTGCACCAGTCATTCAACATCAATGCATTTTCCTTTTTGTCACTCACTATCTCACTACAAAGCAGTATCTTATGTCAAAGTATCACTTTACAAAAATAAAATCTTCGATTCGAGATCGTAAAGACGCGAGGAGTGAATACTCTACTCAACGTAACAAACTTTTCACGGTATTATAGGTATATCGATTTGGAACGCTGCAGAAAATACAAAAAGTTCCAGTAATGCCCGGCGCGTAGCGTTAGTAGTAATAGAATTTTGGTAATTGTAGGTAAGAGAAACTCGCATGGTAAGACCATCAAAACTTAAAAGACATACTAACTGACTTGCATGTACAATCATTATAATTACTTCGGTGTATTTTGAGGTAGTCTTACTATCGTGCTTTAATTCATTCAAAAGTATTTAACAAATATTTTTTTTGTCATATCCCTATTTCATTTTAGTTTATGATTCTAATATTATAATCGTAGAAGCAAAGGATGAATGAATTATTCTAACTCTTTTATATTTTAAACTGTCGGATTATGTTACGATTTTGGACTAATTTTTAATATAATTACATAGCCTGAAATAACACAATTTCAAAAGCCCATAGGTTTTAACGGTGAGGTATACTCAGATTTATTATAATTACGCAACTTAAAAAGTGTTTTAAAATAGGACTACGATGTCCTAAACATTTCATTTAAACAAATACTCGAAAATTTGACTACTAAAATAATAATTAACATCATTAGTTTTATCTGCCAACTGTAATTAATCAGAGACAATATCAACGAAGACAATAGAGCATAAACAAGACCTTTCCGAACCAATAAGCCATGACTACTGCCATCTCACAATTGGAGGGAGATACGTAGTTATAATTATATCGAATCTCTAGGCGCTCAATATAGATGTTGGTTTCGTATACTATTGTATGGTCCGCAAATATATTTGTACAGCTTCATCAGCTAAGTAAATGTTTTCCTCTATAACGGCGTAAGACCTGATGTTTGAGAAAAGAAAAGGAAAAAAGTATCAATGACGACATTCTATTTCAAACTATTATTATAATTAGTTATGCACTCGATTCACCCAGTTGATTCAGTGTGAGATATAAACAAACATCCATTTATCCACCCACACAAACCTAATAGGAATATAAGTTGGACGTCAGAAAGCCTTATTTAGTTCATTTACTTCCTAGTTCTGTTCAAACTGCCAACTACAGTATAATTTCCACTGGTTTAGTTATACTAGTTTAGTAAAGTTATACTCCACTGTCATTATTTTTAAACATGACATTGAAGTTAAACCAAACTATAGAGGGTGACTGGTGGGTCACTTTTAAAATTCCAGGACGTGATAGTTTAAGATCATACAGGAAAACTTCTATCTCTCACACTTAACACATATGATATAGAATAAGTGTTTATATACAACGTGTAACATAATGAAGAGATAATACTTAAGGGGATTGTATGTTTGGTGGTGTAGTTTATAAGTAACAGTAACATAAACTTGTAATCCTTACGGTTGGTTCGGAAAACAAGTTCAAAGTTTAGATCAAAATATCGAAGTGTCAACCCTAAAAACAGCTGTTACCTTTTGATAGAATCTATTCGACAACAGATGGCGTTAAAATAAAGCGATAAGTAACCAAGAGAGATACTACAAAGTGTAATTTTGTGCCTACTAAATTAGACGACAACAACGTCTCGGGAATGTTTTATCTAAGTAGTATCTAAGTGCAGAATATTTTTAAAACTACCTTTTCACCAATATGTTCGTTTATCACGCGGTTTACCAATTTAAAACTCTACTGAAATAATAGATTTGCACGTTCAAACAGACAACACGTTAATTTTAACTATCCGTGAGAATATATTTTCTTAACCTTAAACTATGATGCATCACTGACGAGGATATTTAACTTCTTGTTTATTCTCACACACTTACAACTATCATCATCACCATACAATAAAGCTTGAAATAAATTTTAAGTAATCCAGCATTCTGCATAATTTTTATAGTCTATGAAATAGCAAGTTCGATGCCTTTTGTCTGCCGCGGATCGCTCGCTCGCTACTCCCGGGCTCTCACGTTTAAGTGTTAGTCGCACTGTTTGTGGTTATGAACGGATGCTGAGGCTCGGTAGCCTTCTATTTCTAATACTTAACAACATAAATGATCGAAATACATTTACGACTAAAATCAAAAATGTTATCAAATTAAGCATAAGTAGGTAATCATAAATTTAAGAGAAACGTAAAACAAAACATTAATTTAGGTACTCTCAATAAACTATGATATCAAACTTGTCATACAAAAAACTATCACATTTCTTTAGAAATACGCTATTGCAAGAAACTAATATGAAATTATTACAAATCTATAGGTAGGTATTACGTGGCAATTCTTTCGCACGGCGTCAAATCGCAACTTATACCTAATGAAGAGAGACTCAAATAGACAATCAAACTTACCCATAATTCTAATAAAAAACGAAGAAATATCCTCTCTCTCTCTTACATTCAAAATTTCTAAGAATTATAATAGGAAACATATTCGGTAAATACCTATGATTTTGTAAACCTCAAACTATGATACAATACTTACAGCTTCTTGTACTTCTTGTATTCTCCCATACTTATAACTATCAATACATACGACAACAAAGCATTAAATTAATAGAATTAGCAACTAAGTAAAGTCGTTTTCATAAAAGATAACCCGTGCATAGCTCTTATAACAAACACACAAGGTGTATTATCGCTCAAATCGCGGGACTTCTTTCGGCGTCTCGTCGCGAACTTGCGCCTTTCGGAATTATACCCTTTGAGAGTTACCGCCGCCGCCGCGTCGCTTCCAAGCCAAACTAAAGGTTGTTCCGTTCAATATTTATTATGAACAAATTCTCAACTCAACTAAATTTTTTATTTAAAAAAGTTAAATTACTGATGACTAACTAATTATTGTTTTTAGTTGCGGTTGTTTCAGGCAGCTGAAATTATTTTCAAACGCTATAGGGAAAAATATCCTAATTATACCTGTCCTGAAACTTTATTTTTTTATGAGGAATCTTTATCTTTTATTATTATTCTCTTTCTTGAGAAACAAAATCGATTAATTTCTTTATTTAAAATGTGTGAAGCGTAAAAATAAGTTGCGTAAATTAACAAATAACAGTTTTTAATATTTTGATATTGTACAAACAACTTAAAAACTATTTAAGTGATTTCACGATTGAAAACTATTTATTTGTAACAGAATAACTTTTCAATACTTTATAATACAAAAACATAATATAATGAAGTCATTTCACTGTATTATGAAATAAATTGGGCAATAAGATTTTGTTTATCATATCGCTATAGGTGCGGAAAAACCCTAAAAAAATTAGGTACCTACTAGAGAACTGTTTGGTTCGGTTATTAGTAAAATTAATAGAAATTTATTTCAGTTCTTTCATGTCCGTTTTGAAGTGTGCACGTCAGTTGCTATCGCTATTTTATTCGAAGTTTTTATAAAATTTCTCGACTTGAAAGTATTGGAGAAAGTATTGTTATACGACATGTGTATTCAAACAACAAATGTTACGATATGATTCTGTATGATGGAGCCCCTAGTAACCACAGCATCAACGAAGCTCGAAGACTTTACAGGCAGCGGTTTGTGGTGTGCACGCGCCACTTACCCGGCTATGGCGTGTTTTGGAGCATGAGTCTGCGGCTCAGCGCGCCGGTTCTTTTCACGCGAAACCCAGCGCGGCCACCTTCGTGTTCCGAGAACTTAGAAGAGCAAGTCTTGGATCATTTCGAGGAGGATCCGAGGAGCAGCACTGGACGAGTCGGCGCTCTTTTGGATATCAATCACATGGTGATATGGCGCACGCTTAGTGATGATGGCCAACATCCTTATCATTCCCGATGGACGCAAGAGCTGATACCAGCGGATTTGTGACCTCCTCGGTTAGGCTTATGTCGGTAGCACAAACGTCATGTGGATGTGTGTGTATTGAAAAAGAAGGCAGAAATTGTGAGCCGTTTTTGTAATTCTGGCCAAGTGTAAGGGAAACCCTAGATACAGTTGTGAGTGTTTTTACGCAAAGTGAACTGAATGTCGATTGAAATAAGTGCGATACTTGCCATAAGAGTTTGTCAGATATTACAAAATTAAGTTGTAATAATTATAACAAACACTCTTTATTGTCATTAAACGTAGAAATAATTATGTACACAATATTTAAGCGATTTAAAAAGCTTTAAGCGATTTCTTTCAGGCAACCCGATTTCTTTCAGGCAACCCGTTTATTATTAATAAATAGAAACTTGTAATTTGTATTAACATGTTGTTTTATTTGTTTTCATTAGCTAGGTAGTGTGATAAAAATTGTGTCATTCAATGTGCCAAACGATAGGTAAGTAACAATCAGCTGCGCTGATATCCGCGCTACTCGCAGTGGGCGGCCGCGGCGGCGCGGCGGCGCGGCGGCGCGGCGTATCGCTCGCTATTCAGCCGGTGCGGGAAAGGTCATAAGGTCACTGATTGCGGCGCACGCAAGTCTATTTTTAGCTTGTTAGGTTGACTAGAGTTGTCAAAATATTTTATTGTAAAATAATTTAAAAAATTTGTATGAAAGTCTATACCAGCACTGATCTTGCTAATTCTTTTACTGTACATTCTACGTATGGTATAGAAGCTAACCCTAAAGTTTTATCTCTCCATTTTGTTACACGTTGTATAGTATATTTTGGTCTATCTGTTTAAATTATTGTATTCATCCCTACTTTTATGTATCCAAGTATATGTCTATATATATTTATCTATGTATTTATTATATTGTAAGTATATTATTTTATATTATATTATTTATTATTATTTTACGCATAATAAAGCCTTGGATTACCAAAGGCATTCTTCGCTGCATTAGAAATAGAAACAACATGCAAAAACAATTAAAACTTGACCCACGCAATGATATTTTAAAAATTACCTACAGACGCTATCGTAACCATTGCAATGCTCTTATTAAAACATTAAAACGAAATTACGACAGAGATCAACTAAATCTAAATAAAAAAAACCCTAAGGCGCTATGGAAATCTATCGACAGCATCACACATCGTAAATCAAATAAATCAGAAAATATAGAATTATTGCACTGTAAATCAACCCCTAAACAATCTATAGACTACGTAAATACCTACTTTGCAAATATTGGTAAATCTTTAGCTGATGAAATATTGATGCGTCAATCTAATATAAATAGAGAATTAGATATGTCGTCTTCGCTGCAACCAGTCAGCTCTCTAGTTTTATTTGATACAGATCCAGGTGAAGTCCACGCAATTTTAATGGGATTGAAATCCAACAGTGCTGCGGGCTGGGATGGCATACAGACCAAATTTCTCAAAATGATTGGCAGAGACATAGCTGCCGTCATTGCTCACTTAGCAAATCTCTGTATGAATCAGGGTATATTTCCTACGGCACTTAAACATGCTATCGTTACTCCCATATATAAGGGTGGAGACAGAGACAAAACCAGCAATTACAGACCTATTTCAGTTCTCCCGGCTCTCTCGAAAATACTAGAAAAAATTATAAACAGTAGATTAGTTTCTTTCTTAAACAGGTATAATTTAATATCTAATTCCCAATTCGGTTTTAGAAGAGGAATTTCTACAGAAGATGCTATAATTGCTTTAACATCTCACATTTCGGAAAACGTAGATAAAGACAAAAAAGTCATAGCCGTATTTTTAGATCTGCAAAAAGCATTTGACACTGTCTCTGTCCCTACCCTTGTAAGCAGGCTAGAATCGATTGGTATCAGAGGTACTCCCTTAGCCTTGTTTTGCGATTATCTTCGAAATCGAAAACAAAGTGTTAGAGTTGGTGACTATACTAGCAACCTTACAGACACAGAATATGGGGTGCCCCAGGGGAGTGTATTGGGACCTACCCTGTTCTTAATTTACATTAACGGCCTCTGCAACCTAAATATCCCAAACGCAAGGACTTTGTCATATGCAGATGACACTGCTGTAGTTTTTTCTGGATCAACATGGGACGAAGTACATTGCTTTGCTCAGAAAGGTCTTGCTCAAATAGCTTTCTGGTTGGATAAAAATTTACTGACCCTTAATGTCTCAAAGACAAATTACATATGTTTCACTAAGTATAACAGTTCTCAGCCAAACTCCGATCTCCAAATCAAAATTCATTCGTGTCAAAATGTAACAAATACTAATTGCTCTTGTTTTAGCATTAATAAAATATCCAAAATTAAGTATCTAGGAGTAATGGTTGACCAGCGTCTTACTTGGCACGCCCATATTGACTTACTAATTGGTAGAATTCGTAAAATTTCATGGATTTTTTAAATTCTTAGACATGTTGCCGACACTGATCTCATAAAGCAATTATATTTATCTCTTGCACAATCTATCCTTAAATACTGCATCTCAGTATGAGGTGGATCCTCGAAAATTAAATTTCTAGAACTCGAACGAGCGCATCGATCTTTGCTGAAAGTTATTTATTTCAAGCCCTATAGGTCTCCAACAAGCAGTCTTTATTCTGAAAGTGCCCTGCTATCAATAAGGAAACTTTATATTCTACATGTGATTCTTATACTCCATGTAAAAATACCTTACATATCCAGTCAAATAAACAAAAAACGAAGAATAGTAAATGTAGCACCTTCTGTCCACGTTAAATCTACTTATGCAAGTAGACAATTTCCAGCACAATCAGACCACTTATACAATAAAATAAATAAAATTCTTAATATTCATCACAGAACGGCACACACATGCAAAACTTCCCTCCTTAACTGGCTCCATGATAAGGACTATAATGAGATTGAAAACTTTATATTACACTAATACTATTCATTATCATTATTGTATTTTTCAAAAAATGCCCTGCTTTCGTTGATTATCAATATTCACTAAATTTACTTTTATCTCTTATAATATACGAACAACTCTCATATTCAACTCATAAATTTAAATTCTAAAACCACAAACACGCATACTCTGTTCCTTACACACAACTCATATATACATATCAATAGAAGAAGAAATATAAAAACTCATAAAATATCCTTACAAAATTAACTACTATACTATATTTGAAAAAAAAATGACAATTAACGTCTAAATTGCTTAATATTTTATTCCTATGACACTCACGCTTCACGTTTTACCTTTAACTATAAGTCGTTTCATCCTCACAAGTCTTACATTACATATCAATCAAACAATAAATAAATATATATACAATGTGTTAGGGTTCCGACTTTTGATACTTTACCTACGTGATATACATCAAATTTCATCGACAAAAGTCACCTTAAGGGGGGGCGCACCCCTCACCCCTCGTGATGGGGGTGATTTAAAAATTTCGTTTCTCTGGTTTGCTTTAAGTTCGTAAAACCATTTTTTTTTCATATTTATTGTGTGTATCTTGTTGAATTACATCTCATTTTAAAGCTTATTAAATTTACCAACTTTTGATACCACATTCACTAAAAAGTCATAAGAAGAAAAGAATTAATTTTAATGACCTAGAAAAAAAATCTTACTTTTTTGTAGTATTTTTTTAGTTTTTTGTCATTAAAAAAAAAACGAAGCCCTTAACAGTGCATTTTTTTCTTCTTAACTAGTACTATTTGAGTTTATCTTTCTAACGATGCCAAAATTTAGGCCCGGTTCAGTAATTAGTTAAAAGGAAACACGAAATTAAAATATCAAAAGTTTATTTTACTAAGGTAATACGTCCTAGTTACAAAATTTAAGTATTATCAAGACTCGCGAGTTAGAGCGCGCGCGCAATGCGGTAGCAGGTTGCTTCAGGTTTTCGCCTGACTGCCTCTGCGCTCGCTGCGTTGGCGAGGGATGATCAGGGCGAGGCCCGTGCCGAAAGGCTAGAGCGCACCAATCACGTCGCCCCGCGCATCGTACGAGTCGAAACATGAATCTCTTTCAGTCTAATAGTGAATGAGATAACAATACTAAGGTACTGGTTAGGATTTCTACTTGCTAATCAGTTGTCCTTCGTTTCTCGTTGCGATTGCTACAAAGTTTTACTTTCGAATTTAGCTAAGTACTACTTACTCGATACTATGGCAGTTAATTATTCACCAAGTGAAGTGGCCGACATTGTATTTATTTATGGATACGCCAATGGAAACGCTGCGGCTGCTGTTCGGGAATATCGAATTAGATTCCCTACAAGGCGCATACCTTCTGCTCCAACTTTTGCAAGCGTTTTTGCAAGATTGCGCACTCATGGAATCCGACAGCCGCCTAATGAACGTGCTGTTGTGGGGAGACCAGACATGGAAGAAGAAATCATTGAAATGATTGCCAGTGACCCGCGACTTAGCACTAGAAATATTGCCAGAAGACTTGGGATTTCGCATTGGTCGGTGTGGCAAGTTCTACGTCGGGAAGGATTACGGCCGATTCATTTTCGTCGAGTTCAGAATTTAATTGAACCAGATTATGCTGCTCGCTTTGTGTTCTGTGCGTGGCTTAATAGGAAAGTGAGACATGATGCAAACTTCGTACGGCGAATATTATGGACTGATGAAGCCAAATTCACAAGAGCTGGGATAACCAACCACCGAAACCATCATTTGTGGCTTAATGAAAATCCCCATGCTGTGAGGCCCGCCTCGTTCCAACACGAATTCTCAATCAACGTGTGGGCAGGCATTATTGATGATGAGCTGCTAGGTCCCATCGTCTTACCAGACAATCTTAATGGTGAGAGATTCTTGGAATTTCTAAGAGGGGATTTCCTACATGAGCTACCATTGGAGTACAGACGTGAACGCCGGTCTTTTTATTTGCAAATGGATGGAGCTCCTGCCCATTTTGCCCGGAATGTACGAGCATATGTGGATGAACACTACACCCCCTGGATTGGAAGAGGAGGAACAATTGCCTGGCCGGCTCGTAGCCCTGATTTGACACCTCTAGATTTCTTCCTGTGGGGGACCATGAAACAGCGGGTTTACCTAGAGGTGCCTACAACAAGAGAAGAGCTGCTGCAAAAAATTATGACCGCAGCTGATGAATTAAAAGCCGACAGAGCTATGATTAAAAGAGCTACACAACAAGTAGCATTAAGGGCTACTTCTTGTTTATTAAACAATGGTGGTCACTTTGAACAATTGTTAAATTGACTTAAAATCGGCAAAACTAAATAAAAAAGAGATTGTAAATTTCGTGTCTTTTATTTTGATGTCATTTTAGCTTAGCAGTTAGGACTGTTTCTTTGAAGTTAAACTGTCGTATTCTGTATCGTTAGAAAGATAAACTCAAATAGTACTAGTTAAGAAGAAAAAAATGCATTGTTAAGGGCTTCGTTTTTTTTTAATGACAAAAAACTAAAAAAATACTACAAAAAAGTAAGATTTTTTTTCTAAGTCATTAAAATTAATTCTTTTCTTCTTATGACTTTTTAGTGAATGTGGTATCAAAAGTTGGTAAATTTAATAAGCTTTAAAATGAGATGTAATTCAACAAGATACACACAATAAATATGAAAAAAAAATGGTTTTACGAACTTAAAGCAAACCAGAGAAACGAAATTTTTAAATCACCCCCATCACGAGGGATGAGGGGTGCGCCCCCCCCTAAGGTGACTTTTGTCGATGAAATTTGATGTATATCACGTAGGTAAAGTATCAAAAGTCGGAACCCTAACACATTGTATATATATAATATATTTAAAATATAAGAACTCATAATATATCCTTATACACTTCACTGTTATAATATTTTAAAAATAAAAAAAAACATGTAAAAATGCTTATTTATGTAATAGTATGAATGTAAAAAAAAAAAAAAATTATTAATGTATTATTGCTTACTATTAATTTTTACTCACGCTTCACGTTTTACTTATACTTTTAGCTATAAGTCGTTATATTAAAATGTTATCGCTTACTTAAAATTTCTGTTATTAAATGTATCTCTAAGTAATATAAGGAGAGAGCGGAGTCTCCTAACACAGGTTTATACTTAAAAGGAGACTTCTGCCATTTGTCAAGCTAATGTGTAAAGATACTGAATAAAGATTTTTCAATTTCAATTTTCAATTTTCAATTACCTTTACCTATTTATATACATATTAATACTATTTATAAAATAATGACGCCATGTTAAGTTTCTTTTTAAATTCTAAGATTAATCTTAAGGTTGCCTGGTAGAGATCACTTTGAAGTGATAAGACCACCCATATTGTACCATTTCATGTAACTATTTATTACTGTATGTTTTTTGAATTGAAGAGAAAAAATAAATTAAAAAATAAATATTTATTATTTACTGAGTAAACTTCTCCGAAACGCATGGTTACATTAGCGTAATACAATAAATACTTAGCTGGTGGTGGTGTGCGTGTGGCGGGAATACTGCTGTTTGCGTGTTGACTGAAAAGTGTAGCAAGGTCTCTTAACTTATTCATAGGGATTTCTCGAGAAAAATTAAATACCTACATTTATTACATAATTATGATCAGAATCGAATACAGAGTGCTCTCCTGCAGTATTTAAAATTTGTCCTCAGTCGCCCTGTATACTTCCTCCAGACCACCATTTGCATACAAGCGATTTCTATGAACAGTGTTAACTGTTATTTATTGTAATGAAAAAATAATTAGAAGTGCTATATACTATATTGGCACTTTATGGTTCTTAATTTTACTTTTTACTTAACTGTATTTTTGGGTTCAATATCTATGTGTGCATAAATTATTTAAAATTATTATTGAAATTAAGTAAACAATTATTATCAACTAACATTTTTTTGCTATCTGTACTTAACTTTTTACGTAGCTTCGTCGATTGGCTAGAGAGATGTTGCAAATTAATTTTGGTTGGTCGATTTATTTTAATGGCTTCCATTTAATTTTTCATTTTGAATGAAGTGTTTTCATTTATGTTAGCAATAAAATGATGTTACGGAAATTTATGCAATAAAGCCCAAATAACGTAACGAATAAAGCTTTTAAATGATATTCGACTAGTTCCGGTGCAATAATAGGAACAATGTGAATTCATTAAATTAGATACTGAAAATAACTGAGATAATTTAGATTAAACAGAAAATATGACTGACTGGCAATACGTTATATGGCAATATGATAAATTCATGAGCCCATGTTTTTTAAGGAAATTTAAGTAAAAATTTGAGGTTAGTAAGATTAACACAAAATCAAATATTATTTCATTAAAATTAATAGAATTTAGACTTTAAATAAAATACTTTTGAACCAGATTTATCGCGTTTAATTGATATTTTACATTTTAACTCGATGTTTCGGTGTCTTTGCAGACTCCGTGGTGACGAGCGAGTCAAAATGTTAAATATAAATTAAACGCGATAAACCCGGTTAAAAAGTGTTTTATTTAATAGTATGAATCGCTAAAACTTAAGACAATATTATGTCAACCAGTACGGACTGGAAAGTGTAAACAGAATTTAGACTTTTTTCTAAGCTCATTAAAATTTTCGTTGGTAATACGAAAGAAATATTATTTTCAACACACTTGCTCGGAAAGTGAGCGTTATTCTATTGAATTTAGAACTATAAACTGGGCTATAAGTCACGCGTGCATAATATATTATACACTAGTGCATAATATAATGAATCCTACAAATTTGAATTGTACCTTTGTGCACATTACATGCGAGTAAACAGAGCATATTTTATTGACCCGGGTTATACATTAAATATTTTCAGAAACAGCAAAGAGGTTTTATACCACTTCAAATCCATATACATTTTTAAATGTTTGCGCCTTATATACCAAATTTGTATATCAAACAAATTATTCACAATTTACAATAATTTGTTATAAAATATTAAAATATTTGCATTTACCACTCCAAATTAAACATTTTCACTTTAAATAGGCTGTATATGCTACACAGATATTGACACATTTGGCGGAAAAAAAAACCTACGCGCATGCGCGAGGTTCGGCGCCATTTTTTTTTATCACAATTTACAGCTTTGTTATCAAGTGTGTTTGTTATTTTATGACCACGTATGTCTGTCTTTTACTCACAAGTGTGTTGAAAAACGTCGTATGTAACTCGTGAGCGTTGCTAATTATATACTATTATATAATATATAATATACTATTATTACTTTCATGTGCCGCAATGCCGCAACGGTAATTACGGTATTTCCCATTTGTTTACTTATTATTAAAATATTATTGACTATTAAGACAACCCTATATACATAAATCTTACTTACGGAAAATAGAGGATATTACTACGTTAAAGTCTAATTTAAATAATTTGAAATTAAATTTCAGTAAAATTATCTGATATTTTTTTGAGATCTTTATTCAAATCATTCATACTAGTGACTTTTTATGTGTTTCCAACATAACGCAACTACGCTCAACATTGTTGTTTCTGCTCACGTATTTATATATGTTTTATAGTTAGGCAACATATGTTTTATAATTCTACAACTAGAACCAATATACAAGTTACATCTGACCAATCTATAAAATCATCGATAAATCGCTTAAATATATATAAATATGGTACTGGGTAATAATAAAACAGTTTACCAAATACCTCATATTAAAGCAAATAAATAGTTTGGCCTTCTTGGAGTAGGTGTATAATTTTAACTCAATATTTCATAGTATTTTTCAGGTTTCATCTAAAGTAGGGATATAAGATCCATTTAAAACCAAAATGATCACCCACAATGTCCATAGACTGCTTCGGGTTAAATAAACACTTTACAAAGTCATCATAATTAGATGTATTAAGAAAAATCATTGTATGTAGGTAACTTGGTTCTAAGATTACTTAGGGACACGAAGGAAAGGAGCATTGATGTTTTTTTAATTATCGGTGGCTAAGCCCGCGTTTGGTCTGTTTTATTATTTGTGACAAAACTCGTGTTTGACATCAATCTCACCTGAAAATATTTAGAACATGGTTTTTACTTGTTTCTATTTCCATAACAACAAATAAACAGAACATAAAACATTAAAAAACCTTAAGTTTCCATGCTCAAAAGATGTAAGTCCCTGAAAGAAAGCTCCCATTCTAATTTCTTGCACTAAAACGATATATTTCCCATAGCAATGCACAAACGTAGCCAAACCTCTAAGTGAACATAGCTTGTTACATAGAAACTCGGCCAGGCGGTATCCCAGTAAGTCCCTACACTCGAACAATTTGGACAAGTTACGTTCCTACAATGGCTGCAATGTGTGGTAAATGCACAAAGCCATAGAGGAACAGATGGGCTTTACTGCCAAACGTACCGACCGGATGAGCTTTAAATGACCAAAATATTTTCGAAAATAACTCCTTTGTTCTATTTTTTTTAAACTGTCCGGAAATAAAATGTTACGTAAAGAATATAGATAGCTGTATTTCAATTGATTGGTTGCATTGGTAACTATATAGTTGAGAGAATTAAAGCAAGAAAATGTTTGGCTTATCTTGACGTTTAGTATCAACTAGAGTTTTATTTGTTTTTCTTAGGTTTGAAATATACAATTTCACTTATAATGAAATATGATAAAACAACAATAATAATAAAATGTTAATTTAACTGCTGATGCTCTGCATGATGTATAGTTTTAGTTTACTTCTGAAGGTATATTTTCGTAACACTTTATATCATTTGGCAATTTGTTGTATAGCTTTTTCGAAACATATTTCGTTTCCCTAAGAAGTAACAACTCAAAATAATGGGCATGGTTCACTTTTTTTAACCTATTATTTTTATTATGTTATATTAATCTTTAGCCTATTTTGAGAGAATAATTTGAATAGTTTTATTTTTAACTGTGTCGTTTAATTTATATTGATTTTATGAAATTAGTACGTGATGACGTCATCAGTGGCATTAACTTTATAAACATGTGTCAGTAGTAAAAAAAAACATTAGCTGTGTCTGTGTGCTAAAGTCATGCTATGTCACTGTCACCCAATGGATTGTCAACAGACAACAAAAAAACATTTCAAACATTGATTCAAATCAAATCTTAACCGTTTTTATTTCCTCTGTTTCTTTTCTTTGTAGTTTGTATAAATAATCTATAATCAAAATAATTGTGGTGACTCGGAATGAACGAGTGAATGGAATAAAGATTGAGGCATCGAGGCGCCCTCTCGTATCTCTGTTATGGATTTGACCGGTTGACAGCGCGTGCGAGTGGACGTGTCGACTCCTCTGACTAAGTACTGATTGAGTTTTATTTCACCCAGTGCTAGTAGAAATCGGCTGAACGCCACAACTGGCGACGAGGATAAATATGTGAGTACATATACTATTATTCTGCAAAAGCAGAACAAATGTGTTACTGTGTTTAAACTGGTCCATAATGAGCAATTTTTATATTTGATATGAAATACAAAAAAAAAAGAGAAAGTGTAGATTAATATATTAATATTTATACTGACACTCTGTAAATTTATTTCAGAAAGTATTACAAAAGTCCCTTGACGTATAAAATTATTTTTAAAATAAATTTAAAGTGAATCTTACTAAGTGCCTTACTTTTATAATATGCTTTGAGTAATAAGCTTACTATCATATCAATATCAAAATTCAATAATAGTTGTATCTAGAATCACAATTGTTCAATACTAGTTAGGTACAAAAATTCTCATTGCATAAATGCAAATTTGCTCATTTTGGATAGATTGTTAATACATCAATACTTATGAAAAGTTTCGTGTAAAATTCTATGGTTATACAGTTTCATCATTAAAATGAGGTTAAAAAATTACTCAATGATAAACTAATGTAAAATAACATGAATTTTGCAAAATGTTTTTCAACTCTGGTTACCTGAATTTGATCAAGTAATCAAAAGTACAAAAACCCTAAATTATCGTTTGGAATATTCATGAGTCATCGTGTTAATAACAACCCATTCGAAGTGTTTTTGTCAAACAATGTTAAAATTGAAAATTTCTTAGTAACAATGGATAATCAACCCATTAATGAGAAATAAATGGATCAGTTTTGTAGAAACATTAAATATAAGCGATGTTGCATTTAAGTAATTGATAATTGATAAATCAGGTTGCCTGTATCAATCAATTTATGCAAATAAAATGTTTCTATGAGATTGTACAATGATGTTTTTGTCAAACAATGTTAAAGTTGAAAATTTCTTAGTAACAATGGATAATCAACCCATTAATAAGAAATAAATAGATTAGTCTTGTAGAAACAATAAATATAAGCGATTTGCATTTAAGTGAATTGATAATTGATAAATCAGGTTGCCTGTATCAATCAATTTATGCAAATAAAATGTTTCTATGAGATTGTACAATGATGTTTTTGTCAAACAATGTTAAAGTTGAAAATTTCTTAGTAACAATGGATAATCAACCCATTAATAAGAAATAAATAGATTAGTCTTGTAGAAACAATAAATATAAGCGATTTGCATTTAAGTGAATTAATAATTGATAAATCAGGTTGCCTGTATCAATCAATTTATGCAAATAAAATGTTTCTATGAAATTGTACAATGTACTTCTCATCTAATGCAACTAAACTGTTCCCATGAGGTTGTACAATGTACTTCCCATCTAATGGTATAACGAGTAGTGTTTGTGTATCTGCTAAGTAGATACTGTACACTGTCTCATGTCCGCAAGTTGGAGTAACGTGAAACGGCCAGTCGGTCGAGCGACGGAGTCGGTGTCTGACGTTACCTAGGGCTCGGCGTGACAGTGAACCCGTAACCCAGGAGGGGCACTACATAACAACTTTTAAAACAACTGCACTAAAATAGTTATTGTGTCATCACAATGTTATGTTTATTTAAAAAAAATATAATTGATTGGCTGTTGTAGGTTTTCATTACATAAATACAACAAACAGTAAAAATATGATCCGTTAGCTCTTTACTTTTACAAAATGTAACATTACTTAATATGTCATGTAACAAATAAAGGAAATAAGATTCGTCGGTTAACATAAACAAAAGCAACTATTGTTAGAAAACGTCTCAGAAGGGAGTCACTCAATCAAACAACTTATCAGTTTAAGTTTTCTATTTATTATAATCTACCACCACTTCGGAAAGTCGATCTGTTGAGAAGAAGTGGCAAGAAACTCAACAGCAATCATCTTGTAAAATACATAGTAACAGTTTACAGCCAGAGAACAATAAATAAGTAAATATCACAATCTTTACGACACTGACCTTTATCACAAAGCGGCTCGTTCTCCACTCCGCCATTTTTTAACCCAACCTATCCGGAAAGTCAAAATCCCCCCAACTCTCCAATGCTACCAACATACCAATTTTAATTAAGTCAAATCAACAACTTTGGCTTTACGGGCTCAATGCCCACATCCTGCACTTCCGTATTTTATGAAAGCTAACAGTCGGCCTTTCCTGATTATTTCACGTCCCGTGAAAAGAATTATTATATGATCCAGTTACTATATTAACTTTACTTTTACTTCAAAAATGTGCTCATGTTATGAATTTAACCTTTAAAATTTAATTTATTGTACGCACTGAAGTCCCAGTCTACAACAATATCACACTGAAGCCCCTTCGCGTCTCCAGTGTGTACTTATTACATTAATTTAAAACTAATTTCTTATGCTAATTGTTGTAGCCCCTTCATGTCTACTACAATATCACAGTGAAGCCCCTTCATGTCTTCAGTGTGTACTTGTTACATTAATTTAAAACTAAATGCTTATGCTAATTGTTGTAGCCCCTTCATGTCTACAACAATATCACACTGAAGCCCCTTCATGTCTTCAGCGTGTACTTGTTACATTAATTTAAAACTAAATGCTTATGCTAATTGTTGTAGCCCCTTCATGTCTACAACAATATCACACTGAAGCCCCTTCATGTCTTCAGTGTGTACTTGTTACATTAATTTAAAACTAAATGCTTATGCTAATTGTTGTAGCCCCTTCATGTCTACAACAATATCACACTGAAGCCCCTTCATGTCTTCAGCGTGTACTTGTTACATTAATTTAAAACTAAATACTTATGCTAATTGTGTAGCCCCTTCATGTCTACAACAATATCACACTGAAGCCCCTTCATGTCTTCAGCGTGTACTTGTTACATTAATTTAAAACTAAATGCTTATGCTAATTGTTGTAGCCCCTTCATGTCTACAACCATATCACACTGAAGCCCCTTCATGTCTTCAGCGTGTACTAGTTACTAAATACTTATGCTAATTGTTGTAGCCCCTTCATGTCTACAACAATATCACACTGAAGCCCCTTCATGTCTTCAGCGTGTACTTGTTACTAAATACTTATGCTAATTGTGTAGCCCCTTCATGTCTACAACAATATCACACTGAAGCCCCTTCATGTCTTCAGCGTGTAATTAATACATTAATTTGAAAGTCATTAAAACATCCCAATTTCTGTCAAGGCTGTACATAATTTTCATTAAAGTAACTCAATTCATATTCCTGTGTTTCCAATTTTCATCCCATATCCATTCTGTCATTCCTCTCTAAAGTTTTGGAGCATATCATTCACCAATTTGAGCAATTTTCAGTCCAAGTTCCGCCCAGGCCACAGTACTGTTTCTGCACTAATCAATGTTACTGATGACATTCGTTGGGCCATGGAGAACAAGTCACTAACAGTACTGATTCCTCTAGCTTTTAATAATGCTTTTAATTCAGTAGATTTTGACATCCTTCTTGGTATTCTGAAATCCATTAACATGTCCAATTCTGCATTGGGCTGATTTGATTCCTATGTTCGGGCCCGATCGCAGCGTGTCCGCCAAGATGAGAATTACTCTGATTGGTGCGATCTCGCAGCCGGAGTGCCTCAGGGTGGTGTGTACATAAAAGTTTAATAAAAATAAACAAATTAAAAAAAACAAACTCATTCACATAAAAGTTAAATAAAAAAAACAAACTCAACATTAGTTGTCAATTTATTTTGATCGTTATTAGATGTCGCATTATTCATTTTTCACCATATCTTTAAAAATCGTTAAAAAATATTATTGAATTCAATTCTGTTAACTTCACACAAACAAAGTTCATATATTTTCTGCCCTCTAGCTATTAATATATTTTTATCTCAATGGAAATCATTCTACTCAATTTTTAACAAAGATATATCCTTCACCAGCAATTAATTTTACAACGCATTCTATTAATTCGTATTAATGGTTTCAGAGTGAAACTAGATTCAATAAATAAATCTCCATCAAAACGAGGCAAGAGTAAACTGAATTTTTTGTAAACTCTTTAGTTAGAGTAGACTCAGTAGTAAAAAGCTGTATTTTAGTGCTATCTTTTGTTGATCGAGAAGCAAATTTTAGTTTGTCTTTGGTTTTAATTAGTTCAATAATATGGTCTTGTCCGGCAAAAGTTTATCTAATTAGAAGGGGCTCACGCAAGAGATTATCAAGAACAATTAAAACTTATAAAATACCAGTTACGAAATCGACTTCTACGGAAGCAATACACTTTCCTAAACAAAACACTACAGAATTACCAAAACCTCTCAAAATTTATAAATTGTCAGTAGACCAAGAGTCAAATATTTTGGCTACAGAATCTTTTATCATAGAGCACTGGCTTCCAAAATCTATGAAACATCTAAATTCCAGCCCATTAAATTTAGCAGTCTTCAAATATTATTTCATTATATTGTCCCCGTGATACGCGTAAAATAGTTTTACTAGAAAAGAGGTCTCTTTTATTGGAACTCTCGTCCTTTAAATGTCCAACTCTATGACAAGAGTCGCATCTTTTGATTAGTTGCTTACATATAAAATATGAATGTCCAACTACACCTTATATTGAATATCTTGGAGTTTTAATTGATCGTCACCTTTATTTTTAAACAACATATAAATACGGTATCATCTAGACTTCGAAAACTCATCTTTATATCTAAAACTCCTCGCCATATAGCTAACAGTAACATCCTCAAACCTACCTACTTTGCCTTATGTCAATCACTAATAACCTACTGCATAACCACCTGGGAAGGCATATATACATCAAACTAATCTTAGAAAGAGCCCAAAGAGCACTATTGAAAGTTAGCTTCTTTGAACCATGAACTTTTGATACGACTCTACTCTTCACAGAGACCAAAGACCGAACTGTCCGACAGCTATATATACTTTACACAGTACTGTCGGTGCACGTCAACATACCATTATCACTTAATAATGGCAAAAGAAGAAACCACAACGTCTGCGAGATTCCTTCACCTAAACTAGAATTTACTAAACACTATAACTACTTTCTTGGACCAAGACTATATAACGCAATCAGTAAACAGATTAAAATAACCTTCCTTCCTTTTAGTCTATGCAAAAAAACTGTATGTTCCTGGCTTGCGGGCAAGTGTTTTAAAGATACAGAAAACCTGATAACTTCGAGAACCTGATACTCTGATACGTATGTTATTATTTTTTTTTATTATTATTAAGAATTTTATTAATTATTCTTAAGGCTTATTTAGTTATAAATGCAGTCAAAACTATACTATACTATTTATCATTATTTATTAATCATTTTAATGAATTATTAACTACTTTGCATGTGATATTAATGTAGATTTCGATTAAAATTCTGTTTTGGATTTTAATTCTGATGTTTATGTTAATTTAACTTTATTAATCTTTATTTAAAACTCCTTCTATATATTCTTTGTTTCTCAATGCAATCCTACTAACATAGGGGTAAGTTAATTTATTAGACAAAAACAAAAATGGATTCTCATGGCATGAAACAAATGATAAAGTTTATTATTTATATAACTACCTTTTTAAATCTTATTGTAATAAATCTTATATTTTTTTTTTTTTTTAATTTTTGATAATTATTACAATTACAATTGAATCTAAAATGCTTATTCAACAACTGTAAATTCACCCACAAAAATCTGTTATCTATCCATCTAACGTCGAATGCACTGCGGCCCTAAATACAGTTTATCTCATAATCTAGTTAGGGCAACAGTAACATAACTTGTAAACATAACGAATTAAGCCTAAATTTTTTAAGCATGAAATGTAATATACATTGTATTCTCAACTTGGCATGAATAAAGAATAAAGAAATACTCCTCTAATGCAAATAATCTTTGCAAGCGAGCATTTCCGCCAACATTTGACCAAAATTTTCATAACTAGGAAAAGTTAAGCGTAATTTTGTTTGCCATTCGCCCTAAGAAAACAGTGAACTTGGCAAACCCTGATACCATCTTTCATACCATCTAATTTCGAAAGTGCATAATGGACTATTTGACGTTCCGACCAAATATAAATAAAAGCACATCCGTTGACTTTTGAAATCCAGGTATCGATTGTTTTATTACGTGTAGATAATTCAGGAATTACATTCATAACCGGAAAACGATCAGCATGATTATTAATTTTTATGCCCTGAATGCGGCAACCAGTTCATTGGACAAACTCACCGACGTACTTGCAGGGGCATCATCGAGCTCCGTGTCGGCGATGTAAGAAGTCTTTCGATGTAATTGTCACTTCAACAATCCCTCTCGTACAATCGCAATCGATATATATTTCTTTATATAGAAGCTCAGTAAACTAACATACGAGTTAATATTAAGTAGTTGAAAGCAACAAAAAAAGTACAAAAAGTACGTAAAAAAAACGATGTAACCACACTTAAATTAATAAAGTAAACAGAGGGGAAAATGTGACAGTCAGTTAGTAATCCGTTTCCATCTTTATTCTGTACTAGCCACCGCGCGCGGCTCCACCCGCGCAACCCTCGATCCCGTGGTAATTTCGGGACAAAATATCATAACCTTCCCCAAGAATTGGGCTATCAAATGCAAAAGAACCCCTCAAATCCCACTTTCCGAGACCAGCGCGCTCAAACAAACAAAAAAAACAAACTTTTCAGCCCCATACACTAGTATAGATCAATAATTTATGATACTTGGATCTTGATATTAATTTATTTCACCTGTTCTTATTGTGAACAGTGATATTTCTTGGAAAATGTGCTCTAAATACTCACATTGACTAATTTTCATTTTCATCCGTTTACATCACTTCAGATTTAAGTTTTTGTTTTTAAATAACACGTGTTTACTATTGATCTACGTGATTTATTCGAAAAGGCTCAGAGTGATCTCGATTCTTTACATTCCTGGTTTAAATGCAACTTACTAACCATAAACATCTCTAAAACAAATTTCATGATTATTAGCGCAAAGAAACAAAAATTGAAAATTATTCACCATTGATAGTAGATAACGAACCATTGACAGAGGTATGCTCAGAGAAGTTCCTTGGGCTAATATTGGATAGTAAACTTTCTTGGAAACCACACTTAGAAAAATTGCGTGCTAAACTATCGTCAATCATAGGCTCATTGCGTGGTGTAGTTCGTTGCTTTCCTAAGTCAGTTCGCTATACTATATATATAGGTAAATGTATGGTGAAATCACATCTAGAATATCTCATAGAGGTATGGGGTTCAGCAGCGAAAACTAATCTTAAAAGCCTACAAATCACTCAAAATAAGTTAATAAAGATGTTATTTCATTATCCATACCGCACATCTAGCTCCGTTATATATAAAGAGACCAAACTTATGACAGTCTCACAAATGTACAGTTACAATACCTGTTTACTAGTAAGAAAAATACTAAATAAAGAAATACACACACAAGTAACATTTTTAAAAGTAAATCAATATCAAAAACGAGTGACCAGAAGAGCCAACAATATCTATCTCCTAACTCCGCAAACTAACTATGGAAAAAGAAACTTATTGTTCGAGGGCGCGCAACTACCTATACAACAAACTGCCAAATATTATCAAAGACATTCAATCACTTCAATTGTATAAAAAAAGCACTACGACATTTCATTCTAAATAAATAGGTACATACCTACTCACACTAATAATATAATTATAATAACCTAAAAATAATAATAATAAATTAACATTCTTTTATTTAAAAGGCATATTAGTCTAACTATATGAATCACACTCGCACACCCCATACCTACTACACTAAATAAATCTAAAGTGATTGCCATTGAAAGCCATGTTGACGATGAATATTCGTAAAGACTTAAGATACGTAATAGCGACTGTCTGCACTAGTAACTTCCTTGTTTAAAATATAGTTTTACCCTCTTACTAAAAATAAAAAATTATGTCGAAATTTGTTAATTGAAATCAATAGGTAGTAAAATTGTTATTGAAATTACTTATATTAAGAGGTTTTTGAACTTTGTTTTGTAGATAAAATATGAAATATTTTAATACTAAGTCCACTCTGTACACTACTGAATTTCAAATTGTATTTCTCGAAGACAAGTGAATTGTATTCTTTTATTTTGGGAAATAAACTTCTTAAACCACATCTACATGATTTAAACTTATTTCAACTCGCTCAATAATTTAATACTTTTGTCAGGACTCATGTGGACGTTAAACAAAATTTATGTTTTTGAGTACAATCCCACTTCTGAGATGTTTGAAAACGTCTCAGAAGGGAGTCACTCAATCAAACAACTTATCAGTTTAAGTTTTCTATTTATTATAATCTACCACCACTTCGGAAAGTCGATCTGTTGAGAAGAAGTGGCAAGAAACTCAACAGCAATCATCTTGTAAAATACATAGTAACAGTTTACAGCCAGAGAACAATAAATAAGTAAATATCACAATCTTTACGACACTGACCTTTATCACAAAGCGGCTCGTTCTCCACTCCGCCATTTTTTAACCCAACCTATCCGGAAAGTCAAAATCCCCCCAACTCTCCAATGCTACCAACATACCAATTTTAATTAAGTCAAATCAACAACTTTGGCTTTACGGGCTCAATGCCCACATCCTGCACTTCCGTATTTTATGAAAGCTAACACTATGTTGCTTACAAAAGAAAACTATTATAACTAGTTAGAAAGGTGTATTCATTCTGCCATTAGTTATTAAATTTTCGAAAAACAATTCATTTATCTGAAATGACACAAATGAGTGTAAAATGGAATAACTTACAATAATTTTTATAACGTATACTTATACTCAAAAAACTAAATATATTAAATTAAATATTTCCCTGACAAAATCGAGTCAACTGAAATTTCATAACGGAAATGAAATTTATTGGAACGATTTGAAATAAAATAATAATTAATTTGAATTAATGTCATTTTGGTTAAATAAAGGTCAACTGAAATAAAGTAGATATCATATTAGATACAATTAAAATAAGCGTTAGAGCTTCAAGCGTGGTTTGAAAGTTTTCTTTGTAGCCACCGAAATTGATGCTACTTTATTGTATTCTGCAGGGCTGTCCCAACAAGAAATTTACTATAATATTCCTGGCGCACATGTCAAAGACAAGGAAATATAGATGTCTATAAGATAGCAGTAGGGGAGTAAACGAATATTTTGTCCTCAACAAAGTTACATGTATGAACGTCATGTCTTTCGATTGTGATGTTTCTGGTTAGGCTTCGAAATAAAACTTCTCTAACGAAAATGATAATCTGATAAGACAGATTATAGAAAAGTGCAGTTGTTCAAAGTTAAGAAAGAAAGTTTTTTACTAGGAGATAACTTTACCATAAATATGATAATTTCTGAATCAAAACGCCAAAACAGTCGAAAGACAGATGAGCGGTTTGCATAATAAAGAAGTTGCAAGAAAAAAAAAAATGAAAAGAATATGAGATTTATTGAAAGTGTTAAGCAGGTCATTTCAAAAAACAATAGTGCACATGCACCATCAAACGAAAGCCTGCTCAAATGTCTCATGATAAAAACACATCCTAACGACAATAAAGAGTCTCGGCGTAGGCAAACTACCAATGTCGATTACATATTTTACATCGACGATGATGCAAATGTCGTATTGGCGGTGTGGATGTCGATTTACTAATAGATTCTGGCATCAAATGTAATATTTTGTCACAAAATATTGAGGAAATGCTAAAGAGATGTTCTGTGGTAGTATCAAAACAGGCAAAACATTCATAGCTTACCTAACCCTAACTATGCTGGGTTTATTTAATGCTCCCGTCCCATTTGGAAATGAGTAAACAAAAAAAAATGCAAATTTATAAGTGCTCAAGCTTGGTATAAATAATGATTTTATTAATAACATTGGCCCTACATTATCCTAACAATAATGGCGTAAAATTGAATATAATAAGACTAAGATTGGAGGAAGAAAAGTTACCTACTTCCGAAAAGATTTCGAAGCGCGTTGGCGCCACGATTCTTACAAAACTTCAAGCTTCTCTTTTACGCTACTACCTAATTTTTATCCAGTTATATAATCGCGGGAACCTTTAATTGGCTCTCCATAGTTTATATTAAACAGTATATAAGTTTGTAACAAAGCTGTTGGTTCTCCAAAAACATACATAAATAAATAAAACGCAAATAAAATTATTTTTATACCATGCATTTTCTTGGGTGAGTTACTTTAACTTTTATTGGTCCATTAGAGCCACCGATATTAATTTAATAATGGTTTCTGTATATGATTTTCACTAATATTGCAGAAAGTTTTACACACTTTCAAAGTTAAGTGTCATTTCAATAAAACTTTACAACAAATTCACTTTGTAGTAATATAATGCATTAATTCAACTCCCATGCTGGACTGGGAGTGGAAGAGGAACGTGGAATGTGCCGGCTGCTTCTCTTCCCGGGCATGCCGTGGGAGTCAGTTGGGGGACAGAGGTTTTATTGACGGTTTTGCGGGCGATATGCTGGCCCCCTGTCGCTGCAATGGCCTCTCTCCATCATAATAGTACCAATGAATTTGTCAAACGAGACCGCAGATGGTTTCATAGCCTCTGGTGTTCTGCCTATACCGTGGGGGATGCAGGCGTGAAGTTATGCACTATGCAATTCACTTGGTTTTAGTTATAGTTACTTGTTTCACTTGAACAGTTAGTGGCAATAATACTATTATATTCGATTTTGTTTGATACTATTTCATGATTTTAACCCAAAAATTTAACAAAGAAATAACAAGAAAAACCAAAAATACCGACTGAGTGAACTGTGGAGGGTCAAGTTCACATGATTTCAAATTGTGTTATTGTATAACTAAGTGCAGTCCAGTTATTGTACTTTGCATCTTATTTGTTGTGCAGTGCTATTGGCCTAGCCGACATTTGCTTATATCTCTTGATTTAGTACCCTTATTGTTTTAGTTCAGACAAAATTGTCTGACTGAGATTACTGAAATTGTAATTAATTTGTAACCATAGTAGGTTAGAAAAGCTATAAATAAAGTCGATCATAACCTGGTTGTGTCCAGGTTGAAGGTTTACAGTCTTTCCCAGGCTGAGAATTAATATAAACTTTCATTATTTAAAGCAAGATGTGTTGATATTGATAAAATTTATCAAGGTTGTTAAAAAATTGCGTAATCAATTGTCCTTTGAAGCCACCGAATATTTAGATAAAATCAATACGGACAAACGTAAAATTATAATTTATTGATATTATAACAAAAGCATGTTATTAAGAGCTTAGAATTTAAACCAGACTTTCCTATCACTTTATTAGGATGTACCTACTAACGGCTTGAAAAAAAAAACAAAAGTGATTCAAGTTTTAGAAACGACCACTGACAACTCAAAGCCATGTAAAACATTCCAAAGAGCTCATGTTTCTCACAGTCAAGGTAGAAATAACAAAAAGCAAAAAATTAATTTCTTTAAATATTCGTAATAGAAAGAGGTTCATCATAAATAATAAATTGTGTCTTCGATATTTGCTTGTATGGAACTAGCTAAAATATTACACAATACTATCCAATATTGAGCGAGGTTAAAATAAGCCAAGCCCAAAAGTCAGACTGGAAAAATGTTAGACTATCTTACAATGCACAATAGTACTCCGCATTGGAAAAAGGCAAATTGCCTTCTTTATAATTCTTTTTAATAGGTTATACACAGGTTAGGTTATACACTCCTACTTACGCTATTCACTTGGAACATGACGTAGCTCATGAACAGGTCAAGGATAGAAAGAAAGAAATGAAAAAAAAAAAAGGAAAGGACAAGCTGGAGTATCATCGAAATGTTGTTGTTTTAAAGAAGATCGAGGGTATTTGGTGTGTCATTCCCAGACTGTTTTAATAGGTTGGGGAAAAAGTCTTTTCGCATTATAGTACGCAATTCTGTATTGTATAAGAGAATAACTAAACTGATATTTTATTACTAGTTTCCTATTAGTGTAGTCTTTTATAACAATATGTTAAAATTATATTAGTTAATTAAGGTTTTAAAATATGTTAAAATGTCTATAACCCTTCAATAGATTTAAGGATAAGTGTTATGTGAAATTGTTATTGTATATTTAAAAAGATGATTGCTGTTGAGTTTCTTGCCACTTCTTCTCAACAGATCGACTTTCCGAAGTGGTGGTAGATTCAGTTCAATTTGTAAATAATGTAACTTTTTAATAAAAAAAAAAAAAAAAGAAAGGAGAGATGTGGTGACTCGGAATGAACGAGTGAATGGAATAAAGATTGAGGCATCGAGGCGCCCTCTCGTATCTCTGTTATGGATTTGACCGGTTGACAGCGCGTGAGTTAAATTACGGACAACTTGATTAATTAAAAAAAGATTTATTCAAGAATTACAACGTTCAGTATAACAATAGTATTAATATTAAAATGTAATTTCCTAAATCTAGAGTTTTTATATAATAATAAATGCTTAATAAGAATTACTAGTAAATGCAATTTGGGTTATGGAATGAATGTCACACGTGTGGGTGCAGGGCACTTAACTCCTCCCTCCCCAAGAGAAAAATTATCTGAAGGTGACACAGGAATCTTCTGGGATTTTTTAAAGAAAAATACAAATCTCCTAAATTTATACAATAAAAATAGTGAAATAAATGATGCTAAACACATGTATAAGCTTAGAGTCCATACACTGATTTTATTTGTCACAATATAATTGTCTTCTTCACTTTCACCATATTTTATGCTGTTCATAATTTCTCTGACGTCACTGAAATCCACGTTTCTAAGATCAATTTGGTTGCTGTCTTGGTGGATCTCCTGGTACACTTCGGGCAGGTGTATAGATGGAATCAGGAGTCTGCTGCTGGAAGCTCTTGACTTGAAGTTAATTTTTTGGTCTCCAACTTGAGCTTGGCATTTGTCATCAGGGGTTATAATTGTTGTTCCTTGTAGATGGTAGTTGTGTACTTCCTCTTTGCAATGTTCTGTTACCGTAACACCATCCTCGGAGTATACGAGCCATTGATTGCTTGTGACCTTCTGGATTTTCTGTTTTTCGATCTTGATGAAGTGCTGTCGACAATCTGAGAGGTTGCTTTTCAGTGTCATTATTTGTTCAATACATGTTTCTTTTAGATTTTGTTCGAGTTTATCCTCAGAGCATAGAAACATGCCGTCTTCAATTGTGTCGCAGGGACTTTCAACGGATCTGTATTTCAATCTATTCACAATAAGGTATGGATATTTTGGAACGATAAGAAAGGTTTTTTTGCTAAGGGTATTGTATATTGGGATAGGGATTATTTTATAATAAACATACGTGTCTACGTTTATTAGTGGTATTTCTAAAATAAAAACTAATCTATTATTATCTAAGTAAGATTTAAGTATAATATTACGTTCTAATTTTATTAAATTATCCTTATTTACTTTATAAATGAGATGACTTTGTTGTTCAATTGTTTTGAGTAGACTGATCAATTCTGTGGAATTTATTATAGATTGATGTAACACGTGAAGTTTACTGAAAGTTATAGCTGTTTCAGTTTCTTGGATAATATTAAAAGTTGTTCGTAAGTTGTTTAGAATTTGATATGAGATGTTAATAATGTGTAAACGATTATTGGTTCTGATTTCTTGAGCCACAATTGAATCAATTTCTTTCGTTTTCGAGTTAAGTTGCTCAAAATTAAAATTAATATTATCTGAAATATTGCTAACTTTATCGAAAGCTTTTTGGATTATGGATACTTTATGTTCAATAGAATGTTCCTTATTTCTTAAATTATCAATTTCAAAATTATATCTAAGTGCATCTTCATTATCTAAATTACCAGTAATTAACTTAATCATAGAACCTAATGGATTAAATATTGCTCTTTTTGTCCTTGATGGTACGATTTGATTTAATCTATTAAAACAAAGTTCTACAATATTATCAATTTGCTCTCCTATTCCTGCTATTTCCTTTAAAATATCTGTGTCGTTTCTGACGTTATTCCTAATTTTAACGTATTTATTTCTATTATATTCTATATTAAAAACTAAGGTGTCTAATTCCAACGTCTTGTAGATGGTCCAGAAGTTACTCCTCATCACTGCTGTACCCATCTTCAGTGCAGCTATTCCCGGGTTCTGATCGAACTTTTGAAGGTCCAGGCTCTTGGCTTGCGCTACTACAGCCAGGAGTATTAGTGCGAACCTGTGGAGGTCGTTTTATGTTTTTAATAGCTACCCTAGTATTTCTTTTATTTAATTGTACTGGAATTATATTTCTAGATACCTCACCTATAACCTTGGCTTTTTCGTAGCGTGGAAGGTTTTTAGCTTTACGTGTTCTAGTGTTTTTCATGAAAACTTCGTCGCCTAATGATATTTGCGGTATTGTTTCCTCGCCTCCTTTCTTTTCCCTTACTTTGATTTTATTTTCTTTTAATTTTTCTCCTATATTTTCGTATAGTACTTTTAATCTTTTTCTATGGTCTTGTAATAATTTTTGTAAGAGAGTACGTTCTCTATCTACTTCAAAGACGTTGCCTAAATCCGTTTGACCAAATACAATTTCGAAAGGTGTGTACTCTGTAGCAGAGTGGATTGTATTGTTATAAGCCATTATGGCGTAGGTCATGACGGAAGCTGCATCTAAATCGCTCTTTTCGTATTTAGCTAGTCTGTGCAATTCAATTTTGTAGAGGGATAATAATTCTTTTATAAGGTCATTATTAAATTCAGCACCTGAGTCACAATTTATTTTCTTAGGTAGTCCATACATACTAAAGTATTTTATAAGCGCCCTAACTACTTCGGGGGTACTTCTATTTGGTATGTTTAAGGCTTGTCCTAACTTACTAAATGCATCTACTACTGTTAAATAATAATTACTTTCTATATATAAAAGATCTATAAATACTTCCTGAAATGGTGAGCTTTGATTTTGAGTCAATTGGAGGAACGGTTTTATAGGTTTTCTTTCGTATTTCATTTTTTTACACGCCTCACAACTATTTATTATAGCAGTGATAGTTTCTTTCATGTTTGGCCACCAATATTGCCTTTTGAGTTTTATGAGAGTTTCCCTAATACCTCTATGGCAGGTTTTGCCTTCGTGATACTTAAGGATAACTTCTTTTTGGTCTTGTTCTGACCCCGTTAAATTTATCACGCGTTCTGTGCATTCAACAAGTTTTAAGCTATTCTTTTTATATAGTTTTGTAACCACGTTAGCGAATGTTTTTCTGAATGAAAGATGTTCGAAATAGATAAAATACTTGTGTTTTAAATCAACATATTCTTTTAGAAAATCTTTGACCATGTTTTCATTCTCGAGCGGCATATGTACTTCTAAGATTCTTTGTTTATTATTTGAAAGATCTTTTACAGAGATTTTCTTATTAGACCAATTAAAAACTAAAATTTGTTTTGGCTTAGTATCTATTGCCTCATTAAGGATAGGAATACCATCGTGCTCCCTATTTGATACGGAGTTAGCAGTTGCTCCGTCATCTACGGACTCTGCTTCTTCATCTTCTAAACTAGAACTTAATAAATTATCTATTTCCATTTTTTCCTGGTTTGTGTCTAAATCACGTTCTAATTCTCTACTTATCTCTTGAAGTCTGTCATAATTTTCATCTATATTTACAAAAATTGAGTCTAAATCGTCTAGCATATTAATCTTTATTCTAGAAAGGGCATCTGCATTTGTATTTTGCGGACCCTTTTTGTAGTGTATTTCAAAGTCGTATTCCTCTAGGCGAAGTCTCCAGCGAGTTAATTTACTGTTTGGTTCCTTTAAGGAGTATAACCAAGCTAGAGGCCTATGGTCAGTGAAAATTGTAAATTTATTTCCATACAAGTAGGGTCTGAAATGTTTCACTGCCCACACAACTGCTAACAGTTCTTTTTCAATCGTGCTATATTTGGTTTCTGTATCTGTTAAAGTTCTACTGGCATATGCCACAGGTTTGTCGGATCCGATTGATCCTTGAGACAAAACTGCTCCGATAGCAAAATTTGATGCATCGGTTGTAAGGATAAATGGTTGGCTAAAGTCTGGAAATTGTAAGAGTGGTGAATTTGTCAAAAGTTTTTTACAGGTCTCAAAACAATTAATATATTCTTCATTTAAATCTATTTTACGGCCCTTTTTCAAACACGCCGTAAGGGGTCTAGTAATCTTAGCAAAATCTCTAATAAATTTTCTATAATAGCCTATTAATCCTAAGAAACTTTTAATTTCTGTAACTGTTTTTGGAATCGGATATTTTAATATAGCTTCTATTTTATCATTGTTTGGTTTTAAGCCCTCGCTTGTTATTGTATGTCCAAGGTAAAGAACCTCTGTTCTTAGAAAATGGGATTTATCAAGTTGGACTTTTAAGTTAGTTTCCCTGAACCTATCGAAAACTGCTTTAAGCTTTTTTACATGTTCCTGTAGGCTTTTCGAGAAGATGATTACGTCATCAAGATATATTAGGCAGTGTATGCCTTGTAGACCTCTTAAGACATTGTCCATTGCTCTCTGAAAAGTCGCAGGGGCAGTTTTTAATCCAAATGGCATTCGATTAAATTCGTAATGACCGAATGGTGTGCTGAATGCAGTTTTGGCTCTGTCCTCCTCTTGGACCTCAATTTGATGGTACCCACTAGCTAAATCTAGTGTTGTAAAGTAAGTGCTTTTTCCTAACATATCAAAAAGATCGTTTATATTAGGGAGAGGGTATTTATCATCTACTGTGATATCATTAAGTCTTCTATAATCTATCACCATTCTCCATTTTTGTTGTCCAGATGCATCCAATTTTTTTGGTACTAAATGGACTGGGGCACTCCAAGGTGAGTGTGATTCCTGAATGATATTATCCTTTAACATTTTCTTTACTTGATTTTTTATTTCTAATGATTGTACTGGTGGAAGTCTATGAGCTTTTATATTAATTGGATCTTCATTTTTTGTTCTTATTTTATGTTTTACTTTATTCGTAAAAGATAAGGGTATATCCTCGCAATAAAATATGTCCTTATATTCCTCACATAAATTCCATATAACATTTTTTTCCTCGTCATTCATATGACTTAACCTAAGTTTATTTAAATTTTTTAGTAATAAATCATCTATCCTATTTTTATCCTCTAAAAAGTTAACATCTATGTGGGTTTCCTTAAAAGGGTCTACTCTAAAAGGTGCAATAACTGTGAGGGTTTTGTCTTCATCCGTGTAATTTTGTATTATTGTGGATGCAAAACCTTTATTACAAGAAACTAATGCTGTCGGCATCCTAACACCTTCTGTAAATTGTTTAAACTCTAGTATGGCTTCGCCGTCTAGAAGGGTGACCGGTAGTTTAACCCGTGTCTCGCTTCTAGCCAGAAGCTGATAGGTTTCTTTCAGCGGTGGTGTATAGATGATTGGAATCTTTGCGTTTTTCGTAAACAAGTTTTGAGATTCAATATCGATCTTGGCACCTAGTTGTTTTAAAAGGTCACTACCTAACAACCCATCATATCTACTATCTACGCTATAAATATAAAATTTATGTTTTTCTGAACAGTTAAATGTTTTAGGTAACGTAATGATAACTACTTCGCTATGTTGACTCGCCGCATGGGTACTTATGACTTCAAACGGCTCGAATTGCTTAAACTTATTAAAATATTTTTCCGCTACTGACGGACTTATAAAAGAGCGTGTGCTTCCCGTATCTATCATAAATATAGAGTTTAATTCGGGTATAATAATGTGTGGAAGGTTAACTCTTTTTTTGAAATTTATTTTTATTTTTTCTCTATGTTTGAGGCGTTTATGCAAAAATTTTCGATACAATTATCGTTAGGTATAAATGTCTCTTCACTATAATTATTCCCTACATTATAATTTGACGCGTCGTCAGTATAATTAATCCGTTTGCTAGTAGCAGATCGCATCGTGACGTCCGTATTGTTACCGAACGGAATCTGGGTCATGTGCGGGTTATTGTACGTTGACTGCTGAGGATGCGCTTGCGGCGGTCTAGGCTGACGATATTGTCCACTAAATCCACTATAACTTGGATTATTTTGTGGTTTTATGAAAGGATTCCGTTTTTGTTCGGAAAAACTTCTATTGTTAGATTTTGATGTACTAGGTAAGTTATTTTGAGAGTTCGGAACAAAAGTATCGAAACGTTTTATATTAAAATTATTCCTTGGTTGACCCCTATTTTGTGAAAAATGGTTACTCGTACTAGGTGGTCCCATAGGCGTATTTTTCTTGAAACTAAATCGACTTTGTTGAAAATTACTACTCTCGTATACCGTTTGAAAGTTCTGTTCCTCAATAACTACCTTTAAAGCGTCTTCTAATGTACTGACTTTGTTATGTCTAACTGATCTATAAAGATAAGGCGGTAAATTACAAATAAAAACTTTAAATGCCGTATTGTCGTAAACGGTTTGTTTGGCTAACCTTAAATTCGAATCAATAATCGTTTCACTTATTTTTGAAAATAAAATACTTCTTAATTGTTGTATTCTTTGGAAAAACTCTAAATAACTTTCGCCGTAATTAATTTTTATAGTTTCTAATTCCATAGAAAGACAGTCTTCTGTTCTAGGATCGCCAAAGTATTGATTTAATAGTGTTTTTAGCTGATCCCAGTCTTGAATCTGATCCCTATGACCGACTATGCTTGCGGCTTCGCCTGATAGTCTACTTGTTATGATGTGAAATAAATATTCGTTTTGTGAATGGTTCCCTTTAAAGTGTTGTATAATGTATTCACACTTTTTAATAAAGAGAGGCAGTATCTTAGTGTTACCATCGAAAATTGGTATTAAGTTAATGAAATCCTGAGGGATACGAATTAGGCTGTCCATATTTAATTAATATAAACGCAAGAATACACGAAAAAGTCAGAAATAAACAAAAAAAATTGTGAAGAAAGACCGTAAATCGAAATCAGTTTCTAACACACACAAAAGTAAAATATATAAAGTAGCCTAAAAAATTAAAATTCAAATTCAAAATTCCTCTTAATAAAAATGAGAAAAAAAAAATTGTCAAAAGTAACAAAAAAAAATTCCACCAGTAATAATTGTTTCAACACGTATACTTAAAATAAAATAAAGGCTTATAAAGGAAATCGAAAAGGAAGTGAAAAGTTTTACTCACAAACCCGCCGATCGTCCCATGTCCTTTATGAATATTATTACTTTGCTTGGTACTTTCCGTTATATAATCCTTTATCCTTTGTTGGTTTTGTTGTCTCCTTTAACAAATTTATTTGTTCGGTATTTCTCTCCTTAACCGTAGATACGGACGATGAGTGTTTGCTGCAAATCCCGAGACACGGCAACTCAACTGAAGAGATCCTACCGGCTGCGCCAGTTAAATTACGGACAACTTGATTAATTAAAAAAAGATTTATTCAAGAATTACAACGTTCAGTATAACAATAGTATTAATATTAAAATGTAATTTCCTAAATCTAGAGTTTTTATATAATAATAAATGCTTAATAAGAATTACTAGTAAATGCAATTTGGGTTATGGAATGAATGTCACACGTGTGGGTGCAGGGCACTTAACTCGTGCGAGTGGACGTGTCGACTCCTCTGACTAAGTACTGATTGAGTTTTATTTCACCCAGTGCTAGTAGAAATCGGCTGAACGCCACAATAATTAAATTAATTATTCTTAAAATTTTAATTGTTAATTAAACTTAGATCATCGCAGGGAAAAATAAAGAAGCTGAGTTTGTTACGTTGTGGTTACGTTAAAATATTTAATAAACAAAACAAACCAACCACCATAGAGCTATAGAGTTTAGTTTGACTTTTTTTAAACAGCTTTAAGGCATAACACTTAATCGATTTGATACCTTTGATGACGTCATCAAGGTTAAATAAAGGTCAAATGTATTTTGTTAAAAATCTCTTATACCCCAATATTTTTAAATGTTTTAAATCGACTAAATTAATCAGAAACCTTATTCCTCGAAACGGTTTTTCGTATCAAATAAATTAAAAAAAATGAACAATGCCCATTGAACAAATCGGGAAAGAACTAAAGCCCGTTACTCAGCGTACGTTTCTTTTGATTTATAAACTTGTATTTGTCGACTAAATAAAGTACTTATTTGATTTCAGTCGATAAAATTTACTGTTCTATCGAGCCTCGTGTTTGTCTAGTCTATGCCTTGCCTGATGAGATGTTATCAATTCGTCAAAGCGATTTAGCTTCAAATACTTGTTGTAACAATCAATTAATCCAACCCTCCAAACATTTGCACTAATAATATTTGGAAGATTGATATATAACTATCTTATTTAAATTATGCTTCGCCTGAAACAAAAATTATATGTACGTTATACATTTTTTTTAAATATTTATAACTAAATCTAGCGTATGTTCTTGTTATACGTGCTAACGTTTCAAAGAGCTACCTTTCCTTTATAACCCTCGTTATTTTGGTAAGTGCCGGTTTTTGACGAAAAATGGAACAAACGGTATTGTTGTCGATGTTTGTGCCATTAAAGCGACTAATAATTGAGCTTTTAATACAGATTTTTATTTGTTACTCCTTTGTATTATTTTCAACGATATTTATTTACGTGATACTGTGTTGTGGAATAAATTTGTTTTTAGTTTAAATAGAAATTATGTGAATATTTAACTTGATAATGAAATCCCAATAAATCCCTATTTCTTGAACAAAAAATTTTTCGAACACTCTCCGAGATAAATCGAATTTGAAAAATATAGAAAAGCATTGTACTTAGATTTAGAAAGTGCATCAATTTTTTCTCTAAAAATTTGGTAAATTGCCATAATAAATAAATAGTCATAATACGATAAAGGCCTTGTTTACATGTCCTCTATACCACCTGGTGGAAAGTGAACATAAGGACTACGACTGAGTTATTGCCACGAATGAACTTTGAAATGGTTTCTTTCTTTTAATCCCTTACGAAAGGAAATAGAGCAAACTACTTTTAGTCTCTAATTGTCTTCAGTTTTCAACATTAATTAAGACTTTTTTTGATTGAAAGTCTCTCGTGACTTAGCGGGTTTTTGATTTTGTTTACTCCATGTCAGATACGTTGGTAACTGCCTGTACTTGTATCTCTAAACACCTTCTACATTCCACACAATTCAAATGCATTAAAAAAGTGACATAGCCATTATTTCAAAATACTGCTCCTTTTATATCTGACAGGTACTTCAATCTGCCGTTTCCGGTCAAATGTCATTTCGAAACCGGGATTAACTGGACTGCTCGTGACAAAAGGATTAAATCGGGGTTTCGATTGATAATCAGATTTTTAGTAAGGCAGTGAATTAATTAGAAAGCAAGGCAATTAGAAGGCACCGATTTGATTATAACGATTGAGTCAGATTCCTTAATTGGTTTTAGGTTGCAGCTATTTGTAAGGTGATGTAATTATTTGATTTGGTTTGAGCATCCTAAAATATAATGCCCGCACCCATTTTTTTTTTAATATGTCTTTCGAATAGTGGCGAATCAATAGTGGTGCGTGCATGGCACAGTGAATCATTTGATACGCAAAATATTTGGCATGACAAAGTTTTGTAACATCTGTAGACGTTTGCATAGCTCTTGGTGATGTTCTTTATAGACTAATTATGTAATACTAACTAAATTTCTTTGTTCCAATCGAATATAAGTAGTTTGGGTTTTTTAGCAGTCAAATATTTTTCTCCCAGTCCAGCATGGAAAGCAGAAGAAAAACATAGAGCTGCTTCTTTTCCCAGGCATACTGTAAAATTCAGTTAAGGGGAGGCTTTATTGACGTTTTTCTGGGCGATAGGCTGACCCTCTATCACTGCAAGTCTCTCTCCATCATTACAATACCTCCAAATGTGACATCAGGTGGTTTAAAGCTTATGGAGTTCAGGCTACCCCACGAGGAATTAAGGCGTGACGTTATGTATGTATATTAAAGATTTTTCAAATCAATAGTTTTACCAACTATGTCTACTAAAACCTTGATTACACAACTACAGTGAGCTCCGCTCTATATACTGCTAGGTTGCGTAGTTTCCAAGATTGCCCCAAAAATACAGACGTTCCCTGTTGCGAGAAGAAAACAGTAATGAAATATACCATCAATCTGAAGGAATATTTAATTTCAACTGATTCTCATATATAGATAACTTTTGATTCTGCAATTTTTTTCCGTATTGGTTGAGATCCAAATAAAGCTAAATAGGTAAACTTTAATAACTAAATACCACTTTATCATCCATGACGGCATAGACTGACACGCAAAAACACTGATATTTACAGAAGTGTGCAGTTATTAAGTCTTTACGCAAATTAATTATTTAAATGTTTAAAGTAAATTAATGTTGTACTGCCACTTTAAACTAGCTAGTCCCTGGTTTAGGTCCAAGTCAAAAGCTAATAAGATCAAAACAGATATATGGCTTAAAAGGCGAAAAAATAACAGCAGTGTAAATATAGCACGGAACTGAAAACCTTTTCCCACAATCTTTTCTTTTTTCAATTACTTAAGAAAGGTTTAAATGGTTTTATGAACTCATGACTGTAAACCAAATTCTTTACAGGGGTTTCATCACTAAGCTAAGTATATTGATTTAAAACAAGTCGACGAAAAAAGTCCTAATACCAAAATGAGGTCACGTTTACAGTAATGTTGTTGGAAATCCCAGCACGCTGCTGTAAGCCTTAAAAACTTATTAAGCACACGGAAAACAACCTTAATATCATGAAATACAAATTTTGTCTTTATTGGATTTCTCAATGTTACAAAAATAAGATCATATACCTACATTAATTGTTTTTTTTTTGTTTTGGTTCATAATATCTATTTTCATAAGGAATTGAATTAAATAATTACTTTTAGTAATTTTAAGGATTCCAAAATAGTTAAAAAGATTTCTTGGAATAAAATACCTAAAGCAATCCTAAGTTGTCGTTTTTTTTTAATATTTGACATGCTTCTCGGCTTTTTCCTATGTATTTTTTATATTTATCTAAGATAACATTTATGTTTATATACATTGGTAAGTGACACTGGAGCCCATGCATATCATTTAATATACAAGAAAGGATAAATGATAATAGGACAAAACCTACAGGTGGCGACCGACCTGAGCATTTTTCCGTATCGTTCGCATTCGCGGCGAGCATGTTACAAGGTGAGTCTCCAACGTATAGTGGTCTTGTTCTCCAAAAACGGTGACAAAACCCTCTTAGGACATAAGAATATTCTTGCAAAAATCGTAAACTAAATGTTTAAAGAATATAAGAGTGTGTGACTTAATAGACATTAAAATCATAAAATTAAAAATAGTTTTTTGCACAAAATTGCGTCAAGCTTGGCATGAAATATACAGGGTTAATTTTAATTAGCGCATCAACTCTTGCATGCAGCATCCCCACACTAATACCAACAACATTTGTTCTACAACTTTTTAAAATTAATAGTTTTTAAAATTTTAATTAAATATTTATAATTATATATTAATGTATATTTTTATCAAGGATCATGATTTCATCATCATTGTTGATTTTCAATATCAATAAAGACGAGTTAAAGAAAATCATACTTTTTTGGGATTTGACCAAGTAGTTAAGCAATGGGGTTCTCAAGTATGCATAGAAAAAATAATAAAATGGGTACCCTTAAAGAGCACCAACGTTTAAAATGAGTAGGGTTATACGTGGAAGTGTAAAGCGTATTTTTAACATATAAAATGGAATAACTAGCGCGTTCATGATTAATAATTATAAAATCACGTTCAGCGAGGTCGCATTGTTGTCAATTAGCAGCCCTCAGCATTCGTATTGTTCTCTCACACGACTGGATTTCTTTGTGATGCAGAATAGGAAGCTTTTATTTTAACCTACATTTGAGGGTATTTCAAGAGCTTTTAAAACTTTTGTTTATTACACTTAGTGTGTAATTTGAATTTCAAAATGGTGGTTAGTTGGAGGGTGTGTAATTAATGCTTATTTTTTTTCTATTTCCATAATATAAGATTATATAAAATGAAAAATTTTATTCATCATAAGACAATTGAATGGCCGCTTAATGACGTCACAATTTTGTACTTCGGCTTAAACAAGGTGTTGATAGTTATTGAATAAGATATTACAGTAGACCATGAGACAAAAAAGGCCCGGCGGAAAAAAAAATTTGGCACTCTTTTTCAGTCAGGATTATACGAATTAATACAAATAGGTACAATACATATTGATCATGACATGAAATAAAACAAACACAAGGCAGCTTAATGTGAGAGCCAATGTCATGCCACAACCTAATTACTTACAAAGTAGGTGCATTGAGCTATGGATGCACAACTCGAACATGACAAACTGGGACCAGAGTATTTAAACAAAAATGGAATAAAATATTCATAGTATCATCAGCCAAACGACCTGGCACCGCCAGCAGCACCCGTTCACGAGTGCTATCCTAAGGCGAACCTCAAAGAAAAGGTATGCTACGTCCACTTTTTTTCCTTTTAAACCCAAACTGGAAGCTACCTTTAAACACTCAAATATATCAAGCTGTCAATTAAGGAGATCCGCGATGATACTGATCAATATATAGTTTTGTAAGAGCCCTTTTGTGTACTACATTTAAAAGTTGGTTTTTCTGATGGCATCCTTGCCTGATAGGTAGTAGTGATTTAGTCTTACTTTAATTTATGATGTTTCTTCATAAATTTGTAGAACTATGTATTTCTTGTGAACCGGTGACCATACTTGCATTTGATCATATTAAAGAAGGTCCAAACTGATGATAGTTGATATATAAAGAAAAGATGAAAACATATTATAACAAAGATTTGAATCTACTTAAAGTATTGTCTGTTGTAATGGCCAACATCGATGTCCGAATTTTCATTTTTATATTATGTAAATTTGTAAAACATGAAAAAAAAACACTTTTGTTGTTTTGGTTTTTGTTGTATAAACAACAGTCAAATCTTAGTAAGGACTTCATTCAGCAATTAAATCAAGTTTTAAAATCACATACGAAATAATGATACATATTCATAATATGGATGTTGTGGAAGCTGAGGCAAAAATCACAAAATATTTAACCTATAACAAGTGAAAGATCTGCAGTACATACCTAGTGGGATAATTTTGTATAAAAGAGTATCCATTCGTCTTCGCAGGAATACTTATTGGAGTTATATATTGTTGCCATATGACGAAGTCTATATATTTTATAGTTCATTTAGTGATATGCGTGCACTCAATCATAGGTTATTTCGCGTAAACTATGATGAAAAAAGATAAACTTCTTTGTCTACAATTTCATCTTTTTCTATAATAGAAAACAATATTTCCTCAATGCCGCAACTTGTCATAAAATTACTTTTTATGATCTTTTGATGTTATGCTCACACTTATTGTGTAAAGATCTTTAGTAAAATAATTAAGGATCAAACGAACTTACCAAGTGAAGTTCGATCACAATTATGTGAACGGCTTAATTCGAAGCGATTTAAAGTTAACATGTTGTAGTAGTACTTCCAAGCATCAGCCTTGCACGGTTTTCAGAGACAGGTTTTTTTTTTTTTTTTATTTGGCAACCCTGATCCCCGCTCTTGAACTCGTCTCCACTTACTTCCTCTCATCATCCCTCCTCAATAATCATTTTGTTTAGAGCTAAAGTTCCTAGGTAGTACCCATAAAAATAATTCACATTAATTATGGGTGGGTGATATTACTTTAAAGGAATACTGTTTGGGCGGGTTTATATCAATCGCTTCGAATTAAGCCGTTCACATAATTGTGATCGAACTTCACTTGGTAAGTTCGTTTGATCCTTAATTATGTTTCACGGCTTAATTCTTTGCGATTTAAAGTTAACATGTTGTAGGATGTTCAGAGTATTTTAATGTGAATTATTTTTGCAGTATAGGTATAAGTAAAATTGTTAGAGTATAACCAACAGTAATAAATCACAAATATACATCTATTTATTCTAAGGAGTTACATAAAATACTAGTTGCAAATTGATTGGCATCCGATACAATTTCTTTGTTGTAGAATTTGGCAAATACTGAGGATGTATTACTCCATCCTGCGGTTTTCCGTATGACATCAATATTGACACCGACTCTGCTAGCAGTGGAAGTGGCCGCATGGCGCGTGCTGTGCGCGCTAAACACTGATGTGTCCACGCCACTGCGTTGTAAAGTATATTTGATACAGTGACTCAAAGTTTGAGACAAACTTTTAAGTGAGGTCTTTTGTGGCTAATAAATAAAGTGTCACAACTACGTAAACCACTCGTTTTATTTATATAATCTAAAATGCATCTGGCAGGGCATATTGCAGGATTTGTATGAAAAAATGGTAGCCTTAGAAGGGGTTGAAAGGAGTTTGGTTTTGAAGTTTTTACTAAGTCAGGTATTTTAACGAAGATTTCTGTTCTGTTTTGAGTTATATTATTTATTTTAATGAGAGAAAATGTTTGTACTCTTTGCGCTGTCACCAAACCTAGCACACCAGCGTTTCTTAGAGAAATCTTCTAAACTAAGGCTTTCATTTGGCCATTGAGTGGCCAAATAATTTAACACTATGGTGGGCCTCAACTTGTAAACACCCTTCATGGAACGTTTGACTCGATCATCATTCAAGCTATTACCTAACAAAAGAGATAAGGCAGAGCGGTAAGAATTGATGGTCCCGTATTTAGCGCCTTTATCAAAAATATCGGTTAAAAAATGTATTACAATTGGAATAGAAGCATTAAAATAATCATAATTATGTAATCTACAGTAAATTATCCAAGATTTTATGCAAACATCGTACTGTTTGTAAGTATTATTTGCAAGCGAAGCTAGCATAATATCTACTGACCTATTCGATAAATATTTCCTTAGTAATGCTTGCCTGATAATTTCGCGGCAACAAGGCGTAGATTCTTGTGTACACAATCTACAATCTACTGAAAGGAGATGTTAGAAGGTCAATGTCTGGTCCAAAATACAAAAAAATTGAAACAGACAACTTTTTAAACATAGGAAACCAAGGTTGACTTGGCCAATATGGCACCACAACAATACCCTCTGCCTTATGACAAATGATTTTCTGCATTAATTTTACTGTAAGCGAGAATGGTGGAAAGGCGCAAAATAACATATTGGTCCATGGCAGTGTAAAGGCATCAACAGCACATGCTTCGGGATCATTTCTCCACGAAACATATTGTTTACACTTAGTATTGGATCTGTTTGCAAACAAATCAATACTGGCATACCAAAGTTGCGAACTATTTCATTAAATGCAATTTGATTTAATTCCCACTCTGTATCCTCGAACTGTTTTCGAGATAATGAATCTGCCTCACAATTATCTTTAGTATTGATGTAAGAAGTGAATAAGATTATTCTACGTTCTTCGAACCATTTCCACATACTTCTAGATATATAATCTAGGTGATCATATTGAATACTGCCCATTCTGTTAATAAGATGTCACAATTAGATAATTCTTTGGTGAAACGTTTCAGAGCTAGAAAGGCTGCTTTTAGTTCCAACTCGTTTATATGACAAGAAGTTTCGTTGTCTTTCCTATATCCACAAAATCTAACTGTATCACAATACGCTCCCCATCCCGTAGAGGAGGCATCAGAAAAAAAATTCTAAAACAAAGTTGTTCGGTTTGAGTGATGAATGGCCTATATCTATGTTTCCTAACCACCAATATAATTCTTCATGTAGGGTAATTAAGATATCAATTGTCTGATCGTAGTTTGTATTTTTTTTTTTAATAAACAATTATATTTATATTGTTCAAGCTTTTTTGTATATAACCACGAATAAGTTATTGTTGGACATGCGGAAATTAAATACCTAATGAGTTTAGCGAATTCGCGTAACTTGCATCGTTTTATACAAAGAAATCTATTTATAAAATCTTTCAATTTCATTTTCTTTTCCTCGGGTAGTTTTAAAATCATCTGCTTTGAGTCGAAAGTGAAGCCCAAGAACTTACATTCACGTTTAGGTATTAAACAACTTTTTGAAAAGTTAAGTAATCAAAAAACCCAAGCTCTGTAATAGATCTATAGTTGTAGATACAATAGTGACACACTCCGAGTAAGTCTTTCCGATAAAAAAATGTTATCTAAATAAATAACTGAAATCATACCCCGACTACGCAGGTATTCTATAACTGGTTTCATTAATTTAGTAAACACGAGAGGTGCGGTACAAAGGCCGAACGGTAAACAATTGAATTCATATAATATATTGTTGTATTTGAATCGAAGATATTTTTTGTGAGCTTCATTTGTCGCAACAAAGAAGTATGCATGTTTTAAGTCTATTGTCTACAGCAGTTTTCAGTCAATAATTTTGACGCTGTTCTGTAATCTTCCATTTTAAAATGACTAGCAAGTACAAATTTATTTAACTTTTTTAAATTCAATATAAACCTTTTATCACCATTAAGCTTAGGTACAAGAAATATACTGGATAAAAATTGTCCTTCAATATAAGTACATTTCGAGATGGCACCATTGCTTATTTGTTGCTTCTGTGGTATTAATGAAGATGATCCTACGAGTGTTTCGGTAGCTCTTCCCAGAGCTGCTATAGCCACACCAGTTTGTCTTTGCCTAAACATGAGGGAGGAATTCCGTTTAGAGACCGCTTCGATAACTGCCACTTTTGCTTCCGGATTCAGAGCAGGGGCAAGGAGTAGTTGACAATTACTAGGAATAAGATAATCCTCTAGGATTTTATCTCTTGTCTCTTTGGGTAGTCCCTTTAAAAGGATTTCAGACCACCGCACCGGGTTGAAATTTCCTTATGTAAAGGTTTTCCTAGTTCTTCAGCAATTATATTAGCCTTATTGTATGATGTTTAAATAGTAAATAGTAATTATTTTGTACTTAGACTGTAAGATTACTCTGTAAAAAACATTCAAGATTTGTGGCATGAATAAAGAAATTTTATTATTATTTATTATTAATCTTAGGAGCATCTCCCAACATCTCTAAGATATCGCTATCCAATTCTATATCCTCAACATCCATCTACTGGTGGATGTTTTGAGGTAGATGGCACTGAAAAGACGAAAGTAGTCAGCGTCTCGAATAATAATTCGAAAGAAGTGTTTTTAGCACCTACGAGCATAAAATGCAAAAAGTAGGGTAGTCATTTTAGCGATAATGATCACTAAACAAAGAAATTTTCCATAGTCTCGAATAAAGATTCGAATTAGGTAAAGAGGATTGGCGGCCACGGTATCACTTAATTTTAGAGTTTTCAAGCGTATCAAAACCGGGCTATATGTAGTTAATAGGTCAATATGAGACACGTTTTTTCCAACATCTTTTGTTGTGATAGTTGTTGGGAATATTTAGAAATACAATAAAATCAAATTAAACTTGCCGAAAGCACATTTTTTAATTTCCCGGCAATAAAAAATAATAGTTGTAAAGTCCTACTGTCAAACTTGAATTAAGCCGCCCGCGCCGCCACCCCGTTTCAAACCTCTGGATTGGTTAATACCTGCTTATGTAATGTAATGGTTTCAAAATACGACGCCATGTTAGAAAAGACGGACTATAAATTCCTGTAATTTTTAGGTTAGATTATTGTTTTGACTTTTTATTCCCAACTTCTGTATAAATCTAATACTTATATTCTGATTACTCGTTATCTAAGCAATAAAACGCACATATTAAGTTTGAAGTACGTGAATGCTATGTGAAATAAAAGCGGTACTTACAATGTATGGGACCTTGCCATTCTTCTTTTTGAGTTTTAAACTCGGCTCATTGAAATTCAGTGATAAAGATCATTGAACTGTGTTTTCGAATAAGGATTCGAAAAGTCATTTTAGCGATAATGATCACTAAACAATGACATTTACCATCGTCTCGAATAAAGATTCTTACTAGGTAAATTTGTGAGTTTTAAACTCGGCTCATTCAAATTCAGTGATAAAGATCATTGAACTTTGTTTTCGAATAAGGATTCGAAAAGTCATTTTAGCGATAATGATCACTAAACAATGACATTTACCATCGTCTCGAATAAAGATTCTTACTAGGTAAATTTGTGAGTTTTAAACTCGGCTCATTCAAATTCAGTGATAAAGATCATTGAACTTTGTTTTCGAGTAAGGATTCGTAACGCAATTATGCGATGTAAAGAGCCATGGATAGTGAGAAGGTACAAATTTCACTTGGCATTTGCTTCTTTTGAAGCTTTTTTTCCAGTTTTCTGATCTTCTTGCGTATGGTCTCGATGTCTCCATATTTCCTTTTCACCATTTTTACGAACGACAAATAATAAGTTGAGATTTAAATTTTTAAACTATAACACAAACTATTTAACGTTTAATTTAAGTAATAAATTATAGACGCACGTGCGAAGGCTTGAGCACGGAAATACAGAATGATTATTGAGGAGGGATGATGAGAGGAAGTAAGTGGAGAGGAGTTCAAGAGCGGGGATCAGGGTTGCCAAATAAAAAAAAAAAAAAAAAAACGTGTCTCTGAAAACCGTGCAAGGCTGATGCTTGGAAGTACTACTACAACATGTTAACTTTAAATCGCAAAGAATTAAGCCGTGAAACATAATAAGAAATTGATTCAATATTTTTTGATAGGGCCTATCTAAGCTTCACAGTAAGTTAAGTGACATAATTTTAACATTTTTTTTCGCAATATTGCAGCAATATATCCAGTGGGCCAACCTATAATATAATGATCAGTAGCATCTTCACCAGACTTAGCCTGTATCTTAGTTTATGGTGATGTGAGTTTGATGATGAAGAGTAATTTAAAAAGCACGTCCAGCAAGAAAATAGTAATTACTAAGATAAAAACATTGAAAATTAAGCAGAAGTAAAATAAACTATTTCAAAAAATTTACAAAATTGGAGAGACCCTACCCGTGAAGGTAGCCTGAGAACAGTTGGAAATACAAAACCTACGACATTATTTAAATTAAATGTTTATTAAACAAATTCTCCTTTCAGTACTGACTCAAGACTACACAAATATCTTAAAAGCATTGTTATTTTAAATATTTCTCAGATGAAAATATTGTCATTTTAAGGCCAACGAAAGCCATTTCTAGGAAAAAAGTATTTTATTACTTATGCCTCTCACGACCTCTGGTCCGCTGCAAAATTGTAATTACTTATAATTACTTGTACAGCACACAAAAAAAGAATTACAAAGATAAACAAAAGAAATGTACCTACGATAGGTTATCACACTGCTTCGGAGTTTCATCCAAACAACCAAGTTTGAGACTAAATAATAGGGCACCTTGGCGTACATCCTTGCTAAGGAGGAGGTCATCGTACTACCGGGCTTGATATACATAATATGGACACGATAATTGAATAACTTTTAAAAAAAAAGAGTCTCAGATTCCATCACAATAATTCAATTAAAAATAAATTCTCTTCATATTTTTATGTTCGGAGGTAACGTATAAACTTATATTTTTAATCTCACCCTATTTATTTTTTTCTGAACCAGGACATCTACAGAAACCAGCTTATACTTGAAAGCACTGCTTGAGACTACCAAGATTATTTTAAAAATGAAAATTAATTTTTCTAAAGAATGTGCTAGTTTTTATACCAGATTTGCGGTATTTTTCAGATTCATTGTATACTTTTACCTAGCTGATTTAATAGGTAACAAAGGCTGATATTTCTTTGATGAATACAGATATGTTAGTTGGTGATGAATAATTAATGAATTATTTCATTCAACTTAAATCAACTCGATACCGAAACTTACTAGCCACATTAGCAGGTGATGAATGATTTTTTTTTAATTGTAACTAAAATCAACTAACTTTGTAAACCACATTAATGGCCTGCAAATATATTGGAAGATAATGTTTCGGTCTAAACAGACCCCGTGATCAAGAGACCTGAAATTTTATCTTAGGTTCACGTAATGTGATAACGGTTAACAACCAGAAAAAGGTCGTTGAGTAGTTACAGAGAGGCAAACCTACGTAAATGTAAGTAATAAATGTAAGTAAATGACTTAAAAGGATTGAGACACCTGTTTGAGCACTAAATAAAACCTTTTTAAGGGTATTATACTTTTATTTTGCTGTTTCTTGACCGCTATTACAACGTCTATTTCAGACCTACTTTTCATTTGGTTATCGACTTAAAAAGTAACTTTTTACAAGTAGAATATAATAAATTTGAATACTGCCATGTTATATGTTTATGTTGTTTAAACGAAGAAATTAGATATATTGAGGAAAATTTTCTCAAAAGTGTCTTCAAACATAGATAAGTAAGGTGCATATTCCCACAAACAATGTCTTTGTGTAGGATTCTTTCCGTGCGACTAAGTCTACAACTACATCTGTTTTCTGATATCATGTATATATTTTTAAATATATAAACTTCTCTATAATTTAAGTATATTTTAATGTAGTAAGTATATGTTTTAAGTGGGTTTATAGGTATGCCTAAGTTACATTTACGGATATTCTACTTCCATGATGGTTGTCTGATGGAGATTAAATTTTTTGTATTTTTTTAAGGCATACAATAAATAAAGTGTAAATAAATAAATAAACATTTAAGTAAATATTCAATATTTTACATTCCTAAAAGTAAAAGATATATTTGTCTTAGTAATATGATCCGAGGAAAAACCATTTTTTATGTAAAAAATGTAAATAGGTTACGCGTTCCAACAGACAGACGCTGTAGGGAAAAAGTAAGATAATCAATTTCTCATCGCCATTTAACACATCAAGGGTTACAAATCTGTCAATTTTTTTACTTGAATCTGAAATGTATGCCCTCGACATTAAGTTGAAATTGGTTGGTAAAATTTGACAGGTAATGTAACGCTTGATCTGCTGCCGTCTGTACATGAGTACAAAGCTAATTGAAAATTGGCTTTTTAATATACAGAAATGTTAATCAACCCCGTTGACGGCGTTACCGACAGTGAAGATTGAGTGCCATTCTTTCAATTCAATTAATATAATGAACATTCAATTACGTTTGATAAGTAGCGGAGACGTTCTGTAGTAGGAATTGCCGTGAATAACAAGTCGTTCTTTTTGAATCTCAGGCCTTTTTAGGGTCCCGTTTTTTCTTTTAGGGTTAATACTAATATTCCGCTGTCCGTCTTTCACCACGCTATATCTTATAAACCATGAAAGTAAGACAGTTGAATTTTTCACCGACGATGTTTTCTGTTGCCGCTATAGAAACTAATACACACAAAACAGAACAAAATAAATATTCAAGGGGCTTTATTGCAGACATCATTATTTTTCAGTTTTATGTGCGGGTCCGACTCACGCTTGGCTGGTATTTATATGGACTGTAATTTTTTGCTTGCTTTTTAAACAAATAAAAACGTATCAGGTTTGTTTTTACTGTCGGCTTTAAAAGCATTTACTCAAATATTTTATTTGAAAGAATCTAGAAAATAGAGCTATTACTTATAGCAAACTATATGCAACGTATGTATACCACTTTAGGCAACGTAAAAGGACATACAATATTTTTCTGGAGGTGTTATTATAAGTTATGCTTATTTAGTTTTATGTTTTCCTATACCTATGTCTATTGTATTGATAAATGTGAAGTATTACCTCAGTATACTCGACTTTATAAAAGCATCAATACTAAATTGTGTGTGGTCAGTAAATAAGATCTCTAATGCCGAATATTAAGCCTTCCGATATATTAGCTTAAGAAATGTCGAAGATTTAAGAAAGCCAATTAAGGGTTTCTTTGTTTTCAACTTGTTATTTCTTGGTATATTTTTTGTATGTATACTTTATTCCATATTTAAATTAAACTAAAAGTAAAAAGCTCCAAAACCATATTTTATTATTCAGATACCAATACAAAACGCGTTGAGGAAATTATGAAACTTGCTATAAGGTCATCAGATATCCGAACTAATAAAATCGAAATTCTATCTCGTAGCTCGGCTCCTCGAAATGATCGATTCTCGCCATGTCTTGGTCGTTAAGTCAGTGTACGCGATACGAGAACCATTAGTGGGAAGTTGCGAAGCCGTATTTCGGGAATAGTTGGCTTTGACCAATATTGTCTATTTTGGTGTGGGATTTTGTGGGTATTAGTAGTTAAAATGAAAGGTTCTATTTTTATTACATCCATTTTTGGAATTATCTGATTTCAAGATAAGTCTTTACTTTCAAATTATTTTTTAAGGAAACTGTTTTCAATGTGATTATGTCATCATCATAATTCCTATAAATGAGCCCACTGCAGCAGTGCAATGAGTCTCTCCTACGAGATGAGGATGTAAAGAAACACCATGGACCTGGTGCTGCTTGGTGGACGTGAGACTTTAAAGTGAGGCGGCAGACGGACGTACAGATAGACTGCGGAGTTTTAGTAACAGGGTCCCGTATTAACCTATGGATACGGAATCCTAAGAATGGATTTAAATAGGCAATTTATATATTCCTCGAACGTGATACAGCCGAAATTAATTGATAAAGCAACTTTCTTTACATTTCTAAAAATATCTGATCTCGATCCCATCAGAACACTTCACCAAATAACACATTCACTCAGACATTGCAGTTTCGCTCAATATTAAATTATTGGCACAGTCATTTGCTCCTAACGACTTTCGATTGGTAAATAAATGGTTTACAGCACCGGCAGCTAATAATGGAGTGTTAAAATGTATGTAAATCGAGTGTCGGTATATTGACCGGTTTTGTAGTTGTAGATTTAAACCGTGAACGTGTAGAGTGCTAATATACGCATATTACTATATTAATGACAAATTAAATATTACGGAATTGAGAACTGAATAGTTATTTATTCATGGGGATGTTGAGTTTTATGGTTAAAAATAAGCTGATGTTACTTATTAATTCACTTCCGAAAATATATATCTACTTATTAATTAAATATAAGTAAATAATTAATTAAATATATTAAATATAAGATAAAGTAAACAAATCATAAAATATACAAACACTTGAAAGCAAATAACTGTATTCATCTCATACACACAGATTAAGCCTACTTATTCTATCCAAAGATAGATATATAGGTCTGCCTAGGGCATATTACTGTACATATATAAAACCCCACTAGGTCGATGTGTTCTTGGTAAAACAAAGGTTCAAGCAGTGAAATTTCAGTAAACAAGGCATTGTGTTATTTAACAGAGACTAAACCTTCGTTTGACCTCAATCTCATGTGACAGTAAGTGAAGGTGAGGAAGAAGACAGCACACGGGCTTACAAAGGCACTAACTCTTGATAAGATATTGCCGAACCACATCACTCCAGGCGCCCATGCAAAATTCTAACAAGGTTCAGCGCACAGAGGACTAATGATGGTTCAACCGTTGCGTCTTTCTATTCTATACAACGCCAGAACGCAGCTATAGGAAACTGCTCGCGTATATATTGTAATGCTGTTTTTAAATTTGTTATTACAATGCATACACGTATTTTGCGTACTGATCGTGTATAGTTTGTATCGTGGATGCTCACATCTTCGTTCCCGACTATACTACACCACTTACACTTGACAAGAGTGTTAAAAATTAAGTTTTTTTTGGTTCAGTAATATATGGAATTATATTTAAACTTTATTAGACAGGATTAAATACATAACAATCGCACCGGAAGACGGAGTCGGTACGGTTAGGTGCGACGTTAGCATGTTAGGTTGCATATAGTTATATACATGCGCGAGCCGAGCGAGCGAAGCGAGCAGTGCCGCGGCAGCAGCAGAAAATAATAGATAACTTCTTCAAATCAAATCAAATCAAACATTTATTTGCAAAAAATATGGTACAAGAAGATCTTAAAAATTACTTATAAGTACTAGAACATTCATATTTCACCACATACTTTGGCATGCAAATTTTCAGTACATCAATACATTCCTACTTGCTTAGTATAAACTTATAATTAGGTATTAGGTTTTTTTAATAGTTAGGAAATCTGTTACTTTATAAAAACATTTTTCAAGTAGCCATTTTGTTAACATTTTTTTAAATTTAATTTGTGGTAACATTTTAATTTCTATAGGTAGAGCGTTAAATATTTTAATACACATAGCATAGCACTGCCTGTGAAACAATTCAAGACGTGGCTGCGTATTGTAGACTTGTCTTACCACGAGTATGCTGTAATACAAAATTACTAATAGGAAAGCTTAGGTCAGGATTAGTCCGTATGGGTATTGGCGCTGTACATTATGAAACAAGATATTCTTATACGTTACTACGAAGTATACGCGAATATTTGCGTAGGTACTGCTCTTGTATGGATTGCAAGAACTTAACAAAAAATTTTTTTTCCAATATATACGCGAGCAGTTTCCTATGGCTGCGTTCTAGCCCTGTATAGAATGGAAAGACGCTCAACCGTTATTCCGTGATTGAAGAACAAAAAATATCGCGGGTTTAGTCACTTATAAAAAAAAAAAAAAAAATCCATCCATAAACCTTCGCATTTATAATTTGTATAAGTAATCATAAAAACTCAATACAATATTGTGATAAACATAATTAAGAGCATAAAAAGTTCTGATTTTTGTACGAAAGAGTCTTTGACAAATTTGGAGGCATTATAATGGTGGAGAGAGACTACTGCAGTGACAGGGGGTCAGCCTATCGCCCACAAAAAATCTCCAATAAAACCTCTGTCCCTTAACCTTCTTTTACAGTAGGGAAGCAGCTGGTACATTCTACGATTTTCCTTTTCTCTCAGTCCAGCTTGGAAGATATTACCCTATAAACATGTTTATATGGTAGCTCCATGTACTAATGAAGTGTTTTGGGTTAAAGTGTCTTATTACATGGTTGCCGTATCTAGATTACTTCTGATTATAGAGCTGTGGTGTCTGTCTCAAAACAAACTTGAGGCGCGAAATTACATCATCCGAGTTACTGCTCTGCAATCGATTATTAATGTTATTGGAGCTCCAAGACATAAGTAGTATGTGAAAGACCTAACGAGAAATACCATCGGTTAGTTGTTTTATTGAATAGGTTTATAGAGGAAAAAGAGTATTTGGAATAAAGTTTTTAGCTATCAATACAGGAAACTTTCCAAGTTTATTGGAATGAATTGCAAATCAAAATGTTTAACTCAGTTGTTATACCTATAAATAATATAGTTACTGAAATTTAGTTCGTACAAGCTAGGATCTAAGTTAATTCAGTGGACGGGTTTTGTACTCTAGGTCATCTCTATTAAATCCAACATTATTCATACAATTCCAATATCAAAATTTTGATTGTCATTGTAATGTGCAAACATTGTAGGTATTACAATGTTTTAGATTTACTTTCTCCTTCGTAATTTGTAATCGAAAATTACACGAGTTTTATTAGTTCATGTGTTTATAAACAACGTTTATAACAGCCGTGGATTACTAATAATATAAGGTTTATGATGTCATTGCGAAATAAAGCGTTACAGAGAGCTATGAAAACAAAGGTAGAGTCACATTATATTTACTATAAATCTTTAAAAAATTATGTAATTGGTGCAATAAGACGAGAAAAGAAAGCATATTTTGAATTTTATGTAAATAAAAACAGCGCCCAGCCAATAAAAATGTGGCACCACCTAAAGCGTACTTCTACTTTTGTAACAAGTGGACCTCAAATCCCTCGTCATCTTAGAGATGCTGACAGTATTAATAATTTCTTTTTAAATGTACCATGCACTAATGTAATGAATTTCGGAACTTATAATTTTTTTAATTATAATACATTTGGGTCAAGTAAATTTGAATTAAGGACCTGTACTGAAGGCGAAATATTAAAAATAATAAATTCGATCCATACAAATGCAACTGGTCATGACAAAATATCAATAGATATGATAAAGCTAACACTTCCTTCGACTTTGCCTGTAATCACTAAATTAATTAACTTATCAATCATTAACAAAGAGTTTCCTGACGAATGGAAACTGGCAAAAGTCATCCCTTTTCCAAAATCTTCGAATATTGATTCATATAGTGATATACGTCCAATCAGCATATTACCTGCTTTGTCCAAAATCATAGAGAGGGCTGTGTGTATACAACTCACTAGCTTCTTGGAGAGGAAGGGCATTTTGCCGCCTGTTCAGTCTGGGTTTCGGAAGGGTTTCAGTACAGCTACTGCACTTTCCAAAGTTACAGACGATATAATTGACGCAAGCGATAAAGGTAGGGGCAGTATTCTGGTGCTGCTAGATTTTTCTCGCGCTTTCGATTGTTTGAATAGTGCTCTCCTGCTGGCTAAGTTACATTATTACGGAGTGACCAACCTATCTCTGAAGTGGTTTGCTTAATTTTAAACAATCGAAAGCAGTTTGTAAGTCTAAATGGTGAGGGTGGAGAGCGGTTGGAGTCTCAGATAAGATGTGTACCTAGTGGCACGCCTCAAGGCTCTATAATTAGCCCTATTTTGTTTGCACTCTACACTGCGGATCTCCCGAGCCTATTAAAAACCTGTAATGTTCATTTGTATGCTGATGACACACAGCTCTACTATTCTTTTGACCCGGCTGATACCAAAAAAACTACTAGGATGATAAATGACGATTTAAAAATAATTAAGGAATGGGCTGATAATAATAATTTAGTTCTAAATCCATCAAAATCAAAATATATAGTAATTGGTACCAAAAATCAAATTTAAATCATTAAAACTCCACATCTCTTACAAAAAACTTGGGCTTATTGATGGACGAGGAGCTGAGATTTATGGAGCACATCAATCTTAAAACTAGAAACTGCTTTTACAGATTAAAATCACTGTACGCGCTTCGTGAACATCTCTCACAAAAAGTGAGACTTATTTTGGTTGAATCTCTAATTCTATCTAACTTTAACTATTGCGATACTGTGTATGGTCCTCGCATCTATGCGAAAACTAAAAAAGTCAACCAAAGGGTGCAAAATGCGTGCATACGCTTTTGTTATAATGTGCCAAAAAGGTCTCATATCACACCATACCTGAATAAGTTCAAAATCTTGAATATGGACCGCAGAAACCTTCATCTGGCCACACTTGTTCACAAAACAATATTTAAGCAAAGGCCAAAATATTTATACGCAAGTCTCTCATGGACTAGCGAATATCATAAAAAAAACGTCGAGTCAAAATATACGCGATAAATCCGGTTAAAAGGTGTTTTATTTAATAGTATGAATCGCGGAAACTTAAGACAATATTATTGAATATCATAAAGTTAACACCAGGGCCCAAAGCTCAAAAATGCTACAAATACCTAAGTATCATAGCGAGGGATTTAAAGGTAGCTTTAAATACTCTGCGTCCAAAATATGGAACAACAACGCACTTCCCGTTTGCGTTCGCTCCCGAACGGTCGTGTCTGCGGCCGCTCCCGAGTGTTCGTATTGCGCTGCCCTTGTTCCCTCCCCCGCACTCGTGCGGGCAAGGTGCCAAGTTAAGCTCTTTCGGAAAGTTTTCTCTTGTGGAGGCTGTGTGGTGTCAGGGCTAATTCATCTGCCCTTTTCAGGGCGGACCCGACTGCTGCCGGCCGAAGCATCGCTGGTCAGGTGGATACGTAACCGTGACAACTAAGCCTGATCGTCCGCCGTTCACCGGCAATAGGTCCGAACTAGGTCGTTTCTCTTACAGCGCAGATTGTGCAGCCATTTCGCCGTTCACCGGCACGTAGGTTCGCTTAAGATATTCTCTTACAGCATTCTCCATTTACATACTCAATGGATCCTCCGAAGCCATCAATAGATATAGAGCAACTCTGCTTCCAACAGGGCAAGATACTACAATGTATTATGTCCGCTCTTCATCTTTTCGTCAAGGCAAACCAGCAAAGCATCAAACTCCCTCCTGATCCCTTTGCAGATCTCATCCCTCCGGACTTTCAGTCTTCCCTCCCTCCGAACTACCTAACTGACCTTCAGGCGACGCCAGATCCCTCTGTGCAAGCCGAAAGCAACATGTTAGTAGACTCTACAGCGTGCAAACGCAAAACTACCCCGCCAGGTAGCGAGTCCGACTCCGCCTCTATAGTTCCAGAATCTCCTGCTCCGTTCACAGAGGTTCGCAAAAAATCAAAATCGAAGAAGAAGAAGCAAGCTGCTTCTTCGACTTCGTCTCTGTCCGTTTCAGCTGCTCCAGCCGCTGTTCCTGCTCCGCAAAATATCGCACTGGCGTCTGCTCCTGCGCCTTTTGTTACAGCGATCCCGGCGTCACAGCCTGCGTCGCAATCAGATTTGGCTCAGCCGAAAGTCAAGTCTCCGCCCCCCGTCTTTCTACGGGACAAGAACCGCTGGACCGAGGTCTCAGCTCTCTGCGGTAGGCACTATACCAAGATCCAATATAGTAAGGCATCCAACGTGGGTGACTCTATTAAGGTCGTTGTCAATTCCATTTCCGATTTCAGGAATCTTACTCGGCTTCTTGCTGATCAAAAGCTCGAGTACCACACTTACGCCCTCCCTGAAGAGCGTAAGATTCGGGCCGTCCTCAGAAACGTGCCGTTCGAGCTCTCGAACGAGCAAATCCAAGAGGACTTGTCTTCTCAAGGCTTCCCCGTCGAATCTGTGCACAAAATGCACAGCCGCCGAGGCAAGCAGTTCCCACTTGCGCTAGTAATCCTAGCGAAGAGCCCGCAAGGGCAGTCCATTTTCAGAGGCAAGCCCACCGTGTGCGGTCTCTCCAACATCCGCGTCGAAGTTCCACACAAGCGTGGTTTTCCAGGTCAGTGCCACCGCTGCCAACTGTATGGTCATGCGGCGGCAAATTGTTTTGCTTCCCCTAGGTGCGTCAAGTGCCTAGATCCACATGGGACTAAGGAGTGCTCTCGCACTCCCGAATTGCCCACCGCTCCGTCCTGCGTCTTGTGCGGCCAGTCAGGCCACATAGCAAACTTTCGCGGCTGCCCCAAGGCACCGCGTGCTGCCAGGGCTACCGTGAAGCCCATCGAGAACTGGAGAGAGCGACCGCAGCCTAGCTCGGACGCTCCTGCAGTCAGTTCAAAGGGCCCTAAGGCCTTTACTTCTATCATTCCAGGTCAGCGCAGCCGGGTCGCGACTCAATCGCAACCGGCTGCCAAACCGAATTCCCAGTGCCAGAACGCAAAAGGTTCTCAAGACCGCATGGCGTTCTGGATCCAGCTCGCTCCCATCGACGAGATCCTGGCTTTCGGCGCCGCTCTCGACGCCAGCCCAGAGGGTTTCAACGGTGCTCTTCCGGTCCTAACCAAGTTCGCTCCCCTTATTAGGAAACTCCAGCAAGCTCAACGTTTCTAAACGTAGTCCTTCTTTCCAGCATTCCTATCTCAGGGTGAGTCTGATCACTCTAGATAATCTCTTAGTTTCAGCTTTGTCATTTCTGCTAGTCTTAGCTTCTGAATTTCTCGCTTTCAGTTCCTTTTGGTGGCAGCCGTCCGGATGCCACTCACTGCGCAGCCTCTCTCTCCAATTGGCTGTCGCTCCGATAAATGATCAAGAACCTGGATTAAGGTAGGTCATAAAGGGGGATGTTTAGTGGGTATGCTCGGCTTCACTGAGTGAGTCTCCACACTGTCTGGGCATTCTATTTTCCGTTAGCCACTGGGGTTAACAGCTCATAGAATGCCCATTCGTCCGTAATAGGATTCATCCTCCTCCCACTAAAGCTTGCTTTACTGGTTAAAGCTTGTTTTAGGGGGTGCCAAAATTTTCTGTGGCGGAAAAACAAAAAAAAAATAATAATATGGAACAACCTCCCCCCACCACTGCAACAACCAATGTCTATCTATACTTTTAAATCTAAAATATAAAATTCTCGTGTCACTGTTTTCGTTGCCATACTCCTCCGAAACGGCTTGACCGATTTTGATGAAATTTTTTGTGCTTATCCGGTATCTATGAGAATCGGCCAACATGTATTTTTTTTTTTATTTATTTATTTATTTAAAACTTTATTGCACAAATAATTGGAGTACAATGGGCGGACTTAATGCCATTTGGCATTCTCTACCAGTCAACCACCACAAAAGCAGAGAAGTTAAATAAGTGGTGCAGATTATATTAAAAACTAAAATATATACATAATTAATAATACACAACTACATAAATACATATACATATATACTCTATACTATAATATGTATGAAATATATACATAAAAGCTATTAAACATATATAAAAATAAACAAAGTGAAAATTAGGATGATTCATTTGCTATCTTGAAAAAGTGAGCTCTGACGCATTGTTTAAATGCCAGTTTGCTAGGGGCTTTTCGTAGGAATACAGGTAACTTTTCCCACAGCCTTATTGCCTGAATAACAAAAGAGTTTGAAAGAAATCCAGAATGGTGTAAAGGAATATGCAGGCAAAGGTTATCAGAAGATCGGAGATATCTATCATGTGATGAACCAAGATACTGGAATTTACACTTTAAATATTCCGGGGCGCATGGATCATTTAGAATGGAATAAAGCATGCAGAGTATTCGGAGATGCCTACGTTGTCGAATGGGAAGCCACCTTAGTTGTTCTCGAAATATGGATACATGATCGTACTTACGTAAGCCAAAGACAAAACGAATACAATTGTTAAGGAGACGATCTAATTTTGTGAGGTAAACTTCATTGAGGTCTGTGCAGCATACATCAGCGTAATCAATGATGGGAACTATAAGTGCGCTAACAAGTAGTAATTTTGTTGATTTTGGCAGACAATATTTAAATCTATAAAGTGACCTTAGCGATGCTGTTACCTTGCGGCCTACCTCCTCAATGTGCTTATTCCAGTTTAGTGTTGAGTCAATGTGTAAGCCGAGATCCTTGACACATGAGCTGTAGGGAATGGTAAAATTGTTATATACAAGTGGTGGTGCCGAGGACCTGTCTATTTTAGCTAACTGACTCGAACTTCCTATTATTATGGCTTGACATTTGCTGGGATTCACTGTGATTCCGAATTGCTGTGACCAATGAAAAATATGTAACAGGTCTAAGTTGAGCAGATCCACAGCAGCGTCCACATTCAGGATGCCAGCACGGGCGTAGAGTTGCAGGTCGTCGGCATAAAGGTGATAGGAACACTTGAGATTTAAGGTAATAAGATTAATGAATATGGAAAATAATAATGGAGAAAGAATTCCACCTTGTGGTACGCCAGTATTTAAGTTGACCCAGTCAGAAATTGAGGATCCATCAGGACTAATTTTGATAGCTTGTTGGCGACCACGAAGATAATTAGAAAACCACTGCGATACTAATGGTGAAATACCGAGTAGATTAAGCGCAGCGATAAGAAGATCGTAATCTATGGTGTTGAAGGCATTTGAGAAGTCAATGAGAACTAAAACCGTCACCCGGGCAGACTCCATACCCGCTCTGGCATCCTATAAAACATTAAGAAGTGCTGTGGAGGTGCTGTGACCAAGTCGAAAGCCAGATTGATACGGGTTCAGTAAGTTATGTGAAAGTGTGAAGTCCGATAGTTGTTTGTGAACTACAGCTTCAACGACTTTGGATAGGTACGGCAATATGGATATAGGACGAAAATGGATCAGTAATGATGGGTTATTGCTTTTAGGGAGTGGAATTATTAGAGCTTTACACCACATTGCGGGAAAAGTTCCGGTAGAAAGAGAAAAATTTACAATGTGCGTAAAGATAGGGAGAACCCATTCTAACATGAGCACCATCATCACCCTTCCGATTCCATCAATACCAATCGCATTTGATTTTAGAGCTTTAAGTATTTTAAGAACTTGATCATTGGTTACGGGTGAAAATTCAAATGTTTCATTAGTAAGCTTAGGGAGATAGGATAAGAAATTTAAGGTATTCGTCTTTGTTGAGCTATCGAGAGATGGGCATGAAGCAAAATGTTTGTTTAAATCATTCGGGGTGAATGAATTATAGTTCAAGCCAGCATACTGTGAGCCTAGTCCAAGTGACTTTATGAATTTCCACACATTTGCCGGGGAGGAGTCAGTAATATTCTCGTGAAAATAACGGCGTTTTGAATTTCGTATCACCTGATTGCAACGGTTTCTAAGAGATTTATATCTGCTCCAGTTTTCTTCTGATCTATTCCTCTTAAATTTTAGAAAGGCTCGGTTCCGCTTTGACATAGCGATTCTCACTTCCTGATTAATCCAACCTGCAAATGGTCTTTTAATTTTTACATTGTGAATCGGTGCATGAGTGTCAAAAATCGAAGTAACAATATTACAAAAGGAATCAATCTTGTCAGCGATTGTTGAAGCTTCGAAGACGGTTGACCAGTCAATTTCAGAGCATTCCTTTGTAAAAAGTTCATTATTAATACGTGTATAGCTCCTAACTTTAATATTTTTCGGTAACGATTTTCGAAAATTAGATTTAAAACTAGCGTACAAAAGGTCATGTCTTGAAAAACCTGGAGCAGCTACCTGACCATAGCTTGATATAAAATCTGTAGGGGAAGTTAAAATTACATCTATCCAAGTGTCGGCTGTTCCATAATTGTGATGAGTGGCATTAAGTGTAAGTATTTTTAAATCAACTGCATTAACTAAGCTACGCAATCTACGAGATCGTGGACTATCTGTAAGAAGGTCAGTGTTAACGTCACCCATGATCAGATGCTGATTGTAATCACAAGCTATCACCTCGAGTTGCGACTCCATTTCGGAGAAGTAATCGCTAGTTGGAGGGCAATAAACAACTCCGAGGCAGTATCGCAAGCCACTCAAGCATATCTCAATGAAAATATATTCAGCACTGCCCGTGTAATTTGCTGGTGATGTAGATATAATTTTGTACTTTACTGAGGAGTTCAGATATATCGCTACTCCACTGCCACGGCATCCAATCCTATCATTACGAATCAGCGTGTACCCTGGGAGGTTGTATAAGTCAGAACTAAGATTGGGTTTAAGCCAGCTTTCAGATACTAAAAGTGCTTGAGTGATATCGGGTGTAAATATGCATAGCTCAGCATAATGCTGCGGTATGCTCTGAGCATTGACATGGCAAATATTAAAATTACCGGCTGTTAAAAAACTCTTGGGGTCCAATAGAGTAGGTGAATCGAGATCAGCATCACTGAGGGAGCAAAAGGAAACCTCGCTATCCGAGTTCATGATGGAGTGATATGAATCATCAGACATTATAATAATAAAATAAATATGTGTATAAATATATAAATAAAACTATTTTACTAACTAATATACTAAACAATAAGTAAATAATACTACATATACTTTTTTTACTACAACCAATTAAATTTAAAAAAATATATTTATATTTAGCATTCTGCCGCTTTTCTGCCGGTTCACTTTAACATAGATTAAAGTAGATACAGACTTAATATAACAATATGTAACAATGTTCAAGTAAATTTTAAGTTAAGTATAAACAGCAATAGAAAACTAAAATCGTCAAAAAAATTACTAAAATACATAAAACACTTTGAGCGTGTTTCGGAACTTAACTAAGGGCGATTGACAGTGAATGACAGTGATAAAGATGGCAAAATGACAGACGATGACAGAACATTTACTAGTCAATCACTCAACCAACCAACAACAACAACCAAAACATAAAATACATACACCCTCATTGTGATGATTTTAAAAAAGCTATAAAAAATAAACTAAAAGGAACCTTAGCGTCATAGTTGGTTACTTCCTCCGAGTGCTGCGTGTCTTGATAGGTTCCGTACGTACATGCGCGGCTGCAGAAGAATTTGTAGCCGGTACATTGTCGCCTGTGGTTGAGATATGCTTCGATGTGAGAACTTCCAATTGTGCTGTTGAAGATATACGTTGTCTCGAACCATCTGGCAACTTCACAAAAATGGTACCATCAGATGACCAAACGCTTCGTAAACCAAAAGCTTTGCGAGCAGACAGGAACAGAGTTTGCCTCATTTTAGTTAGAAACTCGGCTAAGACGTATGTAGTGCCCTTTAACGACGTCTTCTTGCTCCAAATGACTGACCGATCAGAGTAGTTGAAGAATCTGATAACTATTGGTCGAGGCTTATCAACTGACTTACTTCCAAGTCTATGGCAGTCCTTGATAGATGTTGTATTGAAGTCTAATACATGAAGCTGTTTATGAAAAATGTCAGTCACCATGTCGGCCAGCTTTTCACCACTCACCTCGGGGACCCCTGACAATAGCAAACACTTTCGCCTCTTTCGTGTCTCAAGGGAATCTACTGAATCATTCAATTCAGAAATTTGCTTACGCAGTATACTCAAAATGCTCCAGACAAGATTTTTGAATTCAGCAAATTCCTTGGCAACTCGGCTGATGTCTTCTTGTGGACGGGGTGCAGATGTCTTCAAGAGTGCTTCAAAATCATCCATTCTTTTGCTTAATTTTGATTCTAGATCTTGTTGTGATTCAATAACACTGGATATTGTTGCCATTGTGATGTGTTTAATTTTGATATGAATATGAGCTATAGTCACCGGCAGTTAAGGGCAGAATATCAGGTAATTACAGCATAAACTCACTGATTTTTTATATGTGCTGTAAATATAGGGCTATTACACCCAAAATTTACTTTTATAAATAAAATATAATAAACTTATCTATTTACTTATCTATTAACTTTAAAATTAGGAGAGCATATGTTGCTTGTTTTATTTCTACCCACAAAAAAAAGTTGACCCGACAACGTTTGCCGGGTCAGCTAGTTAAAATATAAAACCATGCTCAAAGACAGGCAGTTGCGTGAAGAGATAGCTTCCAGTGGTGCTATGTATGTATTCTGTTAATATGTATCTGTGTAAGTATAAAGATATTGTAAATGTGCTGGTATGTGTGTGTATGTATACATATCCTCATATATATATATATATTTTTACAATGTAATTATTTTATCTGTATATGTTTGTATTGTATGTGTGTGCATTTACATGTATGTAAGTAAATATTAAGTAAAGATACATAAATTAAGTATATAAATGTAGTAGTAAAAAGTTTTTAATAAGCTTAGTTGTAGCTGGTAACATTGGTACAACTCTTTCCTTATTTTGTTTGTTTTTGTTATTATGTATAGATGATGTATAGAGTCAAGACATAAAGCAATACTCAAGAGAGTATTGCTTTGTGTCTAAACGGTTGGTTATAATAAATCGTATGTTGTTTAGGGCAAGACTGAAAATCAGCGCTGTCAAGTGTTTGTTTGCACTTGTCAGCAATATGCTGAGTCTTGACCCATTTCCAAGCTAAATGTGTATGTTCTTTTTTTTCTGTTTGTAATTTACATGTTTGTGAAAATAAATCGTTTTTATTATTATTATATGTATATATCAAAAAGGATATTCTCTCTAAAAGAGGTAAGTATTATTATAATCAAAGCACTAAAATAAACTTAAAAAATAGTTTTAAAGGCCATATACCACCAAGCTGGCCTAGTCGGTTGGAAGTTGCAGGCAAAAGCTCGTATGTTATACAATAAATTTTGTTAATATTATACACGAGCGTTTGCCCGCGACTTCGTACACGCATAAACTCAAAAGTCCTATTTTCCGTTCCCGTGGGAATTCCAGGAATTCCTTCCATTATACAAACACTTATTGAGGAACCTTTATAGCAAGTATCACATCCGTGCACTCAAAGATTAAGATTTTATCATCTATACATATAATAAAATGGTAGGAAAGTCAAAACTGTACATTGAATATTTTTTTAAAAGAATACTTGGGGTATGATCTACAATCGAAACAGAAACAAAAAATATAGTTTTTTAGAATTTTTGTCTGTTTGTCTGTTTGTCTGTTTGTCTTTCCGGGATAAACTCAAAAAGTACTGCATGGATTTACTTCAAATTTGGCATGAAGATAGTTAAGAAGTCGGGTCAACATATAGGCTACATATTATCACGCTAGCAGTGTTATAATCGTAGGTGCGTTTGGTGCTGCATAGCGTTCACGCAGACGACGTCGCGGGCAGCAGCTAGTACAAACTAAAACATCATATATTTCCCGTTCCCGTGGGAATTCCTGGAATTCCTTTCATAACACAACCAGTCTCTTTTTGAAGAACTTTTATGCCAAGTATCATATCCTTGCACTCAAGAAATAAGATTTTTCATACAAACTAAAAAGTCCAATAATTCCCGTTCCCGTGGGAATTTCGGGAATTCCTTCCTTAGTGCACCCTTGCAACCCCGAAGGAATGTATGTTCCAAATTTGAGCTTTCTGCGCCCAGTAGTTACGGCTGTACGTTGTCTGTCATTCACTCAGTCACTCAGTAACGGAACATTTTTATATATATTGATTGATTTAATATTGACGTTTTGTTGTACTTGCCTTCCCCTTATCATTAATATTTGGAAATACGCTTTGAATCATATACTTAATACTAATAATTATATCGAAATATAAAAGGAACAGAATTCCTGAAATTTAAATATCATTCATATTAAGAGTTTCATGTCAAACCATAGCTATAACAGTTTGATGACTGGTTGGCAACATGTAAAACAAACAGCTCATAAACCACTACAGCCATATTCATTGCGTGACAAAAAAAAAAAACAAAAATTTGGAAACATTTATTATATTTAGTTTGGCCACAACCATACTTCATATATCTTAATTGACCCTAATTGACGTTATCAGTAACACTAATAGGCTTACCGTTTCACGGTTCACCGTCTTTTATTTTTCGATGCAATGTCGAAAAAGGCGTTGGAGTTTACACCTTTTAAATTTGATAGCCCACGCAATGAGCTAGAATACTGCCTATTTATTCCACTAGAGGCGCTGATTACGCTTGACTCATATCAATTTATACCAGAGTAAAATTTAATTTTATAGTGATTTTACAAAAAACATTAAATGCGTCATAGCGCTCTCATAAGTTTTATAGAAAATGGATACCATAGTTTCCAGGATATATACTTGTTTTGGTTATGGATGTACCTACTTGATTTAAACTTTTGTGGAAATGCACATATTACGGTCCACATTTTGATACAGAAAAACAAATGATTACTTATATTTACCACAAAAAAGAACACTGAACAAGCAGTTTCCATAACAACTTGTTCATTTGACAGTTTGTTATGGGTCAAGCGTCTCAAATAACATCTATTTACAGCAAAAAGTTGTTGGGGTTAACATTGTACGTTCATTTAAATAGTTATCGTTGGGTTTAAAAAGTATTATTTTTACGTTACCACAAATGTTACACCTAGGTTAATAAATGCTTGGAAACGTAAATATTTTAAAGTGATTAATTTATGACAGTAATTTTAACTCTATTTCTTACTGAATTATTTTTGTGATGAAGTATCTAGCTAACATTAACGATTTAAAACATGTGAAGGTTGTTTTTGTGAACAAATGATTAGGAGAAACTTGTTCTTTAAACTTAGGTTCAAAGTTGTTATGCGATAAATATAAATATTATTTTAGGCAGTATAAAAGATATTTAGTTACAGTAACTTTAAGAAGGCTTCGATAAAAAAGTTAGCTCATAATATAGAAAACATTAATCGGTGAACAAGAAGCTATCTGTAAAAGTTATATCTATAATAAAAGATCTGTAACAAAACCTTGATATTGACAGCAGTATAAATTATGTTGTCGTGGACCACAGAGTAAAAGAAACGGTGAAACCAAATGATATTTTAGGTTAAAACAAACAGAAAAGTATTTTTGTTGCTGAATAATTTCACGGTTGATGTCAACCTCACTAAATGGTCAGTGACGATAAAATGTGCTTAGAGTGAATCTTGCTAATCATGAATCATTAAGCAATATGCTTATTCAAGGACTACTGAACTCCTAAAATGTTCTTATCTCCTAAAGTACCTATCGATCGTTCTGAAAAATGACAAAAACAGTGGGAGATTTTATGTAGAAACTTTTTTCAGATGCAATCTGCAGAAAAGATTAATCAAAAGACTGAGGAACTTTTAGTTTATTAGTCCAGAATCTTCAAAGTATTCTTATCTGAGCAATTTTCAAGACAAAATGAATAATTGTTAAATAACTGATTTTGTTAATTTTCTAAGACCACTAAACAAAATGTTTCAAGATTTTATACTCTATATCAGAACAGGGTTGGCGTTTTATGACTGAAACAAGGCATAATATTTCGTCCGAGGTCGCATAATTTAGTCGTCAGCTACTTATAACATTTGATTCAAGAATCCTTGTATTGATTTATTCTGTTTGTTCAAAGCCTTACATAAGGTTTATTTAAGGTTTTTATTATAACCTTGTGCTACATACTTCTAGTTTACTTACCTACTAACAATTTTTATTGATACTACAGAATTTCTAACCCTAGTTCTTTAGCTTCCGTGCTGGAATGGGAGCGAAAGACAAACGTAGAATGTTCCAGCTGCTTCTCTTCCCGGGCATACTGTAAAAGTTAGTTAAGGGACAGAGGTTTTAAAGGCGTTTTTGTGGGTGATAGGCTGACCCCCTGTCAATTCAGTAGTCTCTTTCCATCTTTATAATACCTCCTTTGTCAAACGTGACATCAGATGGTCTTGTAACCTCTGGTGTTCTGCCTTTATCCCATAAGGGATACAGGCGTGACGTTATGTATGTATTTATGTATTTTATTTGTTTACACAAAACAATAAATAAATTGACACTAAAAAAATATATGTCTGGAGACTGTGACTAGTATAATGGACACGGAAGACTAGGTTTTCCTTGTTTCGTGATTATGAAAGCTTACTCACACTGGAACTCTATTTAAGTGTAGATTTTTGACAGTTCTCTAATAAAAATTGACAGCAAGTATTTTCTTGCTTTAAAGTCAACACTTGATATGAGTAAAGTTCAAATAAGAGCCAACAATTTTTGGCAACAAGGTATCACAATTATTATAAACTTAAACTTATTTTAGTGAAACATAAAATATAAAAAAAATTAGGTACCCTAAAGCTACGCGTGTAGCTACAGAGTTAATCCTTTACTTGTCGTAACTTCATTAAAAGCTACAACACCATACAGGTTCTTCCTGCTTGCCTTCCGCCACACATTACACACATTAAAGCTCAAGAGTTAACAAAGTTAATACGACGGAAGACAATGAGTCAAGTATGTCTATAAAGATGTGGGTATAGTAAAACATAGTGAAAAACGCGGCTTAATCATATTTGAAAACGAGGTAATTTTTTTGGTAATAGATCTAAACTTCAAGAGGTGTGATTTAAGAGGTGTGTGTTTGATATCAGTTTCACCTGATAGATGAGGCCAAAGAAGATAGCTTTAGAGTTTTGAATATAATTTTATTGAAGTCAAAAGTGAGTCCAGGCCAAAGGCATGTTTAGTATTTTAGTTTAAAAACCGCTTAACTTGGAATGCCTACCACTAGAAATATATTTTTACTTTCCTTGCTATTTTACCTTGCAAATAAAGGATATGAATATGACATATTATAAACTATACATTACATACATTTCCGGTTTTAAATTCTGAGTTAAGGTTCACTAATATAGTTATCACGAAGTTTCTTATAGCGAGTGTCATCTAGTTAGATAAGCCATTTTGTTGTAAAGGATTCGTGAAAATTATTCCTTTGACCTCTTACCAGCGTCTTACGACCTCGTCTTGCACACTTACAACTTGATCTACAGAGTTAAATAAAGTTAGAAATTGTGCGCAACAAGACTTTAATTGACAATTTTGGTAGATTGCATGAATAATCTAGATTAAATACAGTTCACATAATGCTAAAAACTTCACGTAATGTTACCTGGTTCAAAACTATGCAGAGCTTGTAACTTGGAGTCTGAATATTGCTTTAATAATTTCGCAAAGAATTTCGATGGTCAAAGACCGAGCCCTGATAGCTCAGTTGGACGAGGGCCCGGAATGCGAGTGATCTGGGTTTGAGACCCAGCCGGGATCGATGTTATTTGGTGTTTTTCTCTATTATGCTTCTTTTTAGGCTTTCGTGTCACAAAAAAGAATTAAATTGGTTATTTGTCTTTTAAGATTCTTATTCAAGAAGTGAATTTATATTAATTAATTACTCTTTAAAAAAAAATATAGAAATATTCAACAGCGATCTTTTTGAATAATACTTTACAAACGGGGTACTTTTAGACTGTGCCCTGCAATTTTTTTAAAACAAATTGAAATAAATAGTGTCGCAATTTTTTTCAAAGGGTATTAATTTCTTTAAAGTTTTAAGGGTGGTCCACTACGGGAGGATTGCTCGGGTTTGTCCCTTTTACCACACGTTTATCCAGGGGCGGTAGATCTATTCTAAGCCTCTATTTCAAAGATCGGCCGGCATTCGGAAGAGCTTTTGTTAGAAACCATGTCATCGATTGTAATAAAAAGACAAACTGCATTACCACATTTAATCAAAACTCGTAGGTACTTAACTTTTGAATCGAGCCCGGAATTTCAGAAAAGTGAACAAACTCTTTTACTTTTCAGTTGCACCAGGTGGCATGGAGGGCAAACGTATTATCCGTGTTGTAGCCGCCTTTGGATAATAATAATAAATAAAATCCCAATCACATCAACTACATGGCTCCAAAGTAAGCATAGCTTGGGTTATGGGATACCTTGTAGCGAGCTAGGGGTAACCTAGAATATAAATACATAAATAGATAAACACCCAGACACGGAACATTTTTTTTTTCTTGTTCCGTGCGGGAATCGATCCCGTAACCACTGGCCTCTGCGGCAGACAGGTTTACCCCTTCGCCAAAGTGGTCATGACAAATGTCTATCAAACCTTATTAATGGTACTCATTTGTCATTTCACGTCAATTAACCGTGAAGGATCCTACTTAAAATAAGCTTTACTCTTAAATAAGGCTGCGTAAACTGCCGAGAACCCGAGTGGTAGAACCCATTTAGGCTTCGCCTGGCTAGTGGCTGCCTTTCATTTATTTATTTATTTATTAAAGTAACATACAGTCTTTAACAAATCTTTGTAACTTAAAGAATACAATTTGACCTAAAGTACCATATACGATATAACAAAATAGAAACTTTACATGTTACACAAAAGCAAACTAAAGGAAATTAACACAATAATTACATAATAGGTTCTGAATAAACATTACAGAAATAAATGATTAGGCAGTAATCATTCAAACAAGATCGTCTTTGTATCTTTTTTAAATTTATGTATATTATCACAAAAAATATCGAGAGATTTCAGGGATTTATTATAGAACTAGCTGTTGCCCGCGACTACGTCCGCGTGAATACCGGTTATGGGAGTTGGATAAATAATATTATAATATCGCCTTTGAAGTTCAAAGTCAAAATCGATTCAGTTGTTTAGCTGTGAAAGCGTTACTGATAGATAAACAGAAAGAGTTATTTCAAAAACTGTTACAACAAAGCTGTCATTCGCAGTTTCACCCAGGTTTTGTGAAAAAGACCTACAAAAAATAAAATAGAAAAAGTAACCTACAAAAAGTACTTATATACCAAACAGGAATACCCTACGAAAGGCACACTGGGTAAAAGTTAGGCTGCAAACTGGACGGCAGCGACAGGCGACGCGACGCGGGGAATCTGCGGGGCTAGCACGCTACCGTCGACAATGATAAATCGGACCTTTTATCGATATTTTCTTAGAATATGGTATTTATGGTTCTGTAGTCTTAATCATGGTATCAAATCGAGTAATTCTATCTATTATGGTGCGCATATTAGCTTACTCTAGCCACCGCGCGCGGTTTTACTCGCGTAACTTTTGATCCCGTGGGAATTTCGGGATAAAATATAACCTTTCCTCAAGAGTTGGGCTATCAAATGCAAAAATAGTTTTTCAAATCCCACTTGTAGTTTCTGAGATTAGCGCGTTCAAACAAACAATAAAACAAACTCTTCAGCTTTATATATTAGTATAGATAATAGGATAAAATAATATTGATCTTGTCGATTCGACTATTTATCGATGGTTGCTAGCCCTGCTAGGCCGTTCTCGACGCCAGCGGGCGCTCGAGCGATTTGTCGCGGTTTCATACAAACTCAATACTTTCTATCGTGTCGCGGAAATGGCTGCTCGCGTCGCTGCCCGCGCCGCTGTCGCTCTCGCTGTCGCTGTCGAGTAGTCGAGTAGGTTTATATGTAAGTAGGTTTATTACATAGATGGTGCCCGCGACTTCGTCTGCATTGAATTAGTATTTCGAATAGGTTATTTTCTTCTCCAAGATCCTATCTAAAAAAATAAACATGAAGAATCTTCCCCCATATAATATGTAGGTATAACTCCTAACCAATACATTACAAAGGCACATTCTAGGTAAAGCTATATTACTGTAAAGTTTCATAAAAATCCATTCGGTAGTTTTTGCGTGAAAGAGTAGCAAAAATCCACCCGTCTAGCCATTATCAGTGTATAATAATTATATAGACGACCACTTTGGCGATGGGGTAAACCTATCTGCCTCAGACGCCATTGGTTGCGGGTTCGATCCCCGCACGGAACAAGAAAAAAAAAATGTTCCGTGTCTGGGTGTTTATCTATTTATGTATTTATATTCTAGGTTCCCCCCTAGTTCGCTATATGGTATCCCATAACACAAGCTATGCTTACTTTGGGGCCATATAGTTGGTGTGATTGTCTGGGGATTAAAAAAAAAAAAAAAAAAAAATTAAAAAAATAATGTTTAGTAACCTATATGTTTGGCTGTTTTTCACGGTCAAACGGCTTAGCCAATTTTAATGTAATTTGGTATGGTAGTTCATAAAATCCTGTGTTGAGTTTTGACACTTACACCACTTTTTATTCTAAAGAATTCTACGGGTTCAGACTTCCAAGAGGCAGAAAAGATCAATAAAGAAAACCTAAACGATATTGAGGTCTATTATTTTACGTTTAACTTTTTTACAATATATCTCTGTATGTACACTACCTACATTAAATCTAGCAAGAAGCTTTATTTATTAATGATTTAGCCCTATCAACATAGTAAACTTTTATACTACATACCAACTATCTTTCGGATTTATTATAATATTATATGTCAGCCACAGATGTCAGCAGAATAGAACAACAAACAGACAGACACAAAAAGACATTTTTTTCTTTCAAATTCTTACTTTTTTTTTCATTTCTTAATAACCTTACATATTTTTTTTGTAAAAATATTTCATGTTCACACGTTATTGTTTACTGTTTTATAATACATATGTATGTAAAGATAGATGCATGGTAAAGATTGATACAAAAATAAATAAAAAATATAATAAAAAAAAATTACGCGAGCAGGATCGAACCCACGACCTTAGACTCATGGTCGGTCTACTCGCAACTGAGCTATGAGTACTTCTCACGGAATGTATCTGCTTTGTGGTACTTCTGATCTGTATGCCGAACATCTGCACCATATTCTAGTAAGTTTTAGGCATAACTTTTAAACATCTATAAAAAATTTTTTCGATCCTAGATTTTTTTTATGTCTGCAGAATCTGCTCATAATCCTGGACCACTTTTGTTAAGGCATCATATCTATATTTCTTACGATTTTGATGATCCCTTAAGGGTTCTGCATCAGATGTTCCAGTAACCGAAATAAAATATACCCTATATGTTGCCCCGGCTTCACAGCTATACATCAAAAAAAGTTTCATTCAAATCCGTCCAGCGGTTCCAGAGATTAGCGTGTGCAAACAGACAAACTTACAAACAAACAAACAGACAAATTTTTTTTTTTCAGATTCTTACTCTTTTTTCATTTCTTTATAACCCTAGATAATTTTTTTTGTAAAAATATTAAATGTACAGACACGTTTTTTTTACTCTTTTATTATATGTATTGAAGAGCAAGAGCGCCTGGAGAAGGTATTTTTCGCATAGTTAGTATGATAAGGTGTTATGTAGAAGGTATCTGTGGAACGAGAGGAAGGTCGAGGTACTTTAAAAATAATTTTACTAAGAAGGTTAGAACAATTTACATGGCTATTTATTATCTTAAATAGAAATATGGTATCCAGGTATCTGCGCCTTAAGTCTAGCAGTTGTATATTATGTCTCAAAGCGCTTTCAACGTAGTCTGTGCTTTGAGAAGCGGCTCGATAATTAAGCGACTTCACAAATTTCTTTTGGACTCTTTCTATACGGCAATTGTTGACAGCATACTGTGGGCTCCAGACTACACTTGCAAACTCTAACACGCTCCTAACAAATGCATTATACAGTAATTTGAGAGTGCTGGTATGTTTAAAAGGTCTTCCTATTCGTAGTATCATACCCAATTCTTTGAACGCTTTGGCTGTTATGATATCAACGTGTTCATTAAAATGCAGTCTAGAATCCAGAGTTACGCCTAGATCCCGTATTGAAGTGACTCGATCTAGGGCCCGCCTTGCAACATTGTAGTTGTACACTATGGGAACCCTCTTTCTCGTGAAAGTGATTATGTGACATTTTTCAATATTCAAGAGTAGTTGATTACATTTGCAGTAGCTTTCAAATCTATCTATGTCACTCTGCAAATCCTGACAATCATTTATAGTTTTGATAATTTTATAAATTTTTGTGTCGTCAGCGTACAGGAGATGTAGTGAATTATTAAAACAAATTCCTATGTCATTAATGTACAGGACAAACAAAAAAGGACCCAGAATTGAACCCTTTGGAATACCTGAAGAGTTCAAAAGAAAAGAAGATTGAAAACCTTTTAAAGTAACTGCCTGAGATCGGTTACTAACATAGGATTTGATCCATCGTAGGAGATCGCCATGTACACCAATCTCCCAAAGCTTTTTAATGAGAACTGCGTGACTAATTTTATCAAATGCCTTCGAGAAATCGCTGTACACGGCATCCACCTGATATCCAGCATCCATGGCATTCAATATAAAGTCCACGTATGAGACCAAATTGGTGTTGACACCACGACCCGGACAAGATCCATGCTGCTCATCAGACAGTACGTGAAGCAGTTGAGAGTTTAAAGAAGCTGTAATTAATTTTTCAAAAATCTTCCCTAAAACATAAATTTTAGAGATAGATCTGTACTGTTTCACATCATGCTTGTCGCCACCTTTGAATATTGGAGTTACAAGAGCCTTTTTCCAAATGTTCGGAAAACATCCCTCAGAAATAGATTTTCTATAAATTATGGTAAGTGGAGTTGAAAATTCCTTGTGCAATTTGCTAATAAGTAGTGGATGAACCCTGTCACAGCCAACGCCTTTATGTACATCTACCAATTTAAACATTTTCATAACAGTTGGTTGTGATATTTCAATTGAGGAAATATTAACTATGGATGTATTGCCATTTGCGACTGAATCGTTGTCCTGCATAGAGCTATCACTAGGGACAAAGACTGAGTTGAAATAGTTATTAAACATATTACAAATTTCTGCCGAGTCTGTTGAACATTTGTCATCATACAACATGTGAGCAGGCACTGAGTTAATTCCTAGCTTTGATCTTATGAACTACCAGAAATAACGAGGCGACCTTTTGATGTTTTCTTCTGAAAACTTTATGTAATTAGAGTAACACTCTTTTTGTAATTGTTTTTCTTTGGTGCGCAGTTCGGAGAAGAGTTGGTAATCTAGAGAATTATTATATTTTTTCCACCGGCTATGAATTTTATTCTTTCTTCTAATTAATTTAATCAGATTTTTAGAGTACCACGGAGGAGAATTTGTATTTAATTTAACAATTTTTTTGGGTATACATTTTTCCATTAGATCATACAAAATATTATAAAAATAATTAACAGACTCTTCTGTGTTTAAATTTAGAAATTCCTTCTCCCAATCAACTTCCCTTAGTCCCGTGTTTATTTGGGTAAAGTCCGCAGCAAAGTAAATTAATTTAAGATGTTCATTCTCTTGAATATAGGCTGTGGTAGGTAACATAAAGTTTACATCGAGTGCCTTGTGGTGCGGGTCTTCTGCAGTCAATGGGTGGGATGAGTGAGTAACAATACAATCGCAATTACTTAGTATTAAATCTAGGATTCTGTTATTACAATTGGTACAGCTATTATTGTTTTATTGTATTGTTTTAAGTTAGAAAATTGCATGAAATCTTCAAGTGAGATAGCATTTGAATAATTGTTGTTTGTATTTAAATTAAGTATTTTATTATTATCGAAGTACCAAATAGCGTGTGAGATATTAAAATCGCCTAATATTATAAAATAATCATTTGGATTATTTATAATAGTTTCAGAAGCATTGTCATAAAAATTTAAAAGCGAGTCCGTGTGATTTTTGCCGTGCGGAAAATAGCAACACGCAATATTTAGAGTCAATATTTTTGAATGAACTGGTTGGGAGGCGCCAGGGGAGGCATGCGCGGGCGCCGCCGCCGCCCCGAGTTCCAAAGTGAGCCAGAGCTCGGCCCCGCGCTCAGTGTTCCAGTCGTCGCGGCGGCGCGCGCACATGCCCCGCCGCACCGCAATCAGTACACCACCGCCGCGGGAGCCCCGCTCGTCACTAACAACACGATCTCTTCTATATACGTCGTACTTATTATAGAAATATTCACTATCACTGTAGTCGGTTGTAAGCCAGGTTTCGGTTAAAATAATTAATAACAAGGTTCAAGCTCGAAGGGACATTATTATGATTTGTGTCGCTACCGGTGCTGTTCGAAATATTCTTTGCGATTTTTGACTTATTTCAATATTTTTTTGGTAGAACAGGGTTTCTGAGATTTTTTTGTGCTTTGAACTTATTATTTTCTTTTGGAGAGTTTTATAAATAATATTTGTAGACATTACTATATTTTCATATTAAATACAATTATTATAAACTGATAATGCCACTTTTACTTGTCTTTTAATGTCGAAGCAGTACCAACCAGCATGAAGCCAGCTTTGTGATTTACGGTCTAAGCCTTCTCGTCACCCAGGGGAGAAACTCATATAGCCCTGCAGTGGGCGCATTACACAGACTTGTGCTGAACGAAACTTCAAAGCAGTATTACTCTCGGGAGGCAACCATCTGTAGTGTCTGAAGAAGACCGACGACCTGGTTTAAGTCGTTAGTAGGTTGGATATGGGCACTGTGGCACGAAGTGGCATTCCGAAAAATGGATGTAGCTAATTGTGTATTTTTATGATTTCGTTTGCTGAAAAACACTTCACTCTTTTCACACCAAGGCATAATTTTATGCTTTGATATCGTGAAAAATATAAAGATAGACTAGCGATGTATCAATCTTAAGTCATTTGCTATTGTGGTATGGCTATTGAAAAATTTGATTGCATATCTTTACAGATCACGTCCTTATATTATCATACTTTAAAACATTCCCCAGTAGACATACAAAATTGGATGAGTACATATCATAGAACACATATACTCAAGAGAAGAAGTACAACTTCATACATTAAAAGTTAAGACTAGACGCCATCTGAAAACGGTCCACATAGCTAATATGGCGGGAATTTCAAACAGTTCAATCGACTTCGAGATTTGAACTTACTCTGGTCTGAATAAAAATAAGCAAATACTTAAAAACTTGTTAGGTGAAACACCATATGTATCAGTTCTGTAAGGTTTGCTATTTTTATTACGACTGGCTAAATATAAGGTTAACTTGATGAACAATAAGTAAAACAAAAAATAAGTTTTTGATACTTTTATTTTGTTTAAAGTAATACAACAAAAGTTGTGGATAAATTGTCACTCTTTCTTAAAAATACGAATTCACACTGACGTGAGTTTCTTCAAGCAATCAGGGGGAGAAAAGTTGATTAAATCACGAGAAAACTTAAAACACAAACACACTTTAAAAATATCGCAAAACCGCAATCGCGAAAAAATATTTTCACATTGTGAAGTAGACGTTAATTTTTGACATTTCTTTTTATGTCTGTGTTGCTATATTCAAAGAACATCGATTCGCTAATTCATTCGATTATGTAATACGGTCCCTTTAAATATTTGTTAAATTGTTCAAAAATTATGAAGAAGTCATGTAAAAGTTTTCGTTTAATGTTATTTCTAATAAAAGCGAAGATTTCTTGAAGAAAAATATGAATAAGTGTAAACTCAAAAAAATACTGCGATGTATTCGAACAATCGATTGAGTATTTTTTTTCATAGGCTACACTGGTATCGTTCTTGCTCTTTTCCTCTTATTGTGTTCTGTCTTCTTCACTCTGTCTCCAGTATGTAGTCTGCACCATCTCTATACATTGTCGACGCCCCCTGGTACATATTGAGTAAATCGTGTACAGACCAAGAACCAAACCATAACACATACTCGTCGATCAGATTCAGATTGTATAGAGTCTTTTTTGAAGTAAGTCAAAATTAAGGCTTCTTTACATTCTGTAATTATATTGTTTATAGTAAATATCAAAGACAAGAAATGGTTCCTGCTACGCTGCGTCGACTTCATAACTTTATAATCCATATTAATTTGTGTATGGATTGTGTGGTTAACGCTGTAAAGTACACCAAGTAAGGGAAAATGAAAATAAGGGAAATCCGAGAGAATATAAGAAAATTTTGCAAAGCCTTGTATATTATAATCAAATCAGTTTTGTATCAAACGAAGCTTTCAGGAATATCAAACATAAATTATCATTGAAACTAATCTAATCAACCTAAATCATATAACCGCTGTAGCCGGTATTCGACCACTACCTAAATCATCCTAACAGTATGACGCTTTAATGTGTCATCCATGTTTGTATAGGATAGTTATCAAGTATATTTCTGCCATAATTGCAATTTCAGATACTCTTTGGTTTTTACATTAAAGATCAAATATACTCGCAGATTTAAACATGAGACGGGTATCTTTTTTGTTGTCAAGTAAAAAAATTACATTGAATTATCCGTGAGGAAATAAACCAGGAATAAAAACAGACGTATGTAGGTTGCTCGTTCCATACCTGACTGTACCAAGAAGTAATTAGTTTTTTGTGAGTAAGCCTTAAATTTCCATACCTGGATCTATTTTGCGCTTTTGTTTTAACTTTTTTTTCGATTATTTGATTTCTATCTCACTTGATGGTAAGTTAAGTAGAGGTTGAAGATACGGGCACTCAAGCTTAGGAAGGAAGGTGAATTGGGATTATACAGCGACTCTCTTTAGAAACTGGTGGCAGGATTTCTAGCGACGTAGTGCTCCAAGGGCCTCTTTAAAACGGGTTGGCTGGCTAAATATTTTTAGTGTAAAGTTTTACGAAAAAACTGATGATATAAAGTATTTAGTTTTCCTTATTAAAATAGTTTATTTATCTATACTTATGTGTAGTAAAACTAGTCTGATTTTACATATTTTAAGCGATTAAACAATATTGTCGAACTCCTAAACCTCAGTTTAAATCATTTTATAGATATACTAACTTATACCATTAACTTATATGTTTAATTACGAACGTGGCTCGTGGGATGTAAGACCATAATTTAAGTTGCCATGCCGTATTTTAAAACACCAATAAAAATACATCTTTGAAGTATTTTCGATAAGAAAAGTGGTGAAATTTTTTCATAAAGCCTTCTATCATGCAATGGGTAATACTAAGAAGTTTATTTTTCATGGGACACTCGTCATATTGTACTTAGTGGTTGTTTAATTTTGAAGGTGTAGTTGGATTGTTATACAGATAGCCAATTAATTTCACTCAATTCTTACAAGTTAATGCTGTTAGAAAGATCCCAACCTTTTTTGTTATGTAGCCAACTTTTTAATACTGTTTACTCTTGTAGCTTTAATGTTTCTTTGTTTATTTCTGTGTACAATAAACCTTGTACGAAATCTTTGCCAGAAGATATTAGTATCTGAAATAAAAAACAAAATCAAAATTTTGAAAAACCCACGACGCGACGTTTAAAAAGTAATTGAAATTAAAAAGTAAATGTAGATGTCGCAATAACATAGGTATTCAACTCCATATAATCTTTATAAGAAGAGCAAGAAAATTCGCCTGGGGCTGCCATTGAATGAATTCGTTTTGTAGTTTTATATTGAAATTTAAAATATTGATGGCAGCCCTCGACGGATTTTCTTGCTCTTCTTATAAAGTTCACAGGGAGTTGAATACCTATGTTATTGCGACATCTACATCTTCGAGAACCGAATAGGTAATTGTAGGGAAGTGCTATGAAAACGAATAGTATGTTGTTCATAATATGACCGACTCTGTGTGAGATCAAGTGAATTTTTTAAAAAGCTTTTCACGTTACTTATCTCTCGTCACATAAATCATTTCAGTCGGGGGATCTTAAATAATTGTGTTCTTTTTCAATTACTTTTCAAACGTCGCGTCGTGGGTTTTTCAAAATTTTTATTTTGTTTTTTATTTCAAACTTTTTAAAGAGCATAATATAGGTACCATACATTACATTACACAACACCTCGTTCCTCATCAGCCCTCTAATGTGAAAACCCATGTAGTTTATTTTAATACATAGTGAAGTATTATAATAAGTATTTAAAACACAACTTTGCTGGTGGCTCAACTTTGCTGGGGCTTTGTTGTAACGTAACACGATATCATATAACATTATACCAATCAAATCCAAAGCGATAATTGAAAACGGCATCCAAATCGGACCAATGGTTTGCAAACAAATATTTACTGCAGCGCCCCCTGGTGAGTTGTTACCGTAACACCTATCTCGGAACATGCGCTAATCAAATCCAAAGCGATTACTGAAAACAGCATTTAAATCGGACCAATGGTTTTGCAGATAAACGGTAACATTGGCTTTTACAAACAAATGTTTACTGCAGCGCCCCCTGGTGAGTTGCTACCGCTACACCTATCTAAGAACATGCACCAATCAAATCCAAAGCGACTACTGAAAACCGCATTAAAATCGGACCAGTGGTTTTGGAGATAAATGGTAACATTGGTTTGCACAAACACCCTCTCGCCCCAAACGCATATACCGTCTCCGTTCCGTCGTGGGTAATAAATGATCTATTACATCAGCTTCACGTAAGCACATCTGCACTTTGGTTTTCAATGCAAGTTGAAAACAGGACCCTACTACTAAGGCTTCGTCCGTCTGTCCGTTATTCACGAGGCTGTATCTCATGAACCGTGATAGTTAGACAGTTGATTTTCTTACAAATGCCTTATTTCTGCTGCCGCTATAACAACAAATACAAAAATCTATGTTTAAGGGGGCTCCTATACAACATACACACATCTCACACAGATGTCGCTCTTTGCATATTATAGCGCGCAAGTGCATATCTTTTTGCTGTGTATTATAATGAAAGTACTATTGTCCTAAAATAATCGGTGTCTTAGTGGAAGTACGGGATGGAGCCGTGAGTGCAAGACAAGACAAGCAATGAGTCTCGCAAGCAGACGGTTATTTGTCATTCACATTTAAACTCGCACGTGATACTCAAAGCGATATAAAAATAATAATGGAACTTTCATTACAGTTAAGTTCGTTTAATCATCAAGTATCAAATAACCTCTGTTGGCGTCGTTAACTGCACATCAGGTTATGTTCATAGTTACATTAGAAATACTAGAGACGTCATGAGTAGGTACTAAAACATTAACGTATACCACACTTCTGTCTACTGTCTGTCTCGTGGTTTGTAGTTTAGTACAATTTATATGAAGTAACGTTTATTATGTATTTAGCTAGTATGTAAGGCTACCTAAAAACACCGCAGATCTTAGCAAGTCACGTGAGCCATTTGAGAAATGTGAATGAACTTATAACCCCTTCTCATGAAACCAGCATAGTAGTAGGTCCTATTCAGGATCAATTTTTTTATTTGAGGAAAACGTGCAATCACGTCCTCGACCGCCCAAGGGGGAACGGCGGGGTATGTGGGAATGATCCGTCAGAAAGCCGGACCTACCCACTAAAAAACCTCAAGGTGAGCGTATCTCCTTCTCCGTCCCCCCTCCACCTACGACAGATCGGTTCCGAAGTGACGTCATCCACCCGGATTCAAGATCCACCTAGCTTTACTCAATATATCAAAAACCTACAAGTGAGTTCTTTAAATGTTCACTTCACCCAAATATCACAAAAAATCATGGGTATTGCAAGAGTCGATAAATGATAACAACCAACAGGACGAACATTGTGGCCTTTGTTTTATTTAATATGATAAAACTGAAGGGTTTAATTATTTGTTTGAACGTGCTGACCTCTGAAAATAATTTTACAAAAAATTCTTATTGGATTAAAATTTACGAGCCAGTTTAAAAAAAAATTACCCGTCACCCTAAAAGCCATAATGATATCGAAACATCAAGTTTAGAGGTAAAATATCAAAGCTACAAAATATGGATGATTTTTTTTATTTTCAGCATTGTCTTTTTATTTTATGTTGGACCACACATCTGCGTACACTACGTGAAGCTGTTAAAGCTTTTCGACACCAACCAGAGTGTGTTTTCACATGCTTTCCACTCACTTGTGTCTAGTTCGTGGGTTCCCAAAGTGGTTACGTTGGTTATTTCATTTTCAACCGACTAGAAAAAGGAGGAGAGGAGGATTTGTTCTGTGTGTTTTACTGCCTAAAACCTACACAATCGATGCATAAATAAAAATTGTGATGATTTTATTTTCCAAAAGTGACGGGTTCGACTCCCGTGCTGAATAAAACTTTTTTAATGTATCGAAATGCAGTTTTTCTATTTGTTGAAATCTGAGAAATGCTTCCTTAAAAATAAAAAATAAAATCCCCAGACAATCACACCAACTACATGGCCCCAAAGTGAGCACAGCTTCTGCTATGGGATACCATGTAGCGAACTAGGGTGACAAAGAACCAACCTATAATATAAATACATACAATACCTAGGGAACCTAGAATATAAATACATAAATAGATAAACACCCAGACACGGAACATTTTTTTTTCTTGTTCCGTGCGGGAATCGAACCCGCAATCACTGGCGTCTGAGGCAGACAGGTTTACCCCATCGCCAAAGTGATCGTTAGAACGGATCTTCGTATATCTTTTTGTTTTAGACTTTTCCATACCTACCAATCTTTGGTTCACCCATTTACATAGATAACGTTCTGAAATGTGGCTCCGTTTAGCCGTCGTTTTGATATGATCTTAAAATTAGGTGTCGGTTTTTTAAGGTTTGCGTTGGATGCTTATTATTCAAACGTAGAACAGCCTTTTTCAAATGAGGTTTGATGTTTTTCTTGGAAGTAATTGTGTAAATAAGTTTTTACCTCTTCATTAATTGTTTAGTGAAATTTCACAGAAAGTATGCCATGTTAATTATCAAGCTTCGATTTTTAACTTTTGAAAATGACATGTTCTTCAGGATATTATTTATCTTGGTTTCGAGCCGATAAAAATAAAATGGAATTATTAAAGGGTCACTTAGTTGTTTGTCTGTGTATCTACTCCTGTATCTGGTAAGCAGGGACCGGAAAACCCCTTTATTTGATTAAGCCTATTGATAGGGTAACCCTATCAAAATCTTACCATATGGAAGTGTAACCCTATTGATATGGTAAGCCTATCGACGTGGTAACACTTTAAATAAAGTTAACTGCTTTCGGATGCGCTTACCCTGTGATAGGGTTGCCTATTTCTATCTCTTTTCCGCGCATGCTGTTGAATACGGAAGTATAATTCGAAGTGCGAGATTGAATAGATGGTGATATTTTTGATAATTGGATATTCTTAGAGATTAAATTTGCCTGCAGGTTTTAAAACCCTATTGAATCGGTAACCTTCAATAGGGTTTTCGATAGGCTTACTGCTTACATGAAGCTAACTCTATTGATATGGTAAGCCTTAAATTAGGGTAAGTCTTCGATACGGTTACCAAATTGATAGGGTTTTTTAAAACAAGTCTATGTAAAACCCAATCAAAAACCTCTTTAAGGGTAAGCGGTTCCGGTCCCTGCTGGTAAGTGGTTCGTCTTCATTTCCTGTTTTTTTAGACCAGGAAAGCAAGAGGTGTCTGAAGTTAATATGAAATACTTTTAATTCAATAATTACTTCCCCCTACTTACCTACTTTTTGGAAGCTTACGTACACGAAAGTAGGAGTTATTTCTAAAGAATATGTTCAAATGTACAGTAAGCTACAAAATTTAATTAACCATTAAAATTTTCAAAGTCGTTTTTCATCATATTGTGCACAAATAACTAGTTATATTGATTGACTTCTATGTTGTAATAATAAAGAAGTTATTCAATATTATTAGTTATTTAGGCACAATATGGCAATACTATAATAGGCAAGACCCCAAATATTGATATCCTGTAATTTATTGATGATAGCTGTATAACTCGGTTTATTAAAAAAAGGGATCGTAAATGGTGGAATGTACTTACGTTGGCAGGTAGTACAGTTAGCAAAAGAAAATTTTATAAGAATTATAAATAAGGAATTACATAAATCAAAAACCCGTCTGCGGACTATAGTAAGTGTCACCTAAAAAACACAAAACAAGCACATAAGACTACAGGAGCTGTTTAATAATATTTTAAATAAAAAATAGTAGCGGTAGGTGGGACACGCAAAAATAATGTAAAGTATAAAACTGAATATTTTGTGATTCTTTTCTAATATAATGCAAACATGCGTAGATCACACTAAAAGTTTTGCGTAAAAAAAAACAACATGTTATAACAAAAAAATATGACAATTGCTTTTAACTTCAAACAATGTTTTCATGATAGCTCACCAATATTTAAAACGGAAGGACAACAGATCTTAATGCATGTTTTCTACGTACTGATGGATCGCTATCACTGCCTCTTCGGATTAGCAAAAGTGGAACATCTCATCAAAACTTTGTTTTTGGGGAAAATACAGAAATCACAGAGTGCAAGATCGGGGAAGTAAAAAATGAGTTTGTTTTATTGGCCGTATTTAATGAAGGGTTAACAAATCTTACTTAGCAAATGGTAATGAAAATGAAAATGAAAACTTTTTTATTCGTAGTAGGTAATTTTATACACTTTACGAACGTCAAATGCTGAGTGAGGGCGGCGCGGGTCCGGACGACATGAAGAATCCTGGGGAAGTCCTCCGTCGAGAAGTGTGCGTCTCTCGGCTTATAAAGATAATGATCGCCCATTATCCACCAATGTCTTGGTGATGTCTACTACTACTTCTTCTTCGGCTTTAAAAAACGAAATAAAAGTAGAACCCTAGGTAGACCGAGAGGAAAAAAGCCGGCGGAAAAAAAACTCTCGGCACTCTTTTGTAAAAAGTGCTTATTATAGGTACAATTTGGCAGAAATACAGCTCTGCTATGACATGAACAAACAAACAGAAGACAGCTATTCGTGCTTGCCAATATCATGTCGCAGCCAAGCTGCTTACATAGTGATTAATGTTTAATATTTGGAAATAACCTGTGGAGACATCAATCCTACGCTCTTTTGTCATCTAAATAATCTTTGAGTTTATAGTAGCCTTTTTTGCATAATGTTTCTTTGATAGTTCTTTTAAATTCATTAAACGTTAGAGATTGAATTGACTGTGGTATTTTATTATAAATACGTATTGACATTCCCATAAATGATTTGGTGCTTTAAGCCAGCCTTAATTTGGGAAACGCTAATTTATGTTCCTTGTCATTACAGTATAATTTTTATCATGCTTATCTTTCATGGTTTTAAATTTACTACTATTCTTATAAATATACATAATGTTTTCATATATATATTGTGATGCAAAGGTCAAGATACCAATCTCTTTAAACTTTTCACTTAGAGATTCTCTACTTCCAAGTTTATACATTCCACGAATAGCCCTTTTCTGCAGTGTAAATATCGTGTCAATGTCTGCGGCATTGCCCCAAAGTAGGATGCCGTAGGACATTATACCATGAAAATAACTAAAATATACCAGCTTCGCTGTATTAACATCAGTCAATGAGCGAATTTTCTTTACCGCGAACGCTGCAGAACTAAGTCTACTCGCTAGCTGTGAGATATGGGCGCCCTACTGCAATTTAGAATCTAAGGTAATTCCAAGAAAAACAGTGTTATCTACTAGATCAGACTCAACTTGTTTTACATTTGGTGCGGAGAATTTTATACATTTAGTTTTTTATCATTGAAAGCTAGATTATTTACATTAAACCACTGTACTACGTTAGAGAGAGCATTGTCTACATCGTCGTAGTTGGTTTTCTGCCTTATCATTTTAAAAATTAATGATGTGTCATCAGTAAACAATACAATATCGTGATTATTGCCTACCATATAGGGTAGATCATTTATATAGACTAAAAATAAAAATGGGCCCAGAATTGAACCTTGTGGCACTCCCATTCTCACAACCAACCCAGCTGACCTTTTCCGGTTAACCTCAACCTTCTGGATTCTATCACTCAGGTATGAATCCAAAAGTTTGAGGTCAGTGCCTTTGATGCCGTAGTGGTGGAGTCTCCTGATGAGAGTGTCATGCTGAACACAGTCAAATGCCTTGGATAGGTCACAATATACACCTAGAGCATCCTGTGACCCCTCCCAGGCACCAGCTATTACTTCAAACAGTTCAACACCAGCATCAGTTGTCGACGACCCCATGTGAATCCAAATTGTTTGTTATGAAGTAAATTGTTTTTTGTGAAGTGAGCTAATAGCTGGTTGAGAATAATTTTTTCATAAATTTTGCTACATGTTGGTAAAATCGAAATTGGTCTAAAATTAGTAGGGTCCGTAGAGCTACCCGATTTAAATAAAGGAATAACCTTACTATGCTTCATTAAATCAGGAAACTCCCCACTTATAATACAGTTGTTAAATATTTCAACAAGGCAAGGAGCTATTACATCTATGATAGAACTTAAGATTTCAACAGATATGCCCCACAAATCAGTTGTCTTTTTAACATCAATTGTCTTAAATGTTTTTTTAAAAAAAAGGTAGAGAACCATTGTTAACTTTTGATCTTCAAGTAGGATTGTGCAGATGGGATACATAATTGAGATAAAAGCGCCATAATTTCTTACCGAAAAATACCGACAACGACCATATCCAATAAAATCATTATAAGTAAAAAAATATACAAATATATTAAAAAATATGATGTAACAATTTATTAAACTGGAATATTTTTTACTGACCGCACAAGTGTGCGAGCAACAGAACATGATAAGCACCGCCATTTTCAATTCTTTTCTTTAATGAACCATGTTATATCTTATTATACTTATACAGGGTGACTGGTGACAAATTTAAGATACTGAAAGAGAGCACTCTGTACTCGATTCTGATCATAATTATGTAACAAAATCTGGTACTTGATTTTTCACTAGGATTCCCTATGAAAAAATAAAAGGTACCTACTATGTTACTATTTACTTTACATACAGCCGAGTCGATCGCGGCACGTGACCTGGCACGCGGATCGCTGCCAAAGCTAGCGTAACCATGGGTTGCGTAATCAATTCCTTAACTTTCGGTTAAGTAAATAATTAATATTTATTTTTTATTATATTTTTTTCTCTTCGTGTATGATTTCAAACTATCACGTCCTTAAATTTCAAAAGTGACCCACCAATCACCCTATATAAGAAAATGCTGGGTTCTATTTAAGTATTTATTATACCCATCTAATGTTAACAAAGTAATGTTTTGTAATAAATAAAAACCCCATATTTATTTCAAATATTTCACGAAAAAATGGACATATAGGTATTGTGTGAGTTTCATAAAAAAGATAATTTCTTCAAATCGTGTCCGTTGTGGAAAAGGTGATGACTCTCAACATTAATGGGTTGTACTAAGTAGCCCATCGTACAATGATATTTATTTTTAATTAATCCCGCCTCAAATACAGCATTAGATAAACATACGACATTTGTGACACATGTTTACCTATTAATGAACTCGCCTCGCGTCGTATTTTATAACAAAAGCGAATTAAATCTTATTAATATTATAAATGGGAAAGTTTGGATGTATGGGTGTCAGGATATATGGATGTTTGTTCCTCAAGCACGGGAGTACGGCTTTGGATGAAATTTGTCACAGTGATATTGTATAGTCTGGAATAGCACATCGGCTACTTTTTATCCCGAAATTCCCGCGGGATACAAAATTGCACGGGTAAAACAACTAGTAATATAGTAAATACATATTTACATTCGCCAGTATATTAGACAGGCGTGGAACATATTTCGCATTTATTTTAATTAAACGCAGCCTCCACCAACTGCCAACATAGTCGGCAATATAACAAATTCATGCTTCATACGAATGTGTATAAACAGCTTAGTCGCAGTAATTACAAGCGCCATAGTGACAATGATTTTGTTTCTTGTATCACAACTGAGATTTAGAATTTTATATAACTTGTCAAAATTTTTATGCCATAGAAATTTTAGAAACTTATTTAGAACTTAGAAATTTTAAAATTTTAAAAATTTTAGAAAATTTAGGTAGAGTTAGATCAGACAATTAAATTGAATATAAGACTTTGTCAAGAGTATTAGAGCGTAGTACATTGGAGATAAAAAGTTACCGGTCGGTAATACACTCCAAGACCAACATCACAGATGTCGCTCTGAAAGCTGCCATAGGCATAAATGGGAATGGTCAGGCCATGTATGTCGTATGTCAGAAGATCTTTGGGCCAAAAGTACATCCGCGTGAAACAGTTAATTCTATGAATAATAGAAAGTCTCATAGCTTTCGACGTGTTATCATGGATTCATTAAGCCAATTAATTTAATAAGTCAATAAAATTTGAGTTTGGCTGCAAAGAGTTGTCGCATACACTCCAGTAAACTCAAAACTATCAAAATATAATATTTTTTCATTAATTTCCCACCGAGACCTCTGTCTCAGATGGCAGTTGCAACTTTTTAAAACAAACGAATTTCGAAAAATAACTAGCAAATAAAATAATGTTTTCTTTACTCGTGAATTCCACGAATAAGTTTAGTAATAACACAGAGATAATTAAACGTAACTTTGTAATCTGGCATCCTCTGATGTTACATAATGATTTACTTAGCTACGATAAAACCAAGGCATATTATAATAAACTGCTCTCTCTGTTGTGTAGTCTTTACCCTAATTACGTACAAAGTTAAATTAACTCGTTAAAGTTTACCCTAAAGTAAACGTAGACTAATTTGACGATGATGTTGTAGAATATTTTACATCTAAGACAAAATGGGTATTTAAGAGCCGTGTTTAAAATGTTATTTACAAGTATCATGTCTCGATGTCACACGGGTAGCAGAGTAGAAGGTCAATTCGGATGTTTTTAATGATCATTTAATCATATATATCTCATAATTCAATCATCATTTCAACGCTTTGAGCCACTGCAGGACCAAGAGTCTCTAAAGTTTGATCTCACAAAGCTTGATCACGGGTGGTCAGTGGAGCCAATACGTTTATATTTTTACTGTGTAAATCAAGTAAGTAAAGGATCGAACTTATAGCCAACTTCAGGGGACATAACACGTTTTCAAATTTTTAATTTTTAAAATTTAAAAACAACCATAAATAGCAAATTATAATCTTACTAGCTGTGACCCGCGACTTCGTCCGCGTGGATACCGGTTATTGGAGTTGGATAAATACTATTATTATATCCTCCTTGAAGTTTAAACTTACCTTATTCAAAATTTCAAAATCGATTCAGTAGTTAAGCTGTGAAAGCGTTACTGATAGATAAACAGACAGAGTTACCTACTTCAAAAACTGTTATAACAAAGCTGTGATCCGCAGTTTCACCTACTTAGGTGTTTTGTGAAAAAGTATAGGTAGGTAGGTATATTACATAAATGATGCCTGCGACTTCGTCTGTATTGAATTAGTATTTCGAGTAGGTTATTTTCTTCTCCAAGGTCCTAAGTACTATCTTTAATAACAAAAATAAAAATGAAGAATCTTCGCCCATATAATATGTATAACTCCTAACCACAAACATAGGTAACTATATAAGATAACTATATTAGGCACACTGCGATATAAACAAATCGGGTGCCAAAGTGTCTTCAATTTTACATAATTCATGCAATACCTATCTTCATTAATTATAGCTTATTGTTATTATAGGTAAAGTTATAGGTATTACTGTAAAGTTTCAGAAGAATACATTCGGCAGTTTTTGCGTGAAAGAGTAGCAAAGATCCATCAATCCAGCCATTATCAGTGTATAATGTGTATCTATCTATAGTTATGATTGGGTACTTTTCACGGTAAAATGGTTGAGCCAATATTAATGTAATTTCTTTTGGTAGTTAACACATACCTACGTTACTTTTTATTCTACTTCTAAATCTATGGTCTAACTTCCAAGAGCTAGAAATGATCACGAAATAAATAAAACCTTGAGTCCCATTATTTTAAGTTTAACTTTCTTACAATATATCTCTGTATGTACAGAAAGCAGCACATCAAGCGTTACAAATTTTTTTTTATACTTGAATCTGACATCTATGCCCTCGACATTACCTAAGTTAAAATTGTTTGGTGAAATTTGACAGGTAATGTAACGCTTGACCTGCTGCCTTCTGTACCTAGGTACCTGTTTTAAATCGCGCAAGAAGCTTTATTAATGATTTAGCCCTATCAACATAGCAAAATTTTCTACTGTATACCAACTATTTTGCAGATTTATTATTTTTAAGCCGTTCGTTGCTTCCTCGCTGGACTGGGAGCAACAGAAAATCATAGAATGTACCAGTTGCTTCTCTTCCCGGGCATACCTTAAAAGCCATTTTAGGGATAGAGGTTTTATTGGATAGAGGTTTTATAACGGATAAAGGCGTGAAGTTAAATGTATGTATGTTCATTTAGTCTACGAACAGTAGATTTAGCTATCATACACGTTGAATATTGAAGCGTATAAAGCGTTTCAATATTCAACGTCTTGTCAAATTACTACTTACTATTCTTATAACTACCTACCATTCGTTTGTAGTAGCTTTTACTCATGTTAAATATTGAAACCCAGTATTCATTGATTTTGACGACAATTTAGTTATAATTTACCCCTAGAATAACCCTACCTCTGAATAATTGACTAATCCAAGTGAGCCCCGCTTGGTGGTAAACTGACTGTCTCGGCTGACTGAAATTTGCCGTCAAATATCACTACTGCCAGCGGTGACGCGTCCTGAAAACATTTTATAAAGAACTGGCTTGGCTTCGGTATTCGAACTCATTTATACTCAGGTACCATCAGGTGAGAATGAGGTCAAATTCGGGCTTATTCACCGATTTGAAAAAAAACTTAGTATTTTTAATATTTTGGAATAGAAAGTTATAAAATTAAACTCGTAGGTAGTCTGACTCCCAACCGTTACACAAATTTGGTGGTTCATTCAGAGAAATCTTATTTCCAAGTGAAATAATAAAAGTTGGGTGAATATGGTCATAGGCACCCAGAGTTTGGTAGGTATCTCGAACAATTAACAGCGTGAGTGGCCGGCCATGCCAGCGAATCACTCGCTCGCCCGCCCGCGTCTTATCGAACATACCTACCTATTTTATTACGGAGTTATTTTAAAATTATTACGATATCTCTTTGGATCTTGATTGAAATCAAGTGGTGTCAAAGACAATTTTGTTCACAATTAAATATTTATTGTAAACAAAAAAAAATAATAATAATAAATCTTTTGCTTGGTGGTAGGATCCCTTCTGGGTCCACCTGGCTAGCGACCACCCTTTATATAAAGTCTGCCGCCAAATGTTACCGCTCCGGCGGTAATGTGTTCCGGCAATATTGTATAAAGAGCCAGTTCCTTCCTAAACGTGTGCTTTCATCTTCTATCTCATCGTCACTTACCATCAGGTGAGATTGAGGTCAAACGCGGGTTTAGTCACTTATAAAAAAAAAAAAAAATTACGCGAGCAGGATCGAACCCACGACCTTAGACTCATGGTCGGTCTACGCGCAACTGAGCTATGAGTACTTCTGATCTGTATGCCGAACATCTCCACCATATTCTAGTAAGTTTTAGGCATAACTTTTAAAAATCTATTACAATTTTTTTAGATCCTAGATTTTTTTATGTCTGCAGAATCTGCTCATCATCCTGGACAACTTTTGTTAAGGCATTATATCTATATTTCTTACGGTTTTGATGATCCCTTAAGGGTTCTGCATCAGGTGTTTCAGTAACCGAAATAAAATATACCCTATATGTTGCCCCGGCTTCACAGCTATACATCAAAAAAAGTTTCATTCAAATCCGTCCAGCCGATCCAGAGATTAGCGTGTGCATACAGACAAACTTACAAACAAACAAACAGACAAATATTTTTTTTCAGATTCTTACTCTTTTTTCATGTCTTTATAATCCTAGATAATTTTTTTTGTAAAAATATTAAATGTACAGACACGTTTTTTTTACTGTTTTATTATATGTATTGATAAGTAAGTACTGCCTAAGCCTGGTGAACGTAATGCAAAATCACACCACATTAAGTTTTATCAGTAAATAAAACACTTTTTAACCGGATTTATCGCGCATATTGAGTCGCTCGTGACCACGCAGTATGCAAAGACACCGAAACGTCGAGTAAAAATTTAAAATGTAAATATACGCGATAAATCCGGTTAAAAAATGTTTTATTTAATAGTATGAATCGCGAAAACTTAAGACAATATAAAGTTTTATCACCCATATATCATATTATAACCCAAATTAAGTTTCTTTACGACCTTGTCTATTGGATTCCACAGATATACTTTTTATTAAATAAACTTACAAACGTCCATGACTTGACAATATCGGTCCGTGTATGCACAAAATATCCAACGGTGTCGTGTTATTTATTTTTCTTAAAATCGCCACCCTATCGCTCCCATGGGTGTCATAAGAGTCAACTAAGTAATTTCAAACTTAATTATGGATAGCACGTCTCTTTACGTACATAACGTAATACCGATGTTCTATATTTGATATATATTTTCTATCAAATAGTACCGTAAGGTTTGTGTCCCGGGTATACGGTACCTAGGTAATTTGTTTTGTCTTAATGGCAACGTGCATTAATTATAGATCGAACGACCGCATGGTGTTCTAGATCTAGCTTGCTCCCATCAACGAAATTCTGGCTTTCGTCGCCGCTTTCGACGCCAGCCCTGAGGGTTTCAACGATGCTCTTCTGGTCTTAACCAAGTTCGCTCCCCTTATTAGGAAACTCCAGCAAGCCCAACGTTTCTAAACGTTGCCTTTTTTCCAGCCTTCCTATTTTAGAGTGAGTCTCGCCACTCTAGATAATCTTTTAGTGTCGGTTTCGTCATTCCAGCTTTCAGCTCATGCATGGGGCCACACCGTCAGGGTGCCGCCCGCTGCGCAGCCTCTATCTACCGATTGGCTATCGCTCCAAATATGATCAATGGCCACTACCAAAACGAATCATTAAAGGGGGATGTTTAGTGGGTATACTCAGGCGTTCTGAGGAGTCTCGTGGCCGCTCTTGCGGTCCCCACACTGTCAGGGTATTTAATACATGTTAACCTTCGGGGCTAGCACCACTTTAGAATACCCTTTCGTCCGTAACAGGATTCATCCTGATATTTTCGTAACTTTTCACGATTCATAATTTTAATTAGACTACTTTTTAACCGGACTAATCGCGGAAGGATAATTTATATTTTACATTTTTACTCGACGTTTCGATGTCTTTGCAGACCCCGTGGCCACGGTTTCATCCTCCTCCTAATAGAGCTTGGTTTAATGGGTGCCAAACCTTTCCTTGGCGGAAAAACAAAAAAAACGATTATACATACATTGAATACCACCAAATGACGATCACGCTTGCAGAAGGTATTATTTTGTTATTGTATTCGTCCATTATCCTTTGTGAGTTGCCATTTTATCTTAAATAACACCGTTTATTTGGGTTAATGAAATCATAAAAGATAAAAATTCTGAAACGTAATCCACCCAGATTTCGCTACAAAATGTAAAGACACAAAAGGTGTTCCAAGTGCTGTTTTAGAAACCCTTTGGAATTACAATTTTATCTAATTAGTTAAGACTTCACATAGAAACTTTATCTGTTCATCTTACTTGTAATATAAACTTGATAGTTTATAAAGATGCTTGTTATGTTTTGGGAGTGAACTGTCCAACATTGATGATTCTGGAATTTTGATTTAAGCCAAGCTTTAACTTAAAAGTGCAACAGCAATTTCCCATATGTGATTAGTTTTTTGTTCAATAAAGTCAAGTAGTTATTTGATCTTAAGTACCTAAGTATCACTGATAAATTAAATCTCTTTTGGTGCTTAAAATAATTCTAAGCGTTTAAGTAATCTGTTCAACAAGTAGATATCTTATTTCCCATACGAAGAATATTTACAAAATACAGCTTTTACAAAAACATATTAATACTAGGATATAATTAAATACGTGCAGTTTACTATTTTGATGCAAATTGCGTACGTAAAAATATTTCGTGACCTTTATAAAATGACACGAATATGTACAAGTAGCAGATAATATTTTAATTTGTCACTTAGGTCATTTGAAAATAATTGTAATTTTTCTTTTAGCTAGAAAATTAACAATTATCAAATTGTCAAATTGAAACACCCGTAGAATTTATTTTTTAATACAAATTGATTAATTTGTAAACGCAGGCTCTTTTCACACCGATAAGCTATCGAATCAGGAGAAATGCATAAAAGTTATAGACCACTTTTATTATAACTTTCAACCTTGTACTTAAGTTCTATTTAACCAGGTCGCGAGCTGCGATAGTGCATGAAATTGAAGTTAAAAATTCTATAGAAAGTCTTGATTGTTTAAAAAACAAACTTTGTAGTTAAGTTGAGACTTGCAATTAAACTTTGTTCATCCAGTTGGATGTTCACAATCGTTAAAGTGTTTTTCAACACACTTGCTCGTAAAGTGAGCGTTATTCTATTGAATTTAGAACTATAAACTGGGCTATAAGTCACGCGTGCATAATATATTATATCCTAGTGCATAATATAATGAATCCTACAAAATTGAATTGTACCTTTGTGCAAATAACATGCGAGAAAACAGAGCATATTTTATTGGTCCGGGTTATACACTAAATATTTTCAGAAACAACAAAGAGGTTTTATACCACTTCAAATCCATATACATTTTTAAATGTTTGCGCCTTATATTAGTAAAATAAATTTGTAAATTAAACAAATTATGCTAAATTTACAATCATTTGTCATAAAATATTAAAATATTTGCATTTACCACTCCAAATTAAACATTTTCACTTAAAATAGGCTGTATATGCTATACAGACATTGACACATTTGACGGAAAAAAAACCTACGCGCATGCGCGAGGTTCGGCGCCATTTTTCAATCACAATTCACAGCTTTGTTATCAAGTGTCAACTATCCGAGATTTATTTCAATTTTAATTACAATGCTTTTGTATATAGAAATCGACGTTACATCAAACTGATTACAGAGGATTGTTGTGAAACTATGAGTTTAGCTTTAAATTGAATTTCAGGAATTTAACAATTTAATGTTTCATTCACAGAATACCTAAGAACATTTTGTACAAGAATTTCTCTATTAGCAAGCGGAAATTAAAATTTATCTATTAGCAAGCGGAAATTAAAATTTTAAATGAAAATTTAAAATATTTTTGTGTTCAGAATAAAATTCTGAGTATGCTGAGTAAATTACCTACGGTTTTAGGACTTTACAAATAATGCTTTATATAGAATAATTCAATATCTTTCTATTTAACATAAACATCAAAATAACTGTATAAGCCGCCCAAGTCATAAAGATTCCATATTATTTAGATATTCTTAGCGTATGCCTGCAGGACTCCGTGGATCATATTCAATAAACGCCCATAATACCCGTGCTTCAGTGATGAAATATTGAGTTGAAATTATACATTGGAGCTTCCGAAGATTCTAGAAAATTACTTTAACGAATATTATTCGAGTAATGCGATGAACAGTGAATATGGCTTCGATTACGTTAAATCGGTATAAAATATAGCTAGATTGATGTATAAGTTTATACTAGAAAGTGTTAATAATTAATTATTTATAACATTATTTTATTATTTACAATACATACCTGGTTATAATTTTATATTTTCAAATTGCGTTTTAATAAGCTTCGTAGTCATGGCGGAGACCCTGCAGGACCTAAGTAAAATGCTCGATGACCTCAGTGGAGCCTCGCAGCGAGTGGGCCTTAAAATGAACATGGATAAGACGAAGATCATGTCGAACATCCATGTTGCACCTGCTCCTGTGGTACTTGGAGGCACCACGCTCGAAGTTGTTGACAATTATCTATACCTAGGACATAAAGTCTAGTTAGGTAGGTCCAACTTTGATAAAGAGGTCAATCGTCGGATCCAACTCGGCTGGGCAGCGTTCGGGAAGCTCCGTAAAATCTTCTCGTCGCAAATACCGCAGTGTCTGAAGACAAAGGTTTTCGACCAGTGTGTGTTGCCAGTGATGACATACGGTACTGAGACGTGGTCGCTAACTATGGGCTTTATAAATAAGCTTAGAGTCGCTCAGCGGGCAATGGAAAGGGCCATGCTCAGAGTTTCCCTGCGGGATCGAATCAGGAATGAGGAGATTTGCAGGCGAACCAATGTCACCGACATAGCCAGAAGGATTGCAGAGCTGAAGTGGCAATGGGCAGGGCACATAGCTCGCAGAACAGATGCCCGGTGGGGCAGAAAAGTTCTCGAGTGGCGGCCACGTACTGGGAGACGCAACGTAGGCAGGCCCCCCGCACGATGGACCGACGACTTGGTCAAAGTCGCCGGTAAACGCTGGATGAGGGCGGCGCGGGACCGAGCGAAGTGGAAGACCTTGGGGGAGGCCTATGTCCAGCAGTGGACGTCTACAAGCTGTGGATGATGATGATGATGAAGCTTCCATTTTGAAAAATACTCAGTGGAAGTTGTCTTTTTATGAAAGACTAAGCCCGTGTTTGAGCCCAACATCACCTGATGGTAAGTGAATTATGAGATCGAAGATGAAGGCACACGTGCCTAGGAAAAAATGTACTATTCGTAAAATATTGCTGAAAAAGAACACCTTCGGAGCAGTGATATGTGGCAGCATATTTTATACGAAGGGGGTCGCTAGCCGGTTGGACCCTGCTGGGATCCGTCCACCAAGCGCAGGTCGCTCGGATTAGTCGACGACTACGACACGCTTCTCCAGCGGCGGTAGGGCTGTTCTAAGTCGACCCTACACGGACAAAGTTGGGGTTCTCTTTTCTTAACCAAATTTAAATTAGAATAGTTTGTAGTCTCAACTAACATCGTGCAAGTCAAGCTCATTACCTGCCAGCGTCGTCGCAGGAAAAAACTCACTAATCGGTCCCGCGCATTTGAATGATTGAGATTTCATTTGGTAGGACCTCATGAACGGCTACATATAAATTTCTATAATTGATAGAGCACTTCATTAGAAATCAGTTATTTACAAACAATGAAAACAGGAAATATTTAATGTCGATAAGTTAACAAATATTGTGGAACGATTCGAAAATATGGTTTTACATGTAATGTTATGCATTCATTATTAACCATTAAAAACAATTTTCCAGTAAACTTAATCACGTCGTTTTCTTACTATTCTATTTATTATAGCCGTTTAGTGAACTATTTTATACACATTTTATTAATTGTGCAATATAAATAATGAATAAAGTTAGTATTTAATACGACTTCAGCATCACAGCTGCAGACACAGCTTCTCTTTAAGCAACTTTACCTTTCATTAACTTTTTAGATTATGAAATACTAGACCCGCAAATGTATCTAATTGTATAAGTTTCATATGAAGGCCTTCTGCCTATATTTCAATTTCAAAGTATATCAACAGTGATTGTTGTTAATATAAAGAGCTATAAACAATGCCTTATGAGACAGCCGACAATTCATTAAAGTGACTAGAACGATACAACAGACGTCACACCCACAATCCGCAGTGATACCGTCATTCAACATTATGACGACAGTTCTTCAATATGCTAGTTCTAGTCATAGTATGCACTTCTTAATTAATGGGGCTGTAAAGGTATGGGATAATAAAGAGCTGTTGTTATGATTTTGCCACGTCAATTTCAGGATGAAAGGAAAGTTTGACACCAAATTAGTAGGAGATAGCTGGAAGGAGATGAAATCGCTTGATATCAATCCAGTGTTAAACGAAACGCTAAAGGCTTTTCTATAGCGACTGTAATGTGAAAGTTTACGTGTTTGACTTTTGCAAAATAATGTATTGGTATCCAATATTCGTCGATATTTTGTTGACTGTTGCACCCATGCGTATTTATTAGATCCAGTATCAATATTGAGTGTCGAGAGATATTATACAATTCTGGGATATAATTTGCATTGCCCTCAAATCATGAGATAGCAGAATTCATGATGGCTTACCGGGTAAGTGTGAACCCAATTTCCTCGTTATCGATACATCAAAGAGTGATTGATATTTCATATAACATATTGATTATAGTATATGTTGGATGAAGTTTAAGATCCATGATCTGCAATTAACTTAAAGGAATTAACGGTTTGTGTAGTAAAAATAAGATGTTGTGTATGCTTCGACTTAAAAGATATTAGATAAGTTATTATACTGAGGTCAAAATGCGTCATCATGCGTATTATGTAGAAACCGATAAAAAATGGACGAATTTTAATAAAAAATGGCAATATTGTAGATTGAAATATAAATATTAAGTTATAGATGGTTTTGAAACTTTCAGCATATTTTTCAAAAAAACCAGTCTCCACATTTTTTTATAGCAAAGAATAGTAGATTATGCAACAAGGGGATAAAGCAGTGTCACGGGCATCATATTGAATCCTGAGTGAAATGAAAGATTCTGTAGATAATTCCCGAACGCAGTGAGGGAATTATGATGTTAATTCCCGATCGAAGTGAGGGAATTATGGTAAGAATCCTGAATGAAGCGAGGGATTCAAGACTGCCCAAGACTAAGACACTGTTATCCCCGAGGAGCTTACTCTACTTTATACACCACCTTGTAAGATAATCAGGTAATGAAACGCAGGAATTAAATCAAGTACTTAGGTATTTAATAATTTAGAAATTAAAGATAATATTAGAAACAATTGACCAGTTATGTAAAGATAAAGTGATATTTCTATTTGGTATATTCATTGTTTACTGTTGTCTTCAACATTGAATAAACAGTCCATAGGCTGCTAGGTTTCTTTGTAGCAGACAACTGTTGAAAATATACTAAAAGCAATGAGTCCGAAATAATTTTCACGGCATTTTTAGTTTTCCAAGCAAAGAAATCTTCGTAAAATTTCATGTACAAATGCTTTGATTTACAAGGCAAAATATTATCGACGATACTATTTGCTTTATTTCTTATATCTTCTGGTGTTAAATCGTCACTCGAGCTCGACATATTTTATTTATTTGAAAACTATTGAAATAAAAACTCTGGAAAATTTCTTTTCAAAAACCGCGCAATTTTACTTCTTATTTGTCTTTTTTAAAAGGCAAAAGAAACCTTCGCATACAGGTTTTTTACGAGGATTTTTAATTTTTCTTGGTAGTCGTTCCAAACGCAAAGGTACACAAACTTATACAGCCAAATTTAAAGTCCATATATTAGGCAAAGCAACTAGTCATACAGCCATGTCCATGTAGGTATTATTAAATTTCGCTCCAATTGACATTCCAAAATCAAATGACATTATAATCCTTAGGATTAAAGTATTTTTTATTCCCTGTAAGATACCTTTTTAATCTTAAGGGATTAATATCTTGCTTTAGGTGGAGTTTATCTCATTTATAATGCGAATTTTAAACAAAGGTGATGTATAAATTACCATTTGAAAATATTTTATATTTTTAGAATCGAAATCTGTTGACTGTTACTTCTATTCACGTATTATTGATAGCTTATATATAGTCTAAACTCTAAAGCTAACAATCCTATCCTTTGTACTATCGGTTTCTTTTATGATTTTTCTAAGCAATAAAAATGCTCATCAAATAATTTACCATGCAACAATTTAATTCATACACAGGCTATATTTTTTCTTGCAACACAGTTTTAAAAATAACTGCTACTTAACATCAAAAAAATGTCTACTCTTTGGTGTTGCTAGAACTAACCACTCTTGGGAAATAGTGAATAGTGAATATGGGAAATATAGAAATAGTGAAAATATAAAAATGTGAAAATGCTGGATTTTTTATTATTAAAGGAAATATAACAATTACATCGCTGGATAATTCAGTTTTTAATTTGGTTTAAAATAAATATAAGATATAAAAGAACGCTTTTATCTACGTTTCAACAAAAAGCTTTGATATTGTAATAAATTACATTTCAACGTGGTAACTATGCTGTTTATTTAGGTAAAATTTAATGAAAATATCGGGCTCATAATTTTGTTTTGTACGTTTATTAATGACAAGACTTTAATGAAATTTACAAAATGTGAAGACGATATTATAATGGTTTAAAATATTTGACCTTCAATTGTGAAAAGCTCATTTATATCTTGTTGTATTTACCTTGATTCGTATCTTTTTGAACTGTCTAGACCACATTTGGTGAAATATGTATGGTCTCACTGACTTTGTCAATTAACAAAAGGTAAATACGCTTTGATCCCTCATGCCCCGAAGCTGATTTGTAAATTCACAGTTGCGTGGTCATTATTATACGAGCAAAGTTTAATAAATTCAATTCTATTCAGAAAATATTTTTATTAATTAGCAAATAATATTGTTTTAGTTTTAAACCCGTCTGATAAAAATGCAAAACTAGTGAGTTTTATTAAAACTTGTGAATTTTTTTGAATGATGGTGCTGACTTGACTTCAAAAGTAAAAGTGTCTACAGTGAAAATAAAGTGGCAGTGTAGGGAGTGAAGGTTTTTACAAGATATAGTAGAAACTAAAGTAGTCACGTTGCCGACTTGCGTATCAATAGACTTTGCAGGTAAAGAAACGCTCGGCCCCGGCCGGCTCGGTAAGAGGATGTGTGACCGCCGACCATTCATATCTCACGGCGACTTCCTTGCTCTTTAAGGCACGCTAAGTAGTCGGTTCTGGGTTCTGTGTACTAGTATAAAGTAGTTATTAGGGTTTATTTAAAGTCACTTCGACGCCCTGAATATTCTAACAACCACCAATCAAGACTGGGCCCTGTTGGGGCAACCTCGGTTACGGCCCAAACCTCCTCGTGACCCAGAAGAATTTCCATAGCCCTGCAGTGGGCTCACTACAAAAACTGATTATGATAAGATGTTAGGAGAAGAGGTACCTACACTAATTTATTTCTCTATTCTTTATATTACTACACTATAATGGTATGCATTCTCATCTTATCAATTGTATTGAAGGCTCGGCCTTTAACCGTATAGAGAAATGAATATTCACACATCTTTCTTCATAACCTTTCACGTGTAAAATGTAAGTGGAATACTAAAATATACTCAAGCAGCCTTTCCTCGCCAGTCCTCCGCTAGCTTTACATAATAACGAGGTTATGATAATGATGTCAAATTTCAAACTTGGAACCCGTCTGGACTGAAAGGTTATGTGAACTTTTGCTTCGTAACAAGATAATGTATTTATGAGGAAGATTGAGGAAAATCTAAATAGTTGGTATCCTGAATCTTGTTGACGATTTCAAGGCTTACAGATTATTTGATTAAAGTTATGCTAAGTTTTAAATAAGGTTGCATTTTTATTTGAAATTTAGTTGTATCAGTTTCTGATTTCTGATATTTAAACTGTTAGGATTGTGTTACTTAATTGAATTGGAATTGAATTTTACCTGAGTGTAGATTTTTTGGCAGCTCTTTGCAGAGGATATTTTATACATATTTATTTATATTATATTGTTTTCTTATTATATAAGAAAACAATACAACTACCAACAGGTGAGATTGAGGATTAAGGCTAGATTTGTCTTTGCCTAAAAAGTAAGTCCTTAATAACCTGAGTTAGTTTTGGCAAATAATTTAAGAATTGATCCTTTAGTTAAATATATATTTTTTAATATTTAATTGTGTTAACTTAAGACAATATAATGCCAGCAAGGTCAACGACTCTATTTAAAAGTTTTAAAGGTGAATATGTAACTATTTCTTAAAATCAATAAAGAACTTTGAATTTCAACAGTTAAACAATAAAAAGTTATGGGAATATTTCCAAGAATTTTTTTGGTGTGTAATGAATTCAATTAACTTCTTTTATACCTATTTCTTAGTTCATTAAAAATCATTAATACGGAAACCCCAGACCATCACTCTAACAACATGGCTGAAAACTAAGCAAAGCTTGTGATACAGGATAACATGTTGCAAACTAGTGGGAGCCCAGAATATACATACGTATTATAACTAACACCTATACCTGGAACATTTCTTGTTCGCCAACGTCTTATTACATAAAAAAGAAATAAAACTTTAATTCTTAATTCAAAAAACATTTCAACAGGGTTCTACAGATACATTTCAAAACAAAACAACTTTCACTTGTCATCCTTCACCACAAATACCCGCCATCCCTTCCCAGTATCTCCGTTTCCACTCGATTAATAGAGTATCTGCAGAACAGATGACGTCAGCAATATAGACATATGCCGCAGTAGAAATGTCTCGACGAATATTGCCCGCCACTTGATTTATACTAGAACTGACCGATGCGATGATGTGGTGATACCTAATGAAAAGTGCGACAAGGGTTTTCAGGGAGAAGATGGTCGTCTTCCGCATGATGGTTGGATGCGTTCATCTTTTTTTGTGTATTTTTTATATTAGGGAGTGTTAATACCGTAGCCAGCCAGTTGTTCATTGGCTGATAATATGTTGTATAATATAGTAGTTTTATTTTAATCAATATTGCAGGAGATTAAATATAAAACAACAGTATTACTTAAAATATCTCATGGCACTATTCAAAGATCGTTTTAAGAGTGAAAAATAGAATAAAATAAATATTTAAGTGGGCTCCCATACATCATTTTTTCAATAAGAAATATAAAAGCAATATTTAAATTAAAAGATGTTAAACTTGCAAGTGCAACTTTCATTGTAATGCTTTTGTTTCCGAAGTATCCTGAAAGCAAAAAGTTGTTCATAAACTTGTAAAGCAAAGGTTACTTTAAGTTTTCGTCCTGTCATCCGGACCCGCGCCGCCCTCATCCAGCATTTGACGTTCGTAAAGTGTATAAAATTACCTACTACGAATAAAAAGTTTTCATTTTCATTTTCAATACAGGAAAATTTCAGCTTACTGAAAAAAGAAACAGTTATGCAACAATAATAAAATGGTACACGAATTATTTCAGTTATTGTTATTTTTAAATACACCTAATTTAACGGTATGACGTCATACAGAAAAAAAAATGTACAGATATTCATACCGGTATACAGTCCTCGCTTTACACAAAGATTACACTGTTTAACTCAAGTATTCATTATAATGCTTTAAAAATTTCTTCATTATTTAGTTTAAAGCTACCTATTTAGAAAAAAAATTACCTATAATAGAAAAGTATCAGACTTATGAAGATACAATGTGACCATATTTACAGATCTTTTTTACTGCGACTTAAATTAAATAAATTACGACGTTTAATTTAATTGTTATGATGTTAAGAAAATGGTAAGGTACAAAGATAACAACACATAGATTTCAGAAGCAACCAGCTCTTCATTAAACCTTACAGGAATACATCATCGATGGCAGCAGATCTTACAAATATTATAAATGTTAAGTTGTAAGGATGTTTGTTCTTCAATCACGGCAGAACTGCTTAAAGGATTTGGATGAAAATTGGTGAAGTGATAGTGTACAGCTTAGAATAGCACAAAGGTACCTTTTTATCCCGATATGTCCGCGAGATTATAATCTATACTAATATATAAAGTTGAAGAGTTTGTTTTTTTGTTTGTTTATTTGAACGTGCTAATCTCAGAAACTACAAATGGGATTTGAAAAATTATTTTTGCATTTGATAGCCCAACTCTTGAGGAAGGTTATATTTTATTCCAAAATTACCACGGGATCAAAAGTTACGCGGGTAAAACCGCGCGCGGTGGCTAGTTTTATATAAAGGTATCGCTAGCAAGGCAATCCCTGAATACCGCTGCATATGTAAATTAAGAAAGTATGTAAATTTTGTTAATAAGTTAGTCGTGGCAATGCGCGTTAGACGCGTGTTGGACAAGGGGGAGGCGTGTGGTAACGCCGCCTTAGAAGCAGCTTTTTTTCGATACAATAACGTATTCATGACCTTCGGGCCCTTTGAATTTTTAAAGCTCACAGTCTGAAAGCGTGGGCGTCTATTCAGAAATATGATTACGTCTGTGTACAGCCGTATCGCCTAAGGATACCCAATAGGGTCAGACCCTTGACCTTAGATTATTTGAATTCTTACTAACATTATTACGAGTAAAGGTTTAGGAGATATGGTAGCTTCATCTCCTTTATAAAAGGTCAAATGTAAAAGAGAAGGTCTATCTGTATGCTCAGCGTTATCTTCGGAACTAATAAACAGATTTTGATCACCCGTCTATGAAAAGTTCTAGGCGCTCTCTATAGGTGATTAAACATCACGCTATTGTTAACTACGAGCCGAATTATCACGGATTTTGTCAAAGAATTGGTTTAAAATATCAATTAGAAACGTCAACTGCAAAGAGAGCGACAATTTAAAGTCAAACTGGAGGTAGTCTGTCTCTTGACGCAACTACAATAGTGCCTGGTTGCTCCAGTTATCCAAATTTCAAAGGATTTAGCGTAGGTGCCGGTTAATGTCAAAGCGGGACGTGGAATTCAAGGTATTGTGATTTTTCTTCCTATCGTATTCGTACTTCTCTTGTGAAATCGTTCCTAAGTTCGGATATCATTCACTAAGAAGGGCTAGCAAATCTTAACTGTTGCTCATAATATAACTATAAGCGTCAGATATAGTAATAGTTAGTCAGCATAAACAAAATTAGCCAAAAATAATAAAATAGGAAATAGCTTAGCGGAAAAACAACCCGTTTGTGTAATGCCACAGTAGCATTTTATGTAACAATATCTATAATAGTTGGTTTTTACTCGGAAACAGCATCAAAATTACTGGTACGTTACAATGTTTGTTTCGTTTACATTGAAATGTATATCAAATTGCGTATTGGTGATAACAATTTAAACGGTAGCTTTCAAAATAACTAAACAAAGTTTGCCCTATTAGCCCATTCAAATTAGCGAAATCAGGGGAAATAATTTTTGTAGTTTTGAAAATTGGCACACGTATATCTTGTATAAAAAACACATTAAAAGTCCTCAAGGGGGGGCAGGTGCTGTGGGTGTAGGGGGGATGAAGGTCACATTTTATGGTTTTTATTCATAATATGTCGAAAATCTGTACAGATAGCGTAATAACTGCTTCTGACCAAATTTTATTCATAAAATTTCCTATTGATTTGGTCACATCAGTTTTTACTCTACGACCACAACTTCACAAGTTACAATTTGTAGAAATTTGCGATGTGCGATATTTCCCTTAGTCCTCGGCTACAACTGGCGCCCTCACGATGCAGCCCTTAAGTAAGTTAGTAGGGGGGATGAAGTTTTTTATTTAGGTTGTTACTCTTATCTCGAAAATCTGTACAAATAGCGTGGATAATTAATTATATATAAAGATTGAAAATGGTAGTAGCTAAAATTTAACCTCAAAATTATGTGGTTATACGTATTTATCTGGATAAGTGATATCATCTAATGTTTCTGGAATGCATTTTGTTATATTAAGTTATCTAACCATTATAATTATAAGTATTACTCTAAGGGAGAAGTGATCTAACTATTATTACAACAAAGCCAGTATTTGTAACTAGGTAGGTACGTAATAAAGACGAATTGAGATAATATTGATAAAACAAGATAAAAATCAAAATTATAAAAACAAAATATGACAATTAGATTGATTCACCTTAGTTAACCCTCCACAGGATAGGCATTTAGTACATACACGTAAGGATATAGGGGGACCCATCACCGCAGTACATATTTTCGAAAATAAAACATATTATTTCTACGAACCTTTTTTTTATGATGGGTAAAATAGTTCCAAATCAAACTATGAAAATAATTTTAATAATATTAAAGATGTGTGAATTCAAATATTTAGATTGAACAGAGCTCAGGCAATTATCATTACGGGGATCGGAACGCACAGACAAATACAATTTGCAATCTTTTTTTCTTGGATTTCCAAGTATTTCATAATTAAATATTCTGCAAATCTTGCTATTTTCCATGAAAAATAATGTTACTTTAGTTAACTCTTTGAAAAAAAAATACAAACGTAAAAGGATAGTCGGGTTATCGGTCAGCGCAACAAGGTTAATAATACCTATAGCACAATCTATGACCGGCCGTCAATCATATATTTGCTACTAATTTTTTAAACGTCAATTTTTTTTTTTAATTTTTAAATTTTGACGACCACTATGGCGTTGGGGTAAACCTATCTGCCTCAGACGCCAGTGGTTGCGGGTTCGAACCCCGCACGGAACCAGAAAAAAAAAATGTTCCGTGTCTGGGTGTTTATCTATTTATGTATTTATATTCTAGGTTCCCCCCTAGTTCGCTATATGGTATCCCATAACGCAAGCTATGCTTACTTTGGGGCCATGTAGTTTGTGTGATTGTCTGGGGATTTTATTATTATTAATTACGTATATTTAGATAGAAGAAAACAATAAAAATCAAATAACGAAAAAAAATAACCCTGAAATAACGTTCGAAAAGTTATCTTTATTTAATTTTTCAAGATAATTACAGTTACATTTTGTTTACGTTAATTATATTTAGGTACCTACTTATATTTACGTTAATTATTCCAGAATTTAAGAAAGGTCAAGCAAATAAACTCTATATCTTTATTGATCAGTTACACAATAGACGTGATATTTCAACTGATCAAATCCTGCATATTAATTGGAATAAAGCAATTCCAGAATAATTAACAAACAGTCTTAATTGGCTCTCTCGAGATAAATAATGCAGTTGTTCTCATTTAATTAATTTATTGGCTGTGCTCTACAGTTTACGTACTCAGCTTTTGAATGGACTTGGTAAATGAGGACAAAATATGTAGGGCCTGGTTATGAACAATGCGAAATGTATGTGAAAAAAGTGGCAGGAACGTAAAAGATAACTACTTACGTATTTCATATAGATATGTGATTTATAAAAAAAATTTGGCCGTCAGTTTATATTTGGAAGAACGCATTTGAATAATTATGCAATAACTCTGGTTTTAAATATGCATGGCTGTTCAACAAACCTTATTTAAAACCCATCATGAAAATAATGTATAAAAGAAATTATAATTAAAATTACACGAAGATTGATGCTTTGTAACCGATAATCAGTTTAATTTGGCCTGCTTAGGTATAAGATACAGTAACCTTAAACTATGGTGATATACGTCCAATATTTATGAACGTTCATCATCAATCATTTAAACTGGGCCTACCTTAATATACAGGGTTGTTTTTTAGCCACCAACCAAATTTTAATGTTAGGTATATTCTTTGATACGATATAAACGTACCTGCATATTTATTTGAGTATCGCTCAGTAAAAAAAAAAGAATGGCACCACAAACTTTCTTACAAATAGTCGCTGTTGTTGAATATCTACTACGACGCGGCATTTCATTGATTATACTACGAATGAGTACTACAAACCTGTATAACAACAAAGTTTCTTTCAGAAAATGGCCAAATTTGTGGCTTTTGACTGTTTTCTAGTATTGAGCTTTGATAGATCATAATAACATAACAATAGAATAAGAGCTTATTGAAAAACACATCATTCTGACGCTTACTGTACCCACAAAACAATTCGATAAAGTGCTATGCCTAGATAAAATGGAAATCATTTTAATGAGATAACATTATTTCGATTAATAATTCCCATAATTAGATACTTAATGCAGAGTCAAATTGGATTTATAGATATGCAGCAATATCGCTTTTACTGAAATAATTAGGGACTTGAAACTAATGAAGTGAGTATAAATTATTTTAGTAGAGTCGTTTATGTCAATGTGGTTAATCTATTTGAATACATTATGTAAAAGATTTACATAATATCGTACTACTTTATGATAAACCTAATATGTATTTTCATAGGTCTACAAGTGATAGTTGGGATCATCTGTGTTTAATCTTAAACGTTACATTATCAGTCAAAACTAAGTAAGAAGACATTGTATCTTTGACGGTCTCCGTGGAGCAATGGTTTAGAGTCTATCTATACATACAACATACTATAGACGCTACTGCGCCAATCGTGAGGCCGCGGGTTCGATTCCTACACGGAACAAGAAAAAAAATGTTCCGGGTCTGGGCGTTTATATATAATATATATAATGCCCGACACATACATTATATAGAGCAATATCCGTTTGAAACTGAGTTATGTCATGTTTGCGGCTATTTGCATCGAGCCAATTTTCATGAATTGTGTTTCTAACTTTAGTCATCGGTTGGTTATACCTATGTTAAATTTTTGTGAATATCTTTTTTTGGCACAATAATTACATATGACTGGGTATACAGGGTGACTGTTGAAAACATGCATATACGGGGGAAATAGAAAAATTTTTACGCGTGGTTTTAAATCTTTATGTAGCGTACAACTTGTGTGACAAAATAAATTATGATTTAATGAATTTACAGGATTCTTACCACGATTTTTGATTTTATTCTCGCACGTCCGATATTTCATAGTCCGATAAATCATAGTGAAAATAACTGCGATAATTTAAAACAATTAAAATAAATTATGTTTTTTATTGAATTTTGATCGTGTTTGTTTTACTTTATTTTAAAGTTTCAGTGTTTTTATTACAGTCATGAGTAAAAATTCAGATTACAAAGACATAAAATATTGATAATATATTGAATGAAATCATAAAATTCATTTATGTATTTAAACTTTGCTTATATTTTATTGTTCTCAAGGGCATGATACCATGATACCATAAGTATTCAAATATCAAAAAAATAAAATTGCAAAACAATAATAAAATTCATGTGTTTGGTTTAGTTTCATTTTTTCATTGTTGATTGTTCTTTTGTAACTCTTTTGACATGCCAGAACGTAAATGAGATACAATCTTCACAAACCCCCTTTACAATTTAATTCCGTTCATTCGCAACATAATGAAATCACAATTTAAAAATAAACATACATCTTAAATCAATATTTAATACGAATCTACCTCAGTGGATGCTTAACTAAGCAATTGAACAGTATTCACGTAACTTCCAACTTTTTGCTTGTTAAAATGCCTTCCTGCAGCAAACGGAGTGAATGGTTGTATTGAATGAACGGATAAAAGAAACAGCGGGACGTAAAGCAATCACTCCATTTACTGTTGACAAAATTGAATTAATTACATTTAAAAAGGCGTCCTCGCACTGACCTTGTGTTTTGATGAATGATCTTTGTTATTTGTTTTTAAAATATACGAGCGTAATTTTTGCAACTTTTTATGCAGTTACACGGAAAGTTGTATTTTTTAAGATTATCAAGTATAGTTTTGTACATATTGCGCCGTATTCGATATTTTCCTTATTTTTAAGTCCCTCCAGTGTAAATTTTTATGACGTGAAACGTAACAGCCTCATACAAAAACTTATTTTTCGCTCTTTTTGTCACGGCATTAAGAAACACTTAAAATTCAATGTCGAATCGGGCACTTTATGCCTGGCGGAAATCGCTTAATGCTAATTATTAAAAAAAATACAGTAATAATAAACACAAAATTTCCTTAAAATATTTTTTTGTTGACAATAAAGTGGAATTATATTTATTCTGCATTAAAAAGCTACAACCGTTTTGGCGGAAATGATCCTAATTATTATTATTTATAATCATGGTTCCTGATAACTTCAAAACCTTTGATTTCCTTTCGTCATTACTATTTGTTTCTGATGCCATGCGAGTTTAGCGAGTTAATTCAAACGCCCAAAGTTGAGTCTTGCAGTCTGTTAGATATTTTTCAAAAATCCTTTGATAGATTTGTTACAAGACTTATTAGGTTTGTGTTTCGGACTTGTTCATGGAATCATAAACTATAGACATTGTTGCTAAGAAGTGATAAAAGCGAGTTTTTCTTAAGCTAGTTGATACCTACATATCTTTGTTTGGCTAAATGTAGTACCTAAATTAATTTTTAATTTATAAGGTGGCAGATTTTATGTCAAATGTTCCAAGAAACTTTGGGAAAATTCCAAAAATATAATACAATACAATAAAACAATTTGTTACACTTCGTTTTAGTTAAGCCGTAAGAAAATTCATTAATAATTTTTTGTTTTATTGCATTTGGACACGCGCGGAGAATGTTGTTTTGTAAAGCTAAAAACATCCTTTTCTTTACCAACAGCCAAAACACACGCCCTCAGTATTTTTACTGAAACAATTAACTTTTAAATCCCTTTTATTCGCTGCCAAATTAAAAATATCGTTAGCCTTTAAACAAAAGAGAAAATTCCTTTAGCACATTATTTGATGGTCAAATAAACAACGATAAATTCTCGGCTCGTTCCGACATCGTTAAGATACCTTTAGACCAATCAGCTTTTGTTTGATTAACAGAATCCGCCAAAATAATTGAATTCCAATACAAAGTTGCCATTTTGTTGTCACATTTCTGATCTAATCAATGTGATAAATATAAGGCAGCGGATATACAAATTATTGGAATTTATATTTAATTATTTAGTGAGGTAGAGAATACTTAAAAATACGGTCGAATAATTTAAACGACCGTATTTTTAAATATTCACTACCTCATCTTTTTTAATAATTTCTACAATTAAATTATATAATATTGATTGATTGCTACATTTTTTGAGAGCTCGCGAGTGTTCTTTTTGACCAAATTGAATCCACTCCTTTTTGCCACCGGACTGCCAGACGCAGAGAAAACTTTCATCCCTATATAGTGGAATTACCAAAAAGTCGAACAAAATACTTCGATAGTTCCTTCTTGGTACGGATTGTCAAGGTGTGGAACAATCTGCCTGCGTCTGTTTTTACTGACCATTACAGTTCTGGTACTTTTAAGTGTTGAGTGAACAGGTATCTTGCGTATCTTGTGGAGCACTTACCATCAGGTGACAAACATCCTATCCTTATAATGTAAGAAAATGCGTTCAGAACCATTCATTATAAAAACCAATTTTTACCAAAAATTGGAACCTTTACACATTTAACAACGTGCTAAAATAAATACCTATCAGCGAAATCAATACAAGCGATGATGATGAAAAAAAAACATACACTAGTTAAACATAACATATGTAGTTGGGAAAACAAGAGTGGTTTTAAAGTATTCCTCGAATCCAACATAAATACTTACTGTTGGGTTATTATCTATACATACCTACATATTATTAATTAAAGCCACTGCATCCAATTTCTTATCGGCCTATATGCACGCGATAAATTCAAAGTTTTGTACCGATTTTTATAGTTTTCAAAAATTGAGTTATGAAAAATCTTGGGAATTAAATTTTTAAGACTTTTCAGGAAATGTTCTGAAATATAAAGATGATTTTTGATTTTTTTGCTACTCGTCCAACCAGGAAAGGCCGCTATTACAAAATAATCATCTACATCAGCTAGGTGACGTCTACTGCCGGGCAAAGGCCTTCCCAAGGTGCTCCATGTCACCGATTCACAGTTTAATTCACCATTTTTTGCCTGCGGTGCTGGAGGTCCAGCCAGAACAGTTTTTATAAAAATCTTTTATGGTCTTACTAAATTGGTCTAACTAAATTGGCATGTTATTTAATTAATAAAAAAAATACCAGTTGGATCCTTAAAACTACAAAGAGTCGCTCAAATAAGAAGTATGATTTTTAGAGCCCGCCCTACAAAATAAAATAATTATTACAGAGAAGAAAAAATATAAACAAACGCAGTTTAATCTGTGGAATCTTTCTCGCAGCAAACACAAAGCTGATATCGCTAAGCCTTTAAGCTTCTTACGCTTTTCGAGCGACTAACTTATCTTGTTAGTATGTGGAAATGTAGATGCCCTTTTGTTGCCCCAAAAATAAAGTTATTTTATCAAAAGATCATATTACGTGTTTTGACGTTATACAGGGTGACTGGTGGGTCACTTTCGAAATTCAAGGACGTGATACTTTGAGATCATACGTGAAGAGAAAAAAAAAATAATAAAAATAAATATCAATTATTTACTGAGAAAACTTAACCGAAAGTTAATATTTTCGGTCATATTTTCAGGGCTTCCTTATTTGCTCTCGCAAATACGGAAGACTTTAGAAGTTTGTGATCAGCGGTCACCTATGCTCGTATCGACCGCGACGAACGTTGCTTAACCTGCTATATTTAATTATATACCAACTCATATACAGCAGCAACCAACCCACGACTACCTATATGTATATACTACATTGTAACAATATCTGGATGCTCCTATTGTAGTTTAAAACAAAGCTCTCACACTCAATTATACCGCTTTTTACGGTTTATATTTGAACGGTCTGTTTTAACTGTAACATGCACCGCGTTGGAAAGTTTGAACACTTTCATCAATCATACTATGTGTGGTAGACATGTTCATTTTATTGCAACTTGGTGAATTAATGGTTTTAGTTTCCTTGGGTAATTCTCATTTATGATTAAACCAGCTTTTTTAAATTAAGGTTTGTTAATGGTGACGCGGGTTACCGCATTTGATCTCAATCTCACCTGATAGTATTAAATATGAGTTTGAAGATGACAGCACAGAGATGAGCTAAGGAAGGATCTGGTTTTCAAATAAAAACTACATCACCGCCGCCAGAGCGGTGACATTTGGCAGCAGATTTTATATGAAGAATAAAAGGTTATTAGACAGGCAGACCCTGAAGTGGATCAACTACCAAGCGGAAAAATCACTCGGATTAGTCGCTTTTTACGATACGCTTCTCCAGAGGCGGTAGGGCTGCCGTGTTAAAAATTACTTAAATATTTTGAGAAACTATTTGATAAAACAAATGATTTCTTTGTCGATAAAATTCACTTTCATGAATGTCTTTGTGGCTAAAAAATCGATAGCTGTTTTATAGGTCATCATTTAAAGGTCCTAAACACGGAAAACAAATTTTGGTAGAGGTAGATATGTTTTTTATGTTGTGTAGTTTGTTTGAGAGTAATAAGCTTGAGGTTTTCCGGCACTTTTCTCAATTCAATGCAATACAAATTAAATGTTTAGTCCTTTTTAGTAATATTATTGACATTGTTATAATTGGAACCGAATATACCTACCTACGTTATTTATTTTTAAAGTTTTCACTTTCTGATACTTATAATATAGTACAATATCTTTTCGTTTACTACTAAGCCTGTAATTTTCCACACAAGGCTGAAAAAGGTTTCTCGCGACTCAGTCAGATATTTGTTTATTTTCGACTGTTCCTCAGCCTTTATATCCTTCCACAATTACGTACTCCATTAATTTCACGTTGTTGCAGGTCCTGGTAATATACCAAGCCTTGTTGCATAAAAGGCTTTGTCTGTATTGTAGCGAGAGACTATCTTGTTTTAATAATTCCTTCGCTCCTAAATTGGGCTAGAATGAAACAGAATTTCGGCCAGTTTATGAGAAGTTCATTGTTTAATTTTAAAAGAATTTCTTTGTATATTTCGTAAATTTCTTAATTGAGTTGTAAATATTTTCTTTGCTTTTAACGCTTAATAAGTTTGAAATAAACAATTTTTTTCACAGTCTCTGTAAATTTCTAAACTTGTGATCGTTGTTTTCATGAGTTTGAATAGTTTATGGCTCGTATTATGAAAGTTAACGTAGATTTGAACTATAAAGTCCAAGATCCGAACTTGAAAAGATCTCCCCCGGGCTGATGATAGAATAAAACCTATTTTATATAAGAAAATATGTTAAGATTGGGTTGCCTGAAAAAATCCTGAACGGACTATTTTTAAAAGCCTTTATTGAGCTTCGCCTTTCCGATGTCTGTTATCAAATCTTACTAGTTAAATTTAATCCACTTCCAGGTTTCCGATTGATTTGGCATGCATGTATAAATCGCACGTCAATGCAATATTATTATGACATATATCTGATCTGATGATGGAGGTGGAAGGAGGCCATAGGAACTCCGTAATTAAACGACCCAACCCCATCAAGTTTGGATTCGTTTCATTCGTCTTGTAGAGTACTTTGATACTAGATGGTAACAAGGGTCTGATGGTGGAGCTAAAGTGGCCATAGATGCTAGTTACCTTAACTTGCTTGATTATGGAAAAAATATATAAATATATAAGCGTTGTTTTATTGCAAACACGTTGATATAGGGTAAACTATGCAACATCAATTAAACAAATAAATATATTTAAGTTTATTTAACTGTCTGGCAGTTAAATAAACTTAACTTACAGTCGGGTCGGTATTTTATTTATTTATTTACCTACACTTTATTGTATGCCATTAATAAGTACAAAAAAAGTAAATACATAATAACAATTTTGAGATACAATTGGCGGTCTTATCGCTGGAAAGCGATCTCTACCAGACAACCATGGATATAGAAAATTAGTATATGTAGCTTGGGGTTAAAAGCATACCTACTATATAGAATATACACTAAATAAAATTATACATACATTACAGATATATATAAATATAAAATATGTCAATAAATATACATACATACACATATATTTAAGTTCAATAGGATTAGGATCAGATTACTTCACAAGCTGACAAATAGTGGGACTTTAGCAGTTTTTTAAAGGATAGGAGTGATTTTGCGGATTTTACATTTATAGGCACAGCACCCGGGATCAACTGCTTAACGTGCCCTCCAAAACACGGAAATCGCCGTGAGAAATGAATGGTCGGCGGTCACCCATTCAAGTACCTACCGCACCCGACCGAGAGTAAAGTTTGCCATTCACTGCCAGATAGTTAAATAAACTAAAATATATTTATTTATTTGTTTAATTGATGTTATATAGTTTACCCTATATCAACGTGTTCGCAATAAAACAACACTTATATTTATATTTTTGTCCATTATCAAGCAAGTGAAGGTACCTTTTAGCTCCTCCGTCAGACCCTCGTTACCATCTAGTACCAAATTACTCGTCAAGACGAATGAAACGAACCCAAACTCGATGAATTTCTTCGTTTAATTACGGAATTCCTATGCCCACCTTCCACCTCCATCATCAGATCAGATATATGTCATTATAATATTGCATTGTCATGTGATTTATACATGCATGCCAAATTTCAGCTCAGTCGGAAACCTGGAAGTGGATCAATGATTACAGACAACGGACAGGTAAAGCTTAATAAAGGCTTTTAAAAGTTGTCTGTCCAGGATTTTTTTAAACAACCCACACTTAACATATTTTCTAATATACTAATTTTGTTATGAAATAGGTTTAATTCTAATATCAGCCCGGTGAAGTCTCTTTAAGTTCGGATCTCCTATTAATAATACTTGAGTATAGATTTTTGAAAGTCCTTATGAAGAATTGACAACGAGTCTATGGTTGAGTCACTTATCATGATTAAATCGATGACCACCACTAAAGAAAACTTTCATAATACGGACCTGCTATTAGTTGAATGGGCAGAATTTTACATTTGGTAGGAAATATACACAATACAGCGTGTTCATCCACAAACATATCATCCTTCAGCTAAATTCCAACGATAACAGGTTTATTTCTGATTCAAGATTTTTTATCTATGGCTTAACCCGCCATAGACTTCTATTCACATCTGATGGTAAATAAAGAAAAGCTCAAATATTACAGCACAGGGGTTTGGAAAAAACTGGTTTTTATGGTTTAATTTTTCCATAAAACGTAGCCGAAACACATCACCTCACCTTCAGAACAATATTATTTCGTGGCATATTTATATAAAGGGTGGTCACTAGCCAGGCAGGCGGTACTCTACGCGGCTAACAAAGGCACCAAGACTTACCATCCATTGTCACAGCGTTGACAAAGACACGTATCTATACATTTCTGTGGAGTAGATATTTGTCGTACGCTATTTTCTACTTTTGTATCGATGCGATACAGATAAAAACATGTTCAATGTTCTTAAAGTCTACCCCGATCATACAGTCACACAATTATGTTGAGATAGAGAAGAACTCTACCTTTAGTTCGTTTTGTTACTGACACGTGCCAAATAATACCCTCGCGAATTCAAGGAAATCGGAATTGACATTCAAGACCCCTTCAATGCTGTGGAGTAAGTTTACAAAGCAAGCAAACATAACACAGTTTTTCAGAAAATTAACTAAAAGCAACTTACAGCACAAAACAAGTACCTGGGGGTACCTATTTTTTCGCTAGGAACTTGAGAGAATTTTGGACAATTTTCCTTTTGTAAACGAAGCCCTACTGGCTTGATGTATTTTAAATGAGGTGTCTTTGCAAACATTTTTACTGAAAGTGAAACGTCTATCTAATAAGTTAAGAGTCTAATGAAAAAATTAAACAGGAAAATTCTTATAAAAGGTTTTGTCGAATACACTTGTTTATCTTTTTTTCTTGTTATACGTTAATATAATACGAGGAATCTATTAAAACAAAATACTGTCTGAAATTTTCACAAAGGTAATATAAAAAAACATGTTTTTCTCTCTCGTTTTTAATTTGAAAGTGAAAACTAGAGCTTCCAAAAAGTTACGTATTAATAGTATTTCACTTTCTGTTTAAGAAAAAGAGCAATCAGTCGTGGAATGTTTAGCCAGTTCAAGAATTACGAAAATTCGAGTCATTATGGACTGTAATAAAAAGTATGATATCTTATAAACAACGAATGCAAATTACCAATTATTTATAGAAGAGATTAAGGTTCACTGAATTTTTTTACTGAAATTACCTTATTTTGTTTTTATAGTTTTGCCAGCTTTGCTAAGGCAGTTACGATATTTTCCGATTTGTTAAACTACTATAGAAATATAGACGCTTGTTTTTTTATAAATATCGTACATATTGTTTATGAATTATTTATATTTATTATTAACTAGCTGACCCAGCGAACTTTGTTCCGCCATAGACGCCATAAATGAGCAGATTTTTGATTTTATTGAGTTAATTGTTTTATTATATAAAGTTGTCAGGTTGATCTAGCTGACCCGATAGTTATGACTATAAATATTGAATTCGAATTGGTATATTTCATAAAAAGAGTGTTTTTTATTCTTATGCTTTATGGTATACAGCATTATTAGTTTTTTTATCTTGCGCTAATATAAACAGTTTTGTTGGTATACCGACACGGGAACAGGCGACATATAATTGGCCATGTGTAAAACATGGATTTTCAAGGTTGATGCCGCAAACAGTTAGGGACTGCCCTTGAGATTTATTTATTGTCATTGCAAATGCTAGCCGCACTTGAAATTGCAAACGAAGCTATGAGTCAAAAAATGTTTAGAATCTGGCCCATTTCCGGAAACCAGTAAATGTAGTGGCTCTGGTGGCGGTTCCAATGGCGTCAATTTGACTTGACGCTAGCGCAACACAAACCAGGAGCTTCATTTTTAAATTTAAATGCCTTGCAATATTGACACACAACGTTCATTGTTCCAATAGTAACGATTTGCTGTGAACTGTAATCTATTTCCACGTTGTAATTGAATGCAGCTCGATAAGGGTTAAACGCAACATTTCTATGTGGTTGATTCCGATTCCATCGATTCCTTTCTACTTCATTCCGCGCTTCGCGTTGCTCGTCATTTTGACTTGCTCTTGTATATCTTTGACTCGCAGCATTGCGAGTTCTGCGATTTAAGTTTGTACGTCTAGCTGCTGGCATTTTTATAAAAGAAAATTCATCTGTAAATTAAAATAAAACTATTGTATTCTTCTTTATAACCAAGTAGGTATATACCACTTGTTATGTTAGTAACGTGTATGTTAATCTATCCAAACTTACCAAAATTCCATATTAAATTGAACTTTTAATATTAGGCCTGATGAATCTAAAGTAACCGTCATGTGAACTAAGTTTGTCTAAGTTTTAAAATAATTAATTATTTTAAATGTATTGTTTATCAATAAAATAAGATTGACAAAAGAATCCGTTTTAAACGTCATTTTTTTTCATCCTCTTTGAAAATATTTGCAGCACGCATTCAGTCAATTCTATGTCAAATGTCTTAAGGTTACATTAAAAAAGTTTAATAACTTTATATGGTAGTGAGGTAATTTTAAATTTTCTAATTTTCCGCGCAATTTCCTTAATTTTTTCTTTCATAAGAACCTTCTCCTGATAATAACGAACAAAACAAAAAAAGAATTAGCGAAATCTGTGCAGCCGTTCAGGCGTGATGCCGTGACCAAGGGAAATAGGGATTCATTTTTATATATATAGATAGATTATCAATTATTTTACAATTAGAACTGACAAACAACGTAGGTAGCTTCAACTAGTTTCTTTTTATTATTTTGATCAAATTTATTCATTTAAATATAATTGATTTGTATGTTTTAAGAGACAAAATAATTATAAAAAAAACAACAAAATTTTAAAAATACTAGTCTGAAAAAATGTAATCATCTTAAAACTTTTTTGGCTGGGAATCAAAATCTGCTTCTCCCGTAGCCCTGGCGAGCTCTGCCGTAAATCGAAATTGAATTTCGCTAACTTACCTACTTACAAAAGTTCAACTCCTGGGATATTTCACAAAGAACCTATTCCGAGAATACTAAACTACTATATAAACAAAGTACAAAATTTACAATTCAAACCTCAAACCTTACTGCTATCTCTTATTTCTAATAAAACTTTAAACTCATAACCTTCATTTGTTTTCTTTTTTCTTGTCTACGAAAGGCTTTCTTGTGTACGAAAAAACCAACGTGTCTTTAAAGCTAAATCATGTAGGTACATAGGTGCGCAAGACAACTGCGTAGCCTGTTTCTGCTAACTGTGACCGTATTGACATATGAACAATTTGCTTAGCTGACATAGTTTATCAATTACGAGATCATCATCATCAGCCTGGAAACGTCCTCTACTGGGTAATGGTCTGCCCAAAGTTCTCTACGTGCGTCGCTCGGTCCTGCGCCGCCCTCATTCCTCATACTAGTACGTACTCAACACTCTTGAACTTTACTGCCCCAAAGACCATCTGTTCTAAGAGCTAGGTGCTTTACCCATTTAAGTTTCGCATTCCTTTTGGCTATGTCAGTAAATTTAGTTCACATGCAATTCTCATTTCTGACTCGATCCCGCAAGTAAACTCCAAGAATAGCCGTTTTCATTGCCTGATGAGCGAAGTTTTATTGGATTAGAGTGACAAGGTTGCAGATCACAATATATTGGTAGACTTTAGTGCATCGACCTAAGGTTTTTTTTTTGTATATCATAGAATGCATTTTGGTGATTACGCAAGTGCTCTTTTTGAATAATTTGAACCCAGTCCTTTTACCACCGGGCTACCAGACGCGGACAAAACTTCTAATATAGTGGAATTGAACCAAAATATCGAACAAAGGATTTAGTCACTCTTCTTTTTAATTTGTGTGCCAAGGCGTGCAAAGAATTGCTTGCGTCAATTTTTCCTGACCACTACAGTCCTTATACTTTCCATCAAGTGTAAAAAAACCTAAATTATAGTAAAAAATCCTAAATATTAGCTATAATAGCATACTCTTTGCCTCTAAATAAATCAATAAGCGTATCACTGAGAATCAATCTGAGAATATTTTTTGAGAAAGGATTGACAGGAAATACTGCAGCTCTATACTCAAAACTTTGAATTGCATATTTGATTCCAGTAGGATTTTAAAGTCAGAAGTTTTCTAAAGTAATAAATAGTTTGTTTATGAACGCGCTAATTTTAGAAAGTACAAGTTGGATTTGAGAAGCATTTCTGTATTTCATAACCTAGCTGTTTAAAATCCTTATAGCGTTTGTTTTGGGTTATATTCATCTCCCCCCTCTTCTCGAAAGGGTAAACATCCGCTTGCAATCGCTCCCGTAATCTTATTAATTGCTCAAGTAAATAAGTGCTTAAGAAGTCAACAAAGTCAAGAAAGCTATAAAAAAAGCCAAGAAAGTACCTCGGCCGCCTTGAACCAAAACTTCTACTGCAGGAAAAGGAGCTTCAGCTGCAAAATACTCCCATGAACACTGCATAAACGGTTTTTTTCAATCCTTAGCCAATTGGAGCTGAACTTTTCTGTGTCGTCATCACCTGATACATTGGTTTACATTATAACCTCAAATCAACAAATACATTCTTATTTATGGCAATCAGCCGTTAAGTCGTTTGTCTTTTTGAATCCTTGGGCTTTTCATTACTATGCTAGAACGCACGCCACTGAATAGTCCGATACCAACACACGGCACTACTGAACCTGAACCTGATTTCATACTTTTTAGTGTTAGGTTTTTGTATTGGACTAGTTATTAGTTTTTTCATAGTTAGTTAGGTTCTACAGTTATAGATATTAGTGATAGTTTTTTAGTGATAAGTTTTGGGCTAGTTTTGGTACCAGTAACTACCTACTTCTTCTTGTAATGTGATGTTTTGGTACTGTAAAATCATGACTTTGACCTACATACTATTGTTATATACGTTTTACCTGTAGGCCTAGGTAGAAAAATATGGAAAAGGACGCTTTAAGAAAGAAGAGGAATTAAATCCCAACAAAAACTAACGACGACTTGATGCAGCACGAGATGGTCTTGTTTAGGTATCGCCAGCATGCTCGTGCTGCAGAAACTGACAAACAAAAAGAGATTTGCTTAAAACAATCTTCGTGCAAACAGTCAGCTAAGAACTTATCCAAAACTTATCACTATAAAATCTATCACGTTTATCTACAAATATGGAAACTAACTTACTATGAAAAAACTAAAACCTAGCCCTAAATTAAAAGTAAGTAAAAGGTAAAAGCTGTTCTCCTAAATGAGACAAATACCCTTTTAAAAACCGCATCAACATCGGTTCAGCCAAACGCAAGATAATCGATGACAAACATAATTAACATACAGGTTAAACTCCTCTTTGTAAGTTGGCTACTTTTAATCAGAAGTTGTGCAGGTAAATCTGCGGGAAACTGGTAGTATTCGGTAATTATTTGACAAATCAATCAAACATTCGGCTGAATACAAATGTTGTACGAAATACGAATGATCGGCCGAACATTCGGCTCATCTCTCATACAAAATAAACAGATAAATTGAGAACCTTATTTTTTTAAAGTTGGTTAATATACTACAACCTTCTTCTAAACATGACGAATCTTTTTCTGAAAACCGCATCCACAACGGTTTAGCCAAACGTAAGAAAATCGCGGACAAACATACATACATACCTACATACATACAGGTCAAACTGATATCCTCCTTTTTTTGAATTCGGTTAAAAATATTATCAAGGGTACTGAAAATAAAAGAAGTACAAATATAACTCAAAGGAAAAAGAAACTTAGTGTGGATGTATGCGAGCGAATGGAGAAAATGGTGTGTGGGATGAAGGAAATATTTACTCAGCTTGTACCAAAGCAAACTCAGCAGAATGATAAAATGGATATTTTGCAGTCAGTTTTAGAAGACATAGGGCACAAAATGCTGTAATCCGTTCTCAAAATTCCGAAATTAGAACGCAAAATGATGAAATTCAAAGTGTATCATTTCTATCTTAAAAATACGATCATGCTATTCTGGAAATAAATAAACTTAACGAAGAATGTACTTATAATAAAAAAAACTATTAAACTTACTGCTATGACAAAACGCCTTTATTATCTAGCACGAGAGCTTATAAAATCCAGCAAATACGGGCAATGTTGGACTGCAAATGGCAAGGTTTATATTCGAGAAAGAAAAAGAATGCCCAGCTTGTTCATAAAATCTGAAGAAGACTTAAAAATTAAGAAAAAGAAAGTGATTATTTTTGTGCTCTTTATAAACATTTTTTTTAAAGAAAATTATTTGCATGAAACTGCAAATAATACATGCTCTACACAAATAATACAAGTACAAAAACTAGGTGTAAAATTAAATTTAACTGAGGGGCAAATGGATAAATTACGATGATCCCCTCTCCGCAATACTCACACATAGACTTACATATACTCACTCTGACACACACATACACACCAATAATCTTGTAGGTACTTACTAGATAAACACAATATGGGTATAACAATAATTGTAATAATTTTATAATAACTGCATAAAAACGCATTATAATATTAAGTTGTTATTATTTATAAGAGACCTGGTTTCCTGAAACACAGACCTCGTGTCTAGCTTAGGTATCAGTCTCACACAATTTTTTTAAATAAATTATGCTACACCAAATTGTAAAACCTAAAATATTGCTTGTGGATAAACAAATACTTTTTATTATTATTTAGTGTTAACGGTACTGGTTCTAAGGATTTTCGTGTTTTATTTTACTGGAGTAACACTATGTATCGCTGGCTGGACAGCAGTGCAACCACAAGAGTTTATCGATTCGTATGTTTACAAAATGTTCGTCTTGTGTGAACTCCGTTGCAAGTTTTAAGCAACACAGCAGTGCGATCACAGAACTTTATCGAATCGTTTGTTAACGAATGTTCTTATAGTATGGAAACGGTTTTTAAGAAAAAATTGAAATCTATCCATTGCCGCACGGCCAGCTTAAATAAATGTGTTAATTTTGAATTCTTGTTCATTTTGAACTGTTGTTGTTGTTTTGTTAATTTTGAATGTTTGTAAACATGTTGTACTCATAAATATCTGTAAAATAAAAAATTACAATGTTACTCAAAACTTGCAACCGACTCCATACTATACGAGCATTCGTAAACATTCGTGAATATACGATTCGATAAAGTACTGTGATCGCACTGCTGGTCCGGTTCAAATTTAAATCTGCCCACTGCACACAGCAAATTAATGTATGCTTTGTTAATAAGGAATGTTTGTGGTCATGTTGTATTATTTAATAATTGTGACTAACAACTTGCAACCGAATCGAAGTTCTATGATCCTTCTTGATACTCACCCAGAGCTCAGGTTTTATTCAGTGCAATGTGAATTTAAATACTTTTCAGTAGAAGGACTTCTTTTAAATCCAAATTGAAATAAAACAACGAATATTGTACAAAAATACATTTATTTACTAGATTCATAAATATATAACAAAATTTTATTACAACAAATAGGTTTTACAACAATAGATACAAATTAGCATTGATAGTATGTAAAGTTACAATTGACCGTGGTTACCAAGTATTGCCACCTCGGATAAGGCGCCTTTTACGATACGTTTATCTAGGGGCAGGAGAGCTATTCTAAGTCCCAATTTCACCTTGTAGTAAAACGCGATCAATTCGAGTTGAACTCGGTTTACGCGTTAAAACGAGTTCCGCCTTCAAATTTTCTTTAGTCAAATCCGAGATTTGTTAATCTAGGATTAGAAGGAACTCGGTGAAATCGGGGCTAAGCCGACACTATTCCCTGATGTTTTCATTTAGAGACCTAACTATAATCCATTTTGCTTTTTCAGTAAACATACAATTTATTAAATACATGATATAAACTACATGTAAATATTCTTCATAAAAAAAACATCACGTTCTTTAGTTATAATTACGGCACATTCAATGAGACCTAGTTTAAAATTTAAATTAAATGATTTATGAATACAATATCTTATAATAAATTTTAAATAATGCTGAATTGTTTAAAAGTTTATTTTAAACAGACCCCACGACTAGATATTTTTCTTATTAGTTGTAGGTGGTCATCATTGGTTGCAAACTATTTCAGTGATACTCTACCAGTAACTTATGTTTTAGTAACAACTTCCATTTATCTTTGCTTATTTATTTATTTAACAATCTTCGGAAAACTTACAGCAGTATTGAGAATTTAGCAATGTAGAAACAAGTTGCAGAAGGCCATTTAAAAGTTTTCACCAATTAAAACAATTTCATTTTTAAGATTTTTCCTTTGTCTTTGCCATATTTATGGTTCCGGTTTTAAAATAATATAATTGATATTAAGGTAAGTCGTTCTCGCTTCGGGTTAACCTCTTAATTTGTTTTAATTTATAAAAACTATCGTCGGCTATGGACGGAAGATCCTTATATTTATAAATATTAGCAGACTTTGATGAATAATTGATGATTGAACTTTCTTTGTTGACTCTTGACAAAACTGCAGCTGAAAATAAAAAAGAAACGATTCTAATACTTTACCGGGTATACAATCCCAATGGGTCAGTATGGGGAAGCCAGAAACTATGAGAGATAGTAAAATCTGTTCTCAGGAACCATGGCGTCGATTTTATATTTAATAATAATCACATTTAAACTTTTTTCTTATCTCTCATGCAAAACACGGAATGAAAAATGTATATCATCTTTGATAGCAAAGAGAAGCACAAATAATGTAACGATTTAAAGTATCTAGGTACGGTTAAATAATTTTTAATCTTTTTTCCGCATGCCTGACAATTTACGACAATGACAATTTAAATTCAATTTAAAAAGAAGGCAGGCGAATTATGACCTGTCAGCTGATTGAAGCGATTGATAGCCGGAAGAGGCGTCTTAGTTTCAAATATATCACAAAAAATCTTAGATTTTTTACTGATTTTAGAGCAATTAAAACCGTCGTCAGACACTCCATGGAAGAAAAGAAAATCATTTTTAAATATGTTCGAGAAATATTGTTTTGAATGCAGCCAATCTATTGTGTTAAGTTTTAGAGAAATCAACCTTACGAATGCCGAAACTAAAGTAAAGATCATATAACAATAAATATAGTATTATGTCAGTAAATACATACTTTTAAGTATTGTTATTAAATATCAAAGCTGAACGTAGCTATAAGATGCGATGCGATTTCTGTCACTCACATAGATCAAGCAGACCTCAACGTCAGATGTGATTGATATGTATTTTCTTGCAGTCCTTTGTGTGCCTTGTTTATATGTTAATTCTTTTTACATTGCAGTAGGCTTATTATTAAGCAAGAGTTAAGCTAATATCCTGATATTTGGCTGCGAAATTAACACAATTGTTATTTTTATAAGTCTGAGTCTGAATTGACGTCTGACATTGACAGGTAGGGGCTATGTATTTATTTTATGAAATAATTTTATTTCTGCATTGAATTCAAAAATATTGACAATAGATTTAAATATTTAATACAATTAACAACCGTTTGAAGCACCAACGAATTCAAGACGGGGTCAATAAAAGAATTTAAGTGACAGGTTTTTGAATGTATGGACGGTGACCAGTATTCTTTAAACACGCAATAAATCTGTTATAATACGTCATTATCTCTTCTGATGGCAATGTCTAAAACACCAAAAGACATTATTATAAGTTTACAGGTATTTTCTAATAATCTTTAAAATGCCTTGTAACTTAAAATGAAAAGGAATTGTCAATTTTAAATGCAATTGTGAAAAAAGGCGGGCAAAAATTAATACCGAAAGAATGTTTGCCATTTCTGACTCGGTGAACTCTTAAGTAGTGATCATAAAAAGTGAGAATTTTTTTTTAATGCCATTGATCATTAAATATTCTTTGTGTTTACTATCTGCTATGTAGTTCGTTGCAAAAATATACCCTTAAATTTATTATTTACAGTTATCATCATGATATTACTATCAACTTCATTGTAACTCTTACTACAATATATATTTACTTCAACTGAGGTCATGTTACAAAGGTCCTCATCGGGAACAAGGGGATATCCTAGAACTTACCGCAGTCAACTCAAACGTCATTGTCATCAGTAGACGTGGACGGTGCTAAGAGTGTCCACTGTCTGTCAACTTTCGCGGTCAAGTGATGTCCTCAAACTTGAGCGTTCTTGCGCTGCAGTGACTGCGACAAATATTTTGTATCGTAAATAAATTACCCAAACTGACGCACCAACTTTATGGCCTTAAAGTATACTAAAGTTAGCTTTTATATAAGCTTGTATTATGAAAAACACATAGAGAAACTGAGGGGTATCCAAGCTTACACCCAGACTTGAGCTAGTATATAAAAGTTCGGCTCCTAAACTGGTTCTCTCTCGCTGCAGCCGAATACTCGACCACTGCTCCAAGTAATTGGTCGATTTGTCGAAGAGCGGTCTATTTGTTCTAATACAAATTCATATTAGATCTACTTGAATCTATTTTAAATCCTACCTTGATTTTCTAATTGCCACGCTAAGATTTTACTCCTGTCAAAAGTTTGGGAAAAAATTTAATCGAAAATAGTAAATATTGAAATTTACAATGATTACTAGCTGACCCGGCAAACGTTGTTTTGCCATATAAATAAAAAAAAATACACTCGAGAGCAAAGAATTAGGGTCGGAGACAAAACTCATGATATCTCTCAAACTATAAACGTTAGCTTATTCAAATAAAAAGCAATAGGAAGCCTCTTTAATGCCGAATATAAAAAGTAAATATAAGTAATATCTTTTTTAAGAAATGACATAGAAAAAAACAAAAAACAAAAATTATGATTTATTTTGAAAATTGAACTAACAATTCAAATCATTTGTATCGATTTTGTTTGTTTTGTGTCACGAAAAAATGTTATAAAAGGGTTTCCTGGTGTACAATATTCATTATGAAAGTACAAATCATGTCGCTCACACCTGAAGAATGTACAAGAATCCTCACTTTGCAGGAAGACGGGCGTAGTCAGCGTGATACGGCCAGGATGGTCGGCCTATCGTTATCTACGGTACAACGTGTTCTCCAACGGTTCCAGGGAACTGGGTCAAACCTTCGCCGGCCAGGAACTGGCAGAAAAGGATGCACAACACCTCGTGAAGATCGATACTTAGTCACAAAAATGCTTAGAAACCGATTTCTCACGGGTGTTGAACTGAGAAATCAATTTGTACGTCTTGGAGGAAGCAGCCCAAGTGCGTGGACAGTAAGGCGACGTCTTGACGAAGGTAATTTGAAGCCATCAAGACCAGCGAAAGGCCCTAAACTTGAACAGGAGCATCGTATTGCAAGACAGAGTTATGCACGTGAGCACTTGAATTTGACTCTACAGGATTGGTCAAGTTTTGTTTACAGACGAGTAGACACAGAGTGTACAGAAGACCATTTTATTTGTTTTTATAAATAATAAAATCACTTAAATAACAATCTTACAAATTTTATTTATGAATTAATTAATGGTCTATTTAACAGTTTTTAATTCATCAAGTTGGCATTTATAATTTGCGAGATATCATGGGTTTTGTCTCTGACCCTAATTCTTTGCTCTCGAGTGTAGATGTTGGATACCGGATAAGCACAAAAAAATTCAGGCAACGAAAACTGTGACACGAGAATTTTATATATTAGATGTTTATTGTAGATTTTTGTAGGTATTTGTAGATTTATGGACATCTATTTACATTTTAATAAGGTAAATTGAAGATTTTTGTTATTGTTTTACGGCAATAGAAATATCAAAAACAACCAACAATTGTTAACAGTTACTGTGGTAACAATTATCTACAGATTCATCCCATATATTGACTAATCTTAATAAAATAAAATAAAAATAAAATCTTATATCCTTATAAAATATGTATTCTCATAACATAACACCACTCCGGAAATAATATGCTTCAGAAAAACATGTCCTTTTTGTTCATATTTCGTTCTTCTCATCACTTACCATTAGATTAGAATCAAGTTGACTGCAGATTGAGTCATAAAAATAAAACTACACAACATGTTGTTCAAGAATAAACTATTAACCCACATTTTGGTTAATTCTTGAATTCACAACCTTTCAGTTATAATCTCCAATATACTTGTAATACAAACTAAATAAAATACTTACTTTTCGATCACCGTTTACTATTCGGCAAAGTCCTTGATAAATCCGCCACACTTTTATTAAAATACACAGTATTATCCTGGAACTTCACAGTCGGTGAGCTGGAACAACTTCTGGAATCCAGTAAAGACCTGGATTCTTGATTGTATCCGTGTTCCAGATCTGGCATGTGAGATAAGTGAATAGGTCGAGGGTTGCTGTATAAGAGTGGTGGAGGATAGAGTTCTGGAGGCATTAGCTGCTCAGTTGGTAACTGGAAAAAAGACGTGAAGTAACCAATTTTGGTAACTTACGAAATATGAAGAGGCATGTTGTAAGTTTGACATAATGTTTTGTATTATGTCCTTAAACTCGTGGCAAAAAATAAGAATCAATCTGAGTAAGCTCTTTGTAAATCAATAAAGCTGAGTGTTGAGATGTTCTTTTGTAATTCTTAAGTTTTGTGAAAATAAAATTATTTGTCTTCGAAATATCCAGGATTTTTGAAACTAAAGATATTATTTTATATAATTTCATATTTGTGTAGGAAAGCATAAAAATAGCTTAATCTTAAAAGCATTTTTGTCTCTACAAAGGTTTTTTGTGTCAGGGGTTGAAATATATAGATTGAAAGAATATATAAAACTTACCAATCCACTTGTACTCAAAGGCAATGAATTCTTATACTTCAACCAATCTTCTATATTTTTATCTGTGTGTCTATAATATTCATTAGGCCCAATATTGGATAAACCAACACTTGATATTTTCCCAATACTTTGTATTCTTGTCGCAAACTTTGTTACAGGTTGGTATGTTGGCCTAATTCTAGCATCCATTGGACGAACTTGAACATATTGGTTGTAATCAATGTTGTGATCGTGGAATCTTTCACAGTTTGAAGGTACATCGTAATTTTCTCTTGAATAGTTTGATACTAATGGTTGAATAGATGAATAGTCTAAGGATGAAGATTGATTGGAACAGCTCTTGCTGGTCCTATTCTCCGTTGGTATGATGTCAGGATTTTTATCTACGGATATAAGTTAACATTTGAAATTGTTTTGAGTAGTTATCAAAACAGGAATATAAATTCATTTAATATATAGCATACGGTAATTAAAATCCGGACAAATATAAGAAGATTGTAATTCTAGGATGATTTTTCAGAAATATTCAAATTTGATAAAGGAATTTAGATCTTCAACATTTAGCACAAACCATTAAGTACATGCTAAATCTTCGAAAAAATTATTTATTTCGTCCGTTATTTATACAAATTTACTGAAATTAATACCAATGAAAACAAAAAAAGTGAAATTAATTACGCGTACCTACCTAATATCGCTATCAAAATTTGGGTCTATTATAAAAATCCACTAATTAGGTATATACATAAAAATCTCAAGAAAACATACATACACATTACAATATTATATCATCATCTCACCTAAGCTATCAAAAGTTTCTACTTCTTTATTTCTTGTAGATGGCAACATTTCATCAGGCTTGGTTTTGTCCTTTTCATTTTTTGCTGTAACAAAAACTATACACAACTTCATGTCACAATAACAGCTTGTAACAGCCCGTTCACACATGGTCCATTTTACTGGATACGTGTTTGTATGGTATTGAATTCTGTGCCATATGTGAATTCGGTCATACAACTCCATACGCCATCGATGAAAAAAAAGCGTATCCGGTAAAACGGACCATGTGACCGGGCTGTTACTCTGTCGAAGCGTTCCAACCACGCGCGCCCAGCCACGCAGGCCACGCGCCGTGCCCACCACGAGTTGCAATTTATTGTGCAGATAATTTAACACATGAATGGGTCTCAAATCGCGTGAGCCTGATGGGCGCTGTTCGAGTACTGGGCGGCACGGGTGTTCTTCGATAATTGCAATTTGAGATGTTTGGGTGTACAATAAGAATCAAATGATAAACAAATTGCAAAGCGAGTGATGAGGCACGTGGCGTGCACTGGGCGGAGCCCTACCACCTTAAGACAGCCCTACCAACAGAGAATTGATATACGAGTAACACGAATCAATCCTGCTTGATGGTAAGATCTCCTTAAGTTGTGTTTAGCCTTCACATAGCATCTGAAGCCTAAATAGTCCTCTCTACTCGTATGATGTTTAATGGTACAAGTTTTGATAGGACCAGCTTTATTTTACTGCGTATGCTCTATATTTGACTATGTTGCCATTTATCATCAGATAAGAGTAACTCATCAAACTAATGAAGTAGCTTTTCTAGTTTTTCTGATATTAAATCTGTATCTAATATGAATTCTAAGATTAGACGCTAAAATCGTTTTTCAGCAACTAACAAACTTGTAGTACCTATACGGGGTGACTGGTGGGTCACTTTCGAAATTCCAGGACGTGATAGTTTGAGATCAAATTTGAAGAGAAAAAAATAAACATTAATTATTTACTTAGTAAACTTAGCTGAAAGTTAAAGAATTGTTTACGCAACACATGGATACATAGGCGTAATACAATAGATACATAGCGGGTGGTGGTTTGCGTGTGGCGGGAACACTGCTTTGCGTTGACTGAGGCGGCTCGGCGCGTTGGGAAAAGTGTAGTTATGTCTCTTTATTTATTTATAGGGAATTCTGGTGAAAAATTAAGTACCCACTTTTATTACATAATTAAGATCAGAATCGAGTACAGAGTGCTTTCCTACAGCATCTAAAATTTGTCACCAGTCACCCTGTTTAATTTAATATTCGGCTTCAGATTTAAGCTGTAGTACATTATCATAGATACGAAATATATTTGTATACATTCGTTAAAATCCAATTATCTGTGTAGAAATGATATGCATTTCTTTCAATAACTAAGATATTCCTTGGTATCTACATCCACTGTTAACCGATGTAAGTTTTTTTTTATTGACATGGCTGAAAAGTATTCCTATTGCATAAAGTGGGCATAGAGGTTTGAAATTGATTGATATTTCTAAAATTATCTTAATTTTTTTATCCAAACAAGAACTCACCAGTCGGCCGGCGGGGTTTCGTACAGCAGACAATGGCCACGCACATGACCGCAAGCGCAGCCACGGCCGCGACACTAGCTAGCACGAGCGTGAGTACCGTCGTTAACTCAACCTTGACTGGAACTAGCGCTGCTGTAGAAAATTGGTATACTTACTTAACATAGGACTACTATTCTTAAAAGTGGATATGCCATGGTCAGCTGCATTAAGCGCGTAGCTATGAAGATCACCAAATACTAAGAAGCATCCAAAGTAGTCGTAAACATAAACACAGCCAAAGCGCTCAAATTTTTCAAGCCATCCGCTGTCTTCAGCATATACACACACATAATTCCAAATACTTCGTTACGTTCAAGTCGCGTTCAAGTAAAAAAATATGTAAGTACTTAATTTTTTTTAAAGAATTTTAAAACTAATTCTAAATTATCAAATGAACACAATTACCACAGACAAGCATACACTGAACAGGTCCTGTTTCAGACTAACATAACACAATAAGCTCACAGCAGTGAATTACTGAAGCCAGTACAAAGTCAATAAAACGGAAAAATCGCATTTGTACGTCGATGTAATTGAATGGAAATATTGGACGGTTCATTTCATTCAAAGTTAAGTGTACTACGAAAATCTATGGAGTTGACCTGAATTTGTTGTTGATTATCTTCTATTGGAAGTACCTAAGGTTATGCCTTCCTATCCGATTAACTATGTTTTAATAATGTAAATAAAAATTGCAGCAAATTTAGATTTGATAGATACTTTAATTGAAACAAATGCTACGGACTTAAAAAATACATTAAACTTAAAGTTAATAAACTATGGGATAATAATTGGTAGCAAAACAATAGCAGTAAATTATTCAGTCAGAAATTCTATTTTTGATTACGTCTCTACTTTATTTAAATCTAGAAAATACCAAACTGTCATCACTCGGCTTCGCATTGGGCATACTAATATAACTCATGTTCATATATTTATAAAAAAAAGTAAATCCAAGTGCAAATGTGGTGTGGAGCTTATTGTACATCATATTTTTGAAGAATGTTAAATTTATACAAGAGAAAAAATGTTATGCGATGTACCAAATAACATTAAAGATTGCTTAAACCAAAATAGGTATACCGCGACAATCAAGTTTCTCAAATTAATTAAAATGTAAAATGTAAGTGTAAGATAAATTGTAACTACTGTAGTCGCTAATGACCTGTGATGTTTAAAGCGACTAGAAATAATAAAAAAAAACTGGAAAAAAAGCTCATAACATCCCAGTTTTTATCTATAGGTACTAATATATAAAGCTGAAGAGTTTGTTTTTTGTGTTTTTGTTTGTTTGTTTGAACGCGCTAATCTCAGAAACTACAAGTAGGATTTGAAAAAATATTTTATCCCGAAATTCCCACGGAATCAAAAGTTACGCGGGTAAAACCGTCGCGGTCAAGTACTACTCATAAAAATACAAGCCATTAACTGTTACATTGTATTTAAAAACGAAATATGTAAACTTTTAGTATACAATACTAAAATAGTAATATTCTAATTATTTAGGAAAAGAGTTGATTGGAAAATAAGGCCATACATTGTCACGATTATAAAACATTTTCGAAATCTATTTCAATCTTTTTGTATCTGTGGCAACATAGAACTACTAAAAGAACTATAAAAAAATACCTACTATTGAAAAAACCATACTCACCAGTTTGCTTCTGCGGAAACTTCAACAAGTTGGTAGTGAGAGAGACAGGTGCACTCGCCCCCAGTTTATTGTAGGCGGAGACAGAGACAGACAGCGTACTGCCTGCGGGGAGGCCGGGAACGCGGAACTCTGGGTCATCACTTGTGACGTTGCGGAGAAGCGAGCCCGTCGACATGTCCATTATCTGCAAGATATCTTTTACATTCAGGTACACACTGCTTGACAAATTAGGCAATTTCTATACAGAAGAATGGTGGTTGGAAGCTTTTCCAAACTTGTGATCCTAAAATTATAAATTTCATAAAAATCCTAAATCCTACTCGGTGCAGGACCGATAAATAAACTATATACAAGAAAATATCACCTCTATTTGTGTTATACATGCAAGGGATGAAAAACAGATAACAATAATTGATCACTTTTTTAACTGTTAACCTGGCAAGTATCACCTGAGTTTAGGTAGCGATAAGGACACGGAAAAGTCGAATTAAAATTTAATTTATAAATAAACGAGATGAAACTTCGGTATACGTATGCGCATACCAACATGTTTGGCAAATGAGCATGCTGCCTGCTTTTAACATTTTCAACTCTTAAATACTCTTAGTAATTTTTGGTCATTCCCAAGTCTCGAGCCTAACTTATTTGGGATAACAGTGTCTTGTCGACCTAAGGTTTAAGGGTTGAACGAGAAGTGACTAACGAAGTTCGAAATGTAACTGAATATATTTGAATTTACAAGCTTGGCGGAAAGCCAATTTTTGGATCAATTTACAGGCTAACAACAGCTGGAAAGGAATTTCGCAAACTTTATTTGTATCCTTGTAAGTTATATGTTTGCGAAATTCCTTTATTTCTGCTCACTTACGTTAATAAGCTAAATACAAAATTTCAGAATTCTGGGTTAAGCGGTTTGGGCTGTGCGTTGATCTCTGGGTACATTAGTCAGTCAGTGTCTTTCCTCTTTTATATACCTACTTTATAGATTAATGGTCGGCCTAGACAACATAGAAGCCACTACTTCCACCTACACTAACATACTTATAATAACTATGTAAATGAAACCTCACCTGCATCAAGAAAGTCTGTCTTACGCCTCCGTCGTGCCCCGCGATGCAGCGCACACTTAGAGAACTGTAAGTCACGTTCATGATCTCACAATCCTTTACTTGTGACGGCTTGTCTGTGGGACATTCAGATATTAGTGAGTTGTTTAGCATATCTGGCGGTACGCCTCGAAATTACTTATCACACTTTTGTTTTTACGGTATATTGCTAACGTAGCTCCATCTAATGGTATAGCTTTGCAGCTAAGACCACCCGAGACCAATTTATTTTCAGAAATTGTGAATCCCAGTTAAAGTGAAGCATTGCAATGTTTTAATGATGTTTTTTTAAGTTTTTGCATTGAAAATTCTCAATTATTCTTAAATATATGAATTATGTGATAAATATAAAATGTCTTAGCTGCAAAGCTATACCATTAGATGGAGCTATGTTAGCAATATGACGTAAAAACAAAAGTGTGGTAAGTAATTTCGAGGCGTACCGCCAGGCCACGGTATCTCAGTGAAAGAACACTCATCCGGCAAACGAGTGGTCCCAGGTTCGTGTTCTGGTCGGGCGATTTTGAGTTTTATTTATCACATTTTTTCATTCATATTTATCTCATTCATAATTGAGCAATTTAAATGCAAAAACTTAAAAAACATTATATACTTAGGGTTCCATATACTACTACCATATTCTAGTATACTTCTCAAAAAAGCGACATACAGAGTTCTGATACAGTCTATTCGATTAAACGATTTGCAAACTCTCCTTACAAAGCCTATAAGTTACTATGCTTGCGTACTAATAATATCAACGTGCTTATCGTAAATGAGTTTCGTATCGAGGGTTATGCCGAGGTCTTGAACGGTGTTGACGTTATTTATAGCAATATCACCAAATTTATATGGAAATTCAATTAATTTCTTGTTTTTTCTTGAGAAAGTAATAAAAAGACAATTATTGAAATTCTATATTTCTCGTAATAATTTGACAAGTTATTCAAGTTGTCCTGAAGTTTCAATCAGTCATCGAAATTAGAAATATAGCTATATTTTTTTTTTATCGTCAGCGTAAAGTTAGACTTTAGGATTATGAAAACAATTTTGACCACTTTGGCGTTGGGGTAAACCTATCTGCCTCAGACGCCAGTGGTTGCGGGTTAGATCCCCGCACGGAACCAGAAAAAAAATGTTCCGTGTCTGGGTGTTTATCTATTTATGTATTTATATTCTAGGTTCCCCCCTAGTTCGCTATATGGTATCCCATAACACAAGCTATGCTTACTTTGGGGCCATGTAGTTGGTGTTATTGTCTGGGGATTTTATTATTTATTTATTTAATTATTAATGTCAAATAAATAGGCATTATACAAAAGAGGTCCTTGATGATCCTTGATGGCTTAATTAAAGAATGTGTATCAAACATAGTTACTAAAGAATGCGTCCTTTAATGTTTGGAATTTTATTTAGTTTCTTAAAGAATTTAATTTTGTGGGAGAATTAAAAAAAACTGCCATTTATTTTCCAGTTTCAGAGGAATCCATTATCTCAATAAGACAATATTAAGTTTACTTTCTTGAGCTCAGTCTTGGGAGTAAGCGGAGTACTTTGATTTATAGCTTAGATTTAGCGAGCGGTTATTGCGATTTTATCATAAATAAACAAAAAAGAGTGCTTCCCTATAAATACACTTTTTAAGGAATTTTCATTTTGTTCATTTACTTTGATTTGAGTTCGAACTTAAACAATATTATGTGCTCTACCTTCGACATCCACCATTAAACATCAGGTGAGATTAATTTTAACCATCATTATAGTATTTATTTCATTATTACAAGCTCTTGCCATCAAATGAAAAAAAAACTCAAATCTGATTCAAAAAATATATTTTTTGTTTTATTATTTAAGTATTGAATATTATTTAGACACAAATAATAATTACGTCGAAGTCGTCGTGGTGCCGTCGTTTCTGTGCATATCAAACGATATCGCAGGTTAAGCGCGCTCGGTGCGGCCTATATAAGGATGGGTGACCGCCGACCATTCATTTCTCACGACTGCCGTGATTATGAAGGCACGTTAAGCAGTCGGTCCCGGGTGTTGTATACTTACATACAGTAGTCGTTAGGGTTTGTCAGAAGCCATTTCGGCACCCCGAAATATCTGACATCCACCAACCAGCACCGGGCCAGCTTGGTGGATTACGGCCTAAACTTCCTGCAGTATAGCCCTGCAGTGAGATCATTACACGGAGTTGTGATGATGATGATGAATAATTACGTACCAGCTTGTTGTATTCGAAACAGACAAGGGCTTTCCTGCCGTCCCACCGAGTTGCTCGCCGAACATTGTATCCATCCATAATCTGATGAGGAGTTCACCATGTATAGGTAGTTCCCTAAAAAGTTTTATAAAAAGGGTACCTTGTGGTTTAATTTATCTTATTTACACTCGATCTGAAACACTTTTAACACATTATCAAAAAAGAATCCAGCTACCCGGACGTAAATAATTAAAAAAAAACGGACTTTGATTCAACTTAAAACAAAGAAATGAAATCATGAATCATGAGGTTATAAGTTTTTAACCCCCGACGCAAAAATAGAGGTGTTATAAGTTTGACGTGTCTGTCTGTGTGTCTGTCTGTCTGTGGCATCATAACTCCCGAACGGATGCAGTGATTTCAATTTTGTATTTTTTTTTGTATTAAAGGTGACTTATGTGCGAGTGTTCTTACACAAACATGTTTGATGAAAATCGGTTGAGCCGTTTAAAAGTTGTGGGGGATGAAAGTGGGGAGATGAACCGAATGTCTGCAAATGTACTCGGATGGGGTCTCAAATGAAACCGCACTGAAAGAAAATATTGATGATGTAATCAAAGGTTTAGCTTCGTATGATGAGACCTGTATTTGATGAGAGATGTATTTGACCTTTTAAAAAAAATCTCAACCAATATTACCTAGTAATTATTGCAATGAAAAATCTTCTATGTATACTACTACTTACTTGGTAATTATGAAATTACTTAATGGTTAAAATTATTACTACAGAAAGAATTAACAAAAAAACCTGCACCAATGTAATCTTTAGCCTACTTATGAAAAAAAACAAACTAGTAATTCTTAAGTAAAAAATATAAAAGCGAACGAGCTTGACCTTAAATGTAATCTTTATCTTAACAAGAATCTAAATTATAGTAAGTATATATTATGTAATATACTAAGTCTAACTTAACCTAACCTATCTATAAAAAGTACGAAATTAAAAATTTTACAGACGTATTTTTTTTTAGAATTATTAATACATTCTTAGGTAGGTACTTTAAGATTAAGGTTCTTTTATTATTTTTTACTTTTTAAAGGGAAATTAAGTTCTTGTGTAGGCGTTTTTTAAACTTTTTATTGTTAAATGGCGCCTAAAAGGCTGTGATTGATTTTTGTCGCGTTCGGGCAGCTCTATCTCTTCTGCGACAATTCAGAGTAGACTTTATTTGGTAACATACTTCTTCAAAGTTTACCTGGCTAGCTTTTGTGCTATGTTTTAGGGAGTGTCAGTACCTTCCTAAACCAAATGTCATCTTCTTCTCTTTCTTTACAAACTATCAGGTAAGATTGAGAACAAATTCAATGGGAGCTTAGTTACATACTGTTTTATACTGTTCAATTATCATTTGAAATGGGAAGATTAGTTGCTGGCGTTGGGGCTAGCAACAAAAAATGTCATTTTCTAATAAACACGAATACTTACGTAGCTTATTATTCAGCATCGTAGCGGGCAATTCCAGTTTTCCATGTGATGAGCTGTTAAACCACCATTGGTAATATAGTGGCTCCTGAGGGATGAAATAAGATTCAATTAGTATTACAGACTAATAATGACTAATGACACCTTTCATCAACTAAATTTTTACCGAAACTGAATTAAAAAGAAAAAGAACTTTTGTAAATACATAAAAAATGTATTTAATCACGCATTAAGCACTTATTTTCCTAGTTGAAAAAAATCTCTGACTTTTTGTGTAGTACAAACATTAAATACTAAACATGCAATAATAATTTCAATTCTTAATTTCAATATTTGCTGAAATTCTGTCACTAGTTTTAATAAGAGCTATAAGTTTATGTATGTTTTATAAGCAGTTTAACAAATTCTATATAGATTTTTGTAAAGCTGTAAATTTTTTAAGCATGAAACTCACACTTGGATTGGCTTCCACGTCGCAGTCTATATCAACGATCTCACGCTTGGCCGCTCGAAGAATGATGGGCCGAGAGTTTTTGCACGTTGGAGTATCTGTTGAATAAAACATACTGCAATACGGTGCTTTTGCTTTTGCTTTTGCGCTGCTGAATATAGCCCTACTATAGAAAGTATGCGATGCTAGTAACTGGGAGTAGTAATGCTTGCCTAACTAAAGACCATTCATTATCATAAATCTGATACTCAAAATTACCGATCTGGTAATCTTTATGAAAAAGTAAAAAAAACTCTTTGTTGATCCTCATTCCTAGGTTTATCTGACAACGACGAAAGGTAAAGTCTAAAGAAAGCAAATTGAAGAAAAAGCGAAAAACATTATAAAAAGTTTATAAATAAATAAAATAGTTTGATCATTCGTATACAAAAAACTCACATTTGACGTCCAACTTTAATTTCTCACTGGAGCCTTCTCCTAAACTATTCCTTGCCACGCACACGTAGTCGCCAGCAGCTTTTCTTGTAACTTTCTGTAAAACTAGGCTTTGGTTTGCCAACAGTACACCGGGACTTGGTTTCACAGGTATTCCCTAAAACACAAGGTTCTTCAATAGTAGGTAGTCAGAACAAGAAAATAAAGTTTGAGGATTGCGAATGATCAATAATTAGTGGTACATCATTGTTTGATATGAATAAAACTAGAACCAAAAATATAACAAAACAATGGAATAAGTTTAGTAGGTATTAAGATAAATAGCAGAATTAACATGATTCTTCAAATTTTTTTAACTTTTGAGCAATTGTTTTAATGATATCAAACAAAATTATATCACTTAGATAAGACTACTTACATTATGTGTGAAATAAACATGACTGTGCCAGGGATTAGCTTTCACTCTGCAGTCGAGATACACGTCTGATCCTTCCACAACTTTACTGGCGTCAAGGTTAGCACCAAGCTCCAACGTTACCACTGGGACATCTGATGGCAAACATAACATACATACATAACTTCACGTCTGTATCCCTTACGGGGTAGGCAGAACACCAGAGGTTATAAAACCATCTGAGTCAAGTTTGACAAATGGGCATGCCCACTCTTCCTTAGAGAAAATGCCCAGTTCCAAGCGACTTGACTTCTCGTTTTAATGCCTCTAAGACATCTTAGCTTTAGTAATAATAGAAAATTATTTCAAATAAAGTATGCGTTCATGAGATATTACGTCTTTGTTTTTAAAACAGATCAATTTCCCAACACTACATTTCACACCACAGAATGTGTTTTGTAATAAAAAAAATTAGATTGCATATTATCAGTGCATGAAGCATTAAACACTGCTTGAAATGATAGTTTCTTTAATGAATTTTTAACTTTTTGTTATAGATAATGATTCACATTATGTACATAAAGTCAGGAATATCAAAAATGGAATCAACAGTTGGAACGGAATCCATTTTCAGGCCGGGGTCGTAGAGGTTAGCAAAATCATCGGTGTCAATATTCGCGAGTGACAGTGAGTGAGTGATGTACCAGACATGTTCACATCAATCGATTTAAACAGATTTCTCGATTCAATCTATCTAACATGTTTACCTTGGTATCAAGCATTTAATGGACGTCTTCCTATGGAGGCATTATAATGATGGAATAGTCTCGCCTATTGCAGTGACAGGGGGTCAACCTATCGCCCACAAAAAACCTCCAATAAAACCTCTGTCCCTTAACTGACTTTTAAAGTTTCCTGGGAAGAGAACTAGCTGGCACATTGTATGTTTTTCCTTTGCTCCCAGACAAACATGGAACTTTTTCCTTTGCTCCCAGTTCAGCATGGACATAACTGCATAAGTTTTTTCTCTAAGGGCTATGAATTTGCAACATGTCAAACAACCATTGTTATTTTGCAGGAGTTTGTTCATAAACCATAGTATTAGTAATTAATAGTTTATGAACAACTCCTGCAATATCGTTAAGGGACAGAGGTTTTATTGGCATTTTTGTGGGCGATAGGCTGACACCCTGTCACTTCAATAGTCTCAATCCATCATTATAATATCTCCAAAGTGAAACGTGACATAAGATGGTCTTATAACTGTTCTGTCTACCCAATAAGGGATACACGCGTGAAGTTATGTACGTATGTACGTGTTGATTGACATTTTGTCAGCATGTATTTGACTGCAGTGATTATGGCTTAATGTAAGTGAGTTACGTTTATAAAAGCAGTTCAAGGCATCTTTCAATAAGGGTCCACCCTGGCTAAAATTCTGCAGTAATAAACTGATTTTGACTAGAGTTTTCGGCAAAAAATCAGCTTGTTATGCCTCGCGGGACGATATCTGCAGCGGCGTGTGACTCACGTTGTATCTGCATGGGCCAGCCGTCCTCGTAGGTCGCGAGCGGCGCGCGCTGCACGGCGCGGCACGACACCACGCGCCCGGCGTCTGCGAGTGCCGGCACTAACGTCAGCACGCTGCTTGTTATGTTGCCGTCTGATGATATCTATATAAAATATATGGTATTTCAATCCTTAACAAAAGGACATCGGGGCAGTTAAGACCCTAAAACATCGAGCTGAAATGGAAAATATAATCATACACGACGACTCAATGAAAAAAGTGTCTCCTTTTAAACTATGGATCGATAATTTAAAACAGTATTTGAATATAGGTACTTAATCTTTATTTGGCTGTTCAACGTGATATAAATGGGTACCTATATAAAAATATGTCTTTATTGATCCATATCTATGGTTAAAACGGGACCTTATTACTAAGACTTCGCTCTCGTCCATATATCCGTCTGTCAAAAGGCTTTTACCATCTCAAGAACCGTGATATTTATATAAAGTATATCAAAAAATACAAAAAAAATCATCCCCAGTAAAACAGACACACAGTTCGTTGACCGGAAGTTTCCAACCACTATCATTAGATGACGCATTCTTCATATTAAATCGCGCCAGTGATTATTAGTGTCACACCGCAGTGGCCCCCCTCCCCGGGAATGTGTAAGAATTGGTTTTACAAAGAGTGTTTTATTGTCGTGCAAAACTTTTTCAGGTATCATCCACTCTACTTTGTCAGGCTTTTTAAATATTTTTCATAGTCGTTATTACAGCGCTGCTGCAAACCCCGTATAATACGAGTATTATGGCGATTGAGCAGCAGCAGAAGACCTAGAGTTAAAAATAAATTAAACTATTGTAAATTTCCCGTTATTTAAGATAGTTAAAATATTTATGCACTAGATATTTTAAAAACTGGCCATCATAACAAAAATAAAAGTATATAAAGACAATAGATCAATTAGTATAGTTTACGTTTTTACTTTGACAGGACAGTAGTATTTGTGGGTAAACTCACTAGGTATAACTCATGAGATATCATTTCATAATCCTCCTCGTCGCGTTTACACACAACTTTGATGGCCAAATGAACTTCACATTACAATTAATTATTTCTCAAACTACTGAGGTCTATTTAGCGTTTGAAAAATACTCGCAGATGCTTGTTTGGCTAATTTACAGGATTAACCTTCAGCACTTCTCTCGTTTAAAACTTTTTCAATACATTAAGAAAGAAATTACAAAGCTTTTCGCAATTTCTGATAATTTATCCCTGTTTAGCAGGAATCAAAAGAAAGGTAAATTAAGTTAAGGGCTTAGAGTTGCCGTTAGCTTTACTATGAATGCAAGAATCAATGATGTGAATAATTATAAGTAGCCGAGATTAATATTCTAAGATATGAGTTTCTAAATTTTCATGGTCATTTTTTGAATTATGTTTTATGACGGAATATTTTCCATGTTTTATATTTACTTGATGTTCTGGATATTTTAGCACTGTTGCTAGCGCCATGATAATGACGATACCTTTGATACTTAATACGTTATTATTCATGTGAAATCTAATTTATGTAACCGCTTTATGATGTACAATCGCCTCCCGCCCCGGTGTTCCAGTTAAGAAAATATTCTCTAAAACGGCTTTTGGATCGAAGCTCCGCCTACTTTTCTCTGCAGCCAATGAAACAATATAGATCTCATATCTATAATCATCGGTTTGCTTGCACTTTGTTTACTCCTTGTTATTTATTTAGTAGCAGTTTTTTTGTGATCCCTTTTTCTCCGAATATTATTAAAACACTGATTAAATGTGGTGGCTATCTTTCATTTTGCAAAAGAGTGAAAGAAACAAAACATTTCATATACTATTTTAATTTGATATTTCATATGAAAAAGGGGGTCATTCTACATTTTTTAAATTGTCTTATTTGGTAAACAAGATTTCGAGATCTAATCATGTCTTTTTTTTAAACATAACTTTCCATTTCTTTAAACATATTTGTTACGATAACAATAAACCATAATAATAAATTTTAACTAAACAGTGAAACCATTTAAATGTAATGATTTGTTTATTTTATATTTAAAAAAAATAAACATGATTTGATCTCGAAATCTTGTTTACCAAATAAGACAAGTTACAAGGCGGAGCTAACCAAACTGCCTAGGTATTAAAGTGCAAGTGAATTTAGCCTTAAAGGTGGAACACCGGAAAATTTTTCGATAGTACATCGAACGTTTGACATCCTTACTTCTTTCTTTCTTCTTCTTCTTCTTCCACTGTATAGTAAATAAAATGCATGATAAAGATCTCGTTCATAAAGTAAAGTAAATTCTATGGTTTTCTGAATTTAGAATTATTCTTTTAATGTAACTTTATGAATCATTTTATACCACCCCCATCTCAGTGCGTGATTTCGATACAATAAGCCTGAAGAAATCTTGTTCTGTGAAATCATGGGATTAGAATTTAACCATAAAAATTAACATGAATTTAACCATGAGTTTGAATCAATATCGGATAACCTTAATCTTACTAGACATTTATTGATATTGGCGTTGTGGATGCAGCCCGCATGTTCAAGGTCGATTAGCTATATCTATAGTGAAAGATGGAATAGGTATAGGTAAAATAGAGAATTTGTAGATGGAAAAAGCCAAAAATATAGAAGAATTACAGAAGAACTTCACTACAATTTTTTTATCTTCATCTACAATTAAGTACATCGTTTACTGTATGTATAAGACACTAGTAGACTTGTGATAATAAAGTCTAAAGTTTAAGACTAATAGATATATACCTGAATAAATTTTTGAATGTTTTCTTGAACTTGGTCAACCAGGAAATTATGACGGAATGATCCAAAAATATACTTACGGGAGACGTAATTAAATTCCGTGTAATTTCTAAGGGATCGAAAAAATGGTTTTGAGTAGACTCACTGTTTCCCTAGAACTCTTGAGCCTGGTGCCCCCCTTCCACCAGGAGATGCTGGGCTTGGGGCGCGCGCCGACCGCCTGGCAGACCAGCTCCGCGGCCTGCCCCGCCACCAGCGGCCGCGCGCCGCCCACAAGCCGCAGCCAGAGTAGGCGCACTGGAACACAAGTCACGGTCCGTTCCAATACTATCTAAATTAAAAAAAAGACACAGAAAATTACACCACCTTTATGGCCCTAAACTAAGCAAAACTTAAGGTATGGGATAACATGTAGCGAACTATGGGCGAACCTAGAATATAAATACGAATATAGATAAACATCCAGGTTTTTTTCATGAATCTCCTTGTGAATTACGACCACTTTGGCGATGGGGCACCTATCTGCCTCAGACGATTTCAGCTCGTAACAAGAAAAAATAATGCTCTGGGTCTACGCGTTTACTTATTCATAAATAAATAATATATAAATAATCCCCAGACAATCACACCAACTACATGGACCCAAAGTAAGCATAGCTTGTGTTATGGGATACCATGTAGCGAACTAGGGGGAACCTAGAATATAAATACATAAATAGATAAACACCCAGACACGGTACATTTTTTTTTCTTGTTCCGTGTGGAATCGATCCCGCAACTACTGGCGTCTGAGGCAGACAGGTTTACCTCATCGCCAAAGTGGTCATCAAAAATCTCATAACACAAGCTTTACTTACCTACTTTGAGGCCATGTAGTGGCTGTGATTGTCTGAGGATTTATTTTTTATTTGTATTTACTTTAATAACGTAGTAGCATCTTACATCACTCTTACACGAACCTCATCAAAGTTAAATTGTAGCAACACAACGTGGAGAACATCTAGCGAGCTACTTTGAGGCAATATAACGAGAGTGGAAATAGCTCAAACTAAAAGGCTGTACAGGGTTAGTTTAAATTAGCAAGTCACCTTATACAGGCAGCTTCTCCACATACCAACAACATTTGTTCTACGAATTTTTTAAATTATTAGTTTTTAAAATTTTAATTTTTTTTAAGTTTTTCCATAGAAAAAAATATGGGATAAATGTTGTTGGGATTGATATCGAGAGGCTTTCGCAAGAGGTGATGTGCTAATTTAAAACAACACTGTATAAAATTTAGATTCCCGGGTCTGCAGCAGCATTATGTCGAGATTGTTTTTTAGCATGCTTATTACACTGGGTTCTTTGTAACTAAATACGCTTAATTTACACTTAATTTAATTTAATCTCTGAAAGTTCATCACTCCAAGACATTGATGCGTAGGTCGGTGATCTATTTAAAACTTATTTTATTTAATTAGCGATTTGAGTGAACTTTGGTGTGGCTATATTGTCTGACTTACTTATTATTCTGTTTATATTTAAAATTGCAACGTACAAAATGACAGTGATTTGATGAAAAAAACAAAATGTTAGTTTTTATTAAAGCAAATGCTTATTATTTTATATCACTTCATTATAAAAAATTAGAGCAAATTTCTGTTGGGAGAAATTTTTCTACAACTAGCTGTTCCGCGCGGCCTTAAATAAATTCGAATGTCGTTGGGATATCTAGATAAAGAAGGTGGTGATGATGATTAAGTAATTATCAAATAACCCGTAGTAATAATGAAATTCACCAAAAACTTGTTATTATCAACATCTCATATTTAAACGACGTTTTAACTACGGCTGCGGCAACGGTGTAACACTGTCTCATAAAAACTCCAATGGTCGCGGGTTCGATCCTCACACAAAGCAAATATTTGGGTGCATGAACATGTTTGCATTGGTCTGGGTGTAAGAATTATGATAACTTATTACGAAAAAGAATATCGAGTAAGTTTGTATATCCGATGTCTAGTAGTACCTGTAATACAAGCTTATTTTAGGGCTCGATAGCGCTCAGTGAATGTCGAGTAATTTTTTTACGCTTCATGAAAGCCGGCAGGTGGGCGCTGGATCCATCTGATAGTGTGTAGTAAATAGGAAGGACTCTAGTACCGCCTTAGGCGCTTCCTTTCTCATGGACAATACTACCACTAACCGCAATTCGGTTACTTCATGTGCATGGTCTTGGACTTACTTGCGCTACTTTTCGGTCTCGGCTTCTATTATGTATTGCACTTGAGATATAAGTACTATGTAAGTACCATGCTGGACTGGCAGCGAAAGAAAAACGTAGAATGCGCCAGCTGCTTCTCTTCCCGGGCATACTGTAAAAGTCAGTTAAGGGACAGAGGTTTTAAAGGCGTTTTTGTGGGCGATAGGCTGACCCCCTGTCACTACAATAGTCTCTCTCCATCTTTATAATACCTCCAAGTTTGTCAAACGTGACATCGGATGGTCTTGTAACCTCTGGTGTTCTGCCTACCCCATAAGGGATACAGGCGTGACGTTATGTATGTATGTATATAAGTACTACGTATAGAGAGAACATCCCATAAAAATGAAATTAGTGCTGCCAGTCGTATATCAACCTTTCTACTAATTAAGGTAGAATTTCTAAAAAAATATCTACGTCCATGGTATAAGGGATTTTGTAGAAAAAGTCAGCATGTGGCAAAGTCAACGTCCGTTGGCAAAGTTGCCAGATTTCACGGTACGGTTGTGTCTTCTGTTAAATATTTTTCAAGATATGTTTTTGTGTGTGCTTTTCAACGCGTAACTTTTTACATGTTAATACACCTAAGTAGACATTGCATAGAGGATAAGAAGAATATTGGCAAGTATATATACAAAACTTCACGAATATACCATGAATATTAAATGAATTCGTTTCATTTTATATGCCTTCAAAAAAAATAGATAAAAAATCTGTTTGTTCACTTCTGCAATATTAATCTATGATGATGATACGTCATTTCAATACCATGACATTCCCGAGTTTTGACGTTTAGTGCTTTTTTAAATAGTTTGATTAGATGCACCGGCTGCGGCGCCGAATTCAGTCCATGCCGCGCATGCTCCGCGCTCTTGTCATAAAAATGTACATTTTTTGTTCGAGATACGTAGTACTAATATCTCAATGGTTATTGCTTTCAAACAAAAACATTTTTTTTTTATTTCTTTGAAAATGATTACTAACCTAAAAGTTACCTACAGAGTGATCTTCAAATATTTAATTCTAAAATCTTTTAAGAAAATTTGTTTTCAGAAACCTTCTTAAAGACTTTGTTGTCTCTGTTTTTGTTATTGTTCGGTTGCTAACTTTCAATAATTACTCTTGAAATAGTACTCCATTATTTAAATGTTTTTAAGCTTAAGTGGAGTCAATTGGTTTCCCTTAGCGATTGTTTTTAGTTACCAACTGAAACTTTGCTGAGCCACAAATCCCAAAAAGGGGTTTTATTTTTTATTTCATTTTTAAGAAAAACTTACAGCTAACAACAGTTAGATAAAATACAATTAAAAACTATCAACTTTTGAACAAAACAGAAAAAAATATTCTACATTCTTTAATTGTATAATAATTCGATGTTTTGCACGCATACAATTCTTTTTGCAGTAGTAGAATTTAGAAATTTTTAGATTAGATTTGATGGTTATTAATTGTTTTAAACTATCGCGGTTATTTTCACTATGATTTAATGAATTTATGGGATTCTTACCATGATTTTTGATTTTATTTTCTGGCCAGTCCTGCGATCATGGTGCTTGTAACAGCATCGAAATATCGGAAGTGCGAAAATAAAATCAAAAATCGTGGTAAGAATCCCGTAAATTCATTAAATCATTGATAGTTATTATTTTCTCACCAAATATTTAATTATTTACGTTGCTCTGAATGTCAAAAAAAAGTTTCTAAAGCTAATTATCTTAACTTTTTATCTTTTTTTCGTGATTATTCATTATTTGATAGCCTTAAGTCTATCGTGTCCGTCTCAATGAGTTGCGTTACAATCAAATAGAAAAGACGGAAGAACTTTGTTGAATAATATGAAATGACTGAATACTTACGATTAACATCGATGGAGATAACTTCAGAAACTGGTGGTATTGAAGGATCCGTCACCGCCTACGAAAAGAGCATAACGATTATAAAAGCAGTTTATAATTAAGACACATATAATCTGACAAAGTATGACAAAATTTTACTTCACACAAGGCTGACTTGCGGGAATTATTTTTCTGAAAGGATTTGCCAGCGTATACCCTGCGTTACCGGATCTATCTCTAACAAGGGAGCGCCGCGGGGAAGCTTGTTCCATGCACAACACTTGGCTACTACAAATGCTCAGGGAGTAGCCGGATTTTGGTCAAAAAAGGTAACATTTACACGAGAAGAAGGAGACTGAAAATAAGGGTGAGCAAAGCTCTTGTTCTTAGCAGCGACCTCTATACATGTAAGCATTGTAAGGACGGAAGGTGACCCAAAAATTATAATATAAAATTAAAAACTAGAAATTGCTCTTTATTGTAACAAGACTTACTTTACATCAAACTGAAAATAAACGACTTAATCTTTGAATAAAAAATTTCAATAAAAAAAATGTTTATTGTTGCATTTCTGCCACTTTTTGTCAACAGATCGACTTTATGGTGTGCTGGTAGATACTGTCATTTTTTTAAGTAAGTATGTAAAATGTATAAATACCTAGAATTTAAACAATATTTTGACTTTGTCCTTGATTTTTTATACGTTACTATTTATGGTGGATCCCGAAGTAAGCATTTGTGAAAGGAAAATTCCTTCCTACAATACCTCATTCATAGTATACTTCAATGAATCTTAAATCATAAACCTGGCAGTCAAGTGACGTGTGCGCCGTGATCCGCGCGCTTCAACGTGAAGGAAATAGTCGCCCTCGCTTCAGAGTTGGCGAGCATCTTGTGCGCCTTCCAACACGAGACCTTAACAAGTAGTTGACTTCCAACATTCATTCATTGACTAACCTGGCAAGTGACGTGTGTGCCGTGGTCCGCGCGCTGCAACGTGAAGGAAACAGTCGCCCTCGCTTCAGAGTTGGCGAGCAACTCGTGCGCCTTCCACCAAGAGACGCGAGGAGTTGGATGACCTGTGTTATGAATTATTAATTTAAACTTAAGACCTTTTTAGCTGTTTTTTAATGTGTACCTGATCTCTGAAAGCTCGACTTATTCTTATTCTTCTCGACTTTCAGAGATCAGGCCCTAAAACCTAAAGGTTTATCTTTAATATTATAAATACCTAAATTTTGCGACGAAAATCCAATAGGATCCAATATCTGAATAGCTTTTTTTATAATAAGTTTGAAATGCCATGGAAAACAATAGTTAAACAGAGGTAATCGTACCTTGATTACTTCCTGTTGCAAGGTTTCGGCTCGAATCAAAATTCTTATTTCGGGCTGGATTCTATGCCTGTTTTGGCTCGAAATTAAAATAATGAATAATTTATTATTTTATGCTAGTGTCGGCTAATATGTTGTTGCTGTTTCGGGTCGAATAGTAATTCATGTACTTTATCACACTTCTTGTACAGACAGAATAAAAATCAGAATAATAATGAATATTAAACCTAATGGTTCGTACAGATTGCTAGTAATGTAACTAGTGATGTAACATTCTGCGCACGTTGCGTATTTGGATGTGAAGTGCGCAGAATGTTACATTACAAGTTCCATTACAGCAATCTGTGCGCACCATAACATAATTTTAATTACTTGAGTTAATAAGTCGTATACAATAAAAACCTTCTTGAACCCCGAATACCAGGTAGCTGTTGAATGCTATTATACATTTGTTATATTTCTTCGTTTGTTTTTATACATTAGTTATCTTTTAAAGTTTTTTAAAAGTAATTAAACTTGAAATTGAATGGCCAAGGTAATGAGTGTCTTCCTAAATACATTGCTTTGGAAAAAAATATAAATGATTCTGTAACAGTCATGATAGAAGGAAGAATTAGTCTAATTTTTTTTATTTTTTTTTAATCTTAATTTTTTAAATTAAACTGATTTGTGATTTTAAATTGTGACAAAATACAAGTTCGACGATTTTTTATAGGTATTTAATTGCTATTTGAATTGAAGTTTTTTTTTATTATTTCATTAGGGTTTTATTTAAGAGTTCATATTTTACTGTTTAAAAGCGTCTATGTTGCGATCGTAAGTCATTATTATAATAATTAAAAAATGTTCTGTATTTTCATGCCTTGCAATATCTTGTGACTGTGATTTATTAATAAAAACTATTGATTTAATGATATGATGATGGTAGTGTTTTATTTATGCATCAAATCCTAAATTTTTGTTTCGATACTCCATACCATTATGTTGATGCGTGAAGGTACATTCAAATTAATTATTATACTCGTGTTTCGTCCGAAGAGACAATCTGAAAGAAATTATTATTTCATTTGTACTTGTAGTAGTGTACCTAGCGACTACCACATCACACTATCGTTGAGATATCTCCACTCTAATGAAGAATGAATGAATGAAGCTTTTTAACTCCCGGTCCTTTTCCCATCGTCGGTTCCGCTGCGATCCTACGTCATTGTTGTTCTTAGTGTCTAACCACTCACACGCTTAGCTTCTTACTTCAAATTATTTTTTAAGTAATTACTTCTAAGTCTTAAAAATGCCTAAGAGGTCAAGTGAAAATGAGTTAGTCAATAATTTCAAGAAAGTTACTAAAAATCGAAAGACGTCGTTCTTGAAAAAGAATGTTACGAATATCATCGTCGTCATTTGAAGATTCCTGGAATTCTCAGATACACAGAACAGTAAGTACTTTCAAGAAAATGTAGAATTTTATCCAATAATTTGTTATCTAGATAATAATTTAAAACAACGTATGTTTAAAATGATTCTCAATCTACCCTCGTTTTCTAAGTAATTTAATTTGATAAAACCAAATATTAAATAAAACCATTGTGCATCAGGACAGTTACAAGAGCTGATCCGACGCATATTGAACGTTGCTAATTGCACCAGGACTGCTACAAGGGCTGCTCCGATGCTCACCGCAAATATAAACTACTCTGTGTTCAGGATATATTGCACCAGGACAGCTACCAGGGCTGCTTCGCCGGATAGCATACCTTGGTACTTGCACCAGGACTGCCACAAGGGCTGCTCCGATGCTTACCGCAAATATACACGGCTCTGTATTCAGGATATATTGCAACAGGACAGCTTTAAGGGCTGATCCGCCGCATATCGTACATTGTTACATGCACCAGGACAGCTACCAGGGCTGCTCCGCCGGATAGCATACGTTGATACTTGCACCAGGACTGCCACAAGGGCTACTCCGACGCATACCGCACATATAAACTACTCTGTAGTTAGGATATATTGCAACAGGACAGCTTTAAGGGCTGATCCGCCGCATATCGTACATTGTTACATTCACCAGGACAGCTACAAGAGCTGCTCCGCTGCAAAGCATACGTTGGTACTTGCACCAGGACTGCCACAAGGGCTGCTCCGACGCTTACCGCACATATAGACTACTCTGTATTCAGGATATATTGCAACAGGACAGCTTTAAGGGCTGATACGCCGCATATCGTACATCGTTACATTCACCAGGACAGCTACAAGGGCTGCTTCGCTGCATAGCATACGTTGGTACTTGCACCAGGACTGCCACAAGGGCTGCTCCGACGCTTACCGCACATATAGACTACTCTGTATTCAGGACATATTGCAACAGGACAGCTTTAAGGGCTGATCCGCCGCATATCGTACATTGTTACATGCACCAGGACTGCCACAAGGGCTGCTCCGACGCTTACCGCATATATACACTACGCTGTATTCAGGATATAATGCAACAGGACAGCTTTAAGGACTGATCCGCCGCATATCGCACATTTTTTCATGCACCAGGACAGCTACAAGGGCTGCTCCGCCGCATAGTTAATAATAAATTGAAGATGTTGCGAACGATAGCAAACTACCTACTTACATATATCGTCTGTTAACAAAAACTTTAATGAATAGAGTATTATAATACTAAAATAATAATATTATAGAAATTAAGTAATATATAGTATTACGATAATAAAAAAAATTAAACTAACACTTAAAAGTGCAAATTAAGTGTTTTTTCTATTGTCCGGTAATTTCCAGCTGGGAAATCATCGGCTCTTCCGAATGAAGCGACTGTGGATTCAATTTTATTGAAAATAGATAGCGAAAAGAAAAACAGCGTTTTGCAAGTATCATCACGTCACTAATAAAGATAGGTGCTATATCAGAATGTAAATCCTGTGAAAACTAATTTCTTTCAAGCATATTTTTACGCCCTAAACAATCGATAAAATGAGATTAATTTAAAAAATCTAAACTTTATTAGCCATTTTAAAATTGAAGGTTTTCAAACTGCTTTAAAACTAAGTAGTATCTCAGAATTGCTATATATATGGCCATGATTGATATTAAAGGTGCTATTTGACTGCAAATGTAAAGGTATCAAAAATGCTGATAAATTAAAATAATTAGGGCTCATGATTGACAGTAAACTAAGCTGGAACTTACATATAGATCTTGTATGTGATAAACTGAGATTTACACTAGGAAAGTTTTATCATTTAAAGCATGTAGTAAATTAAAGGACATTATGTATGATCTATCATGCACTTGCTGACTCAGTTTTAAGCTATGGAATAAGTAGTTATGGAAGAACCTGTAAAACAAATCTTCACAAAGTTATATTCTTGCAAATCAGATTGCTTAAACAACTAGATGATAAAAAAAAAAAAGACGTGTGGCACTCGGAGACTGCCGCGGTAAAGCTATTGCATAGCATTTTTATCAACTTATGCAATTATAATTATTTATTTATTTTATTAATGCAGTAGGTAATGTTTGATCTAATATGAAGTTCCACAAGTTCCTAGTAGATGGCGCTGATTGTTTATTTAAGCCCGCATGTAAAGTTATGAAATCCATGATAAACTGAAATTCTTAATAGCGCTTGAACATATCATTGTTTGGATACCCTCCAAGTATATAAGCCACATGCCTGTCTAAGACAAAGCATAAGAAAATCAATCATCATTGTGCCATAAACCTCTAACTATTATGGTATTAGAAACAGAAGTATATAACGCCATAAATATATAATGAAATGGGGAAAAAAAACACTTAACTGTAATAGATAATAGTAAGCTTAATTGAGAATTAAGACAAATAAGTAAGTAGAAGAAGACAGTTCAAATGTATAAATAATATCTCGATTACAAAGAAATTGTAAGAATCTTTAGGGTTCGTAATTAACGGAAGTAAAAGTTGTCTTACACCATCTACATCCTGCTAATTCTTAGGATATTATGTAATAAATTCAAATAAATAGAGATTTCTTGGCCTCCAGAAAAAAGAAATCTTACTAAATCTGAATGAATCATATTTCTCTCAATACAACGTTGCACCATTACAAAGTTTGCCTACCTGGTTGGTTTGTTAGTTAGTCATTTGAAAGTAATCTGCTGGACCTGCCATCGAATATTGGTGGCTTTACATAAAACGTTTCGAGACGTGCAAATTTCTAAATTTAAATAGAACCTTGACTATGACAGTAACATGGATATTTCAAAACATTACTGCCTGATTTTCAATGGTGGTACAAAACCATTTATCATTCTGTACATAGAATCTTGGAAGAGCAATACAATTTAGCAAATTACTCTGAACCTCAACTTTGGGGTGGGAGGCAGCATGCAATGGTGAGGTGGCTAGTGGACTATGGTCTATTGAATAATAATAAATAAATAATAAATATTTCTGACACTCGCACAACATTATATAGCCCAAATTAAGTTTCTTAAAGAACTTGTGTTATGGATACTAGATACCTGACATACTTAAGAAATATATAAACATACATATTGAATAAAATACATATTTTTTATAAGAGTAAACTTAAATAAACATAAAAACTAATATATGTGTTCATCACACAAATATCCGCCGCCGCCGGGATTCGAACCCCTCCCGTCTGGCATAGAAGGCAATGTATGTTACCACTACACCAGCTGGTCGTCGTTTTGAGGTGCGTAAAGCGTAAAATGTACATTAATATTATGAAGAACTGCTTGCTTCGTTTAAAGCTCTTAAAAGATTTGCAAAAAACTATAATAAGAGTCAAATATTACTTAAAATAGACAATTCCAATGCCGTTTTATATATAAATCACATTGGAGGTGTCCAATTACCTCACCTCACTAGAATAACAAGAGAAATTTGGCAGTGGTGCGAATCGCGAGAATTTTTTTTTTTACTCTTCATATATCCGGTCTAAGGATAATATGATTGCCGATGCTGAATCCAGAAGTATTCACAAAGACATTTAATGGGAATTAAGTGAACAGGCTTTTAAATTGATTACACTTAGTTCGATTCCCCTAATATAGACTTAATTGCTAGCCGCGTAAATATGAAGTGCTCACTATAATGATCATTGCATATAGACCCTAATGCATATGCTATAAATGCATTTACTATTAGATGGTCCACATTCTATTTTTATGCCTTCTCACCTTTCGCAATTATACGAAAATGTTTAAAGAAAATAATTGCTGATCAAGCTACGGGTATAATTATAGTCCTTCATTGGGAGAGCCAGCCATGATAATCACTATTTCAACGATTACTCGCACCGAAATGAATTAGGTATAGGCATACACATGATAACGGCTTGGACATGTATACAGCAAGTGTGCCTACGGTTCTTTCGTTCCTTTCAAAATATTCTGTAACGGATCTCAATATGGGTCACCCAATAGCTATAGAGCTGCTTTATCCTGGATTTTAGGTAATGAAGTAACAAATGATGGTAACATCAAAAGATTTTTCAAAGTTGTATTCAGACTTAGGCCTCCTCGTCCTAAGTACGATGTTATCTGAGACACCATAGTTGTTTTAGATACCTTATCAACTGGTATCCTAACGACACGTTAAGTTTAGAAAAGTTGCCTTAAAAGTCAGTTACGTTAATAGCAATAACAATTGCCCACTGAATACAAACTATATCGAAAATTAATGTATTAAGTTTAGAGCCATCAGAATTACATATCAAAATAAAAATTCCGGATTTAATTAAAACATCAAATAACATAAAAATCAAGTTATACCTATATTCTTACTTAAAGAATACTAAAGAATTGCGCCGTTCTCATAAAAACCTTATAATAAATAAGCTTCAGAAAACCACTTAGGTAGTGGACAAATAATAGCTCGATGGATTAAGGCAATCTTGCAGATTGCGGCGTAGATGTCTCTATTTTCACCGCACATAGCACACGCCACGCTAGCATCCCCCGAGCTATACAGCAAGGCCTACATCTCGACGCTATTCGTAAAACTGCGGGCTGGAGTGAAATAAGCACTGCATTCGCCAGGTTTTACGACCGACCAATTCAAAATATCGAAAGATCTTTGGCAAGCTTGGTTCTGCCGGATCAATAAGAGGATTAGATTTAAATTGTGACTGTGTAATAATAAAAATAAATGTTTTTATTTTAATTGTTTATCAACAGTAATGTGATAATGTTAATACATATTACTTTAGAAATTGTTTAATAGATATTTCCTCGACTAAAAAACTCATCTCTCAAAGTCTACAAGTACAAATGAAATAATAATTTCTTTCAGATTGTCTCTTCGGACGAAACACGAGTATAATTGATGATTAAACGAACTTATCTGTACGTGAAGTTCGATCATAATTATACGAAGTGTTTCGTTCGAAGAGATAAGCATTTATTTCCCGCCCAACCCTCCCAATTTAGTCTCGAAAATATCAAGATTGGACTAGTCTAGGTTACTCTGAACTAAATGACGTAGGATCGCAGCGGAACCGACGATGGGAAAAGGACCGGGAGTTAAAAAGCTTCATTCATTCATTCTTCATTAGAGTGAAGATATCTCAACGATAGTGTGATGTGGTAGTCGCTAGGTACACTACTACAAGTACAAATGAAATAATAATTTCTTTCAGATTGTCTCTTCGGACGAAACACTTCGTTTAATTATGATCGAACTTCACGTACAGGTAAGTTCGTTTAATCATCAATTATAAAGCAGGTACGAGTGTTAATAAGATTGTTTACCTTCTTTCTGTCTCTACTAAATAAACTTTTTAAAATTCGACCCGAAACAAGAATGAAAAATAAACCAGCCAGAAACACGAACTTTTAAGAATTCGAGCCGAAAATTCAACCCGAAACAGGAAGAAATCACCTATTTAAATAAAACAGATTGTAATCTTGCATCCTTAGTGAAAAATAAGAAATAGTTAACACAAAACTCACGGAAGCAAACGAATGTATTTTCGTTTTCTGAAAAAATATTTTTTATAAGAAAATAAACAACATGTTTTTTTCCGTGTTCTAAAAATAATACCTACGTTTTTAATATAACTCTATGTATTTCTATAAAAACATAAGTCCCACGCTCTTTTATCGTCTTAAAAATCTTTAATTTTAGAGTAAGCTTTTTTGACAAAGCTTCCTTATTATATTTGTATTCCTAATTTGTTTCCTTATTTTTTTTTTATTAAATCTTATGTTTTTCAATTAATTGAAGGTATAGAATTGAATTGACTTTTACGTATGTTACACATTTTGACATACTTTTCACGTCGTATTTTCATTTACGTTCTTATATTTGTCGCATTTGCCTCATAGCTTTTTACATGAACGGAAAATGAACGCAATAGGCAACCTTAATGTGATTTCATGTTAATCTCACAGTTATTTGCCTTTGGGATAATCACGTTGGATATTTGAGACTCAATATCTAAAAGTATAAATATGACGATAAGCTGTTAAATCATCTTGTTCAAATATAAAACAAGAAAAATCTTGCTCTGATGTAATATAGCTATGTTAGTTAGTTTATGTAAAAACAAAGTCAGTCACAAAATCTTATTAAAAACAAAATGAACTCTTTTTTTAAATATTATATAGCAGCTTGCCATTCTCCAATTGCTGCTAAAATAGCAAGCTCATTTAGCGGTAATATAATATAAATACAAACCCTTTTATAAAAGAGGTCGTGTGCTTTAATCCCGGCGAGAGTTCATAAAAACAAATATAAGCCCACAAGTCACAGTTATTTGTCATTATTTTTTCATATTTATTAAATTTAATAATAAAAAATCCAATAACCCAAACTAAGATGTAACCATTCGATGTGGCTTTTAATATAAGCTATTGCTGTGGAAATTACACAGAAGAAGTAGGGGATATTCAACTGTACTTACAACCACAGTACAGATATCTACAGTAATTCAACTTCATACAAACGGACGAAACGGGAGGTATACCTACGCGGCTCGATCTCGGCACGCACTCGGCATGCGGCCAGTCGCGAGTTTCTGCTTACCGAAACAATTGTTGATTGAGATTTACGTTAATATGCGGATTGTTGATACTTTAAAATTTAATAACACATCTTTTCGTGCGTCTCAGTCGAGGCGCAAGTATTTTTCGGTCGCTAATTTGTAAGACCTATTTGTTATTCAAAATAATAAATAAATAAAATAAAATCGATTTATTTCAGAAGTTAGTCCATATGTAAGAAACATGAAACATTCAAACGTAAACATGGTTTTTTGACACAAAATGTATTTTTGTTGAACACTTCCTATTCAATTTACAAAGTATTTTATTTGTTTATATAAAAAAGTATATTTGCAGCCAAAAAACTTGTAGTGTTACCTTAAGTAAAAGCCTAAGTAACCTACTATTTAAAGGAAGATGTTAAGAGCAAATAAAAAAAATAAAGTTAAAGTTTATATATTTACAAAAAAAGGTGACAAGTAGGTATAAAAACCCTATTTACACTTACAGTCCACTAGGATTTTTTTAAATACAACACTGAGATTTTTCCAATAAGTATTGTCCAGAAGTTTCCAGGTTAATCACAGCTCCAAAAGATTATGTAGTTATATTATACTATTTCATTTTACTTTAGTTATTAGTATTTTTAGTGATTTTTCTTCAATTCCAAGTACTCTCCTCGGTGTTTTATTTTCAAAAGCCCCGAATTCAGCTCGCCGCTCCTTTTATAGCCCCGATCTCATTCGACAGCCGTAAATTAAATTATATTTCGAGAGGCATCCATTTTTCATCGGCCAGCGGCTGTCATTTCTATTGTCAAGGAGGTTTTAGTCTCTGGAGCAGCGGTGGTGGTATGGTAAAAGTGGAGCTGATACTTCTCTTGATTCTGACTGTGCAAGTCTCAGAATAATTTGTAATATAGAAATACAATTTTAAAATTAATTGAGAAAGAAATGAATATAAAACATAATAACCGTTTATAAATTATCTGTGCTGGAAAGTGACATAAGCTAGGTACATGACAAATTTAGAGTTAAAAGGTAAATAAACAATATTTAGATTTCATAATAGTTTGCAATAGAAAATTTCCAGTATAAAATAAAAAGGAAAATAACAGGAATACTTTAAAACAATATTAGAAATGTAACAAAATAAGACTTAAGATGTAGGACAACTATTAACAAAACCAATGGAATATACAAAACAGTAAGTACAAAAGTAGTTATATTACAAACTAAGTGAACATAAAGTGTGCATGCTGAAGGCGGGTAGCCCTATCACATGTGAACGGACCGCGGCGCTGTAGGCATTTATTTCAATGATGCGGCCGAGTTGAATAACTGTAATTATCTGTACTCTGTTACAACCAGACCCGAGCCACTTTAGAAAAGGTGGATTCCTAAATTGGCCCGATCGGGACTTGAACCCAGGATCTCTCATGCTGTAGCCGAACGCTCGACCACTATTTAAACACAAGATCTGTAGGTAAGTTAATAAGGGTCCGATAGCGTAGTATGCTTATTTAAATAATGAATTCATAATCATTTACAATATTATCTTAATCTTAATAATCTTAATTTATCCAGTACATACTAAACAAAAAAAAGTTCGGTGCGTGCGGCGACGGTGCATCGCTCACAGCAGGGCTCGATCGCATCGTCCGTCACTCTTACTAACACCGCTTAAGAGCATTAGCCATCTCCCTCTTGTGTAGAAACACAATAAGATACTCTTGTTTACGCAGATATTACGCTTCTTATAATATTTTAATTCAATGAAGCTTAAGAAGAAAAGAGAAATGTAGTGATATAATTGTAACTTTATTTTTTAATGTAACTCTGACTTGTATTCTATTGTGTTTGTTTGTAACGTGCTTTAAATATAATTTTAATGTTATAAAAACCTGTCATAATTTTAACTAAACCAACATACCAGATAAATCACCGAGATTTAAGGTTTGTTTCTGAATATTGTAAACTGTTTTCTTTTAAATAAAAGATTAAAAAAGAAAAACAAAAATACAACAGCCCAAATACTTCTATAAACGCCCGTGTAGCGCGATGTCTTTACAAAGACATTAACAAAGTGTAGAAGGGTCACATTTACCCTTGTTAGGGAAGTAATCAAACCGTGAAATTTTAAGATATATTATGTCCATATAAGTATACTAATACTATACTTAAAGTTTTTATTTTTACTCGTTATTGGCCTTAAACCTACTTTATAAAATACAATAAAGCAGAACTTCAGAGTTCCGCTCAGCCAAAGTTTTTACGTGAAGTCGGTTTTTTTTAATTCTCTGCATTCGTTGATTATTTTACCTCGACATTTAGATCTCTCGGACAGGATGATCAGTCGATATTCAAAATCGATTCCAAAGTGTGCAAAAACAGCGTAGATAAGAAAAATAAAAAAAAGATACATGCAAATTGAGAACCTCCTCCTCGTCGAATGTGGCCCAATTTTCAATTAAACGCGATGAATTCCGGTTTAAACGATTTTTACACCAAAGGTCTTATGCATTAGTAATCATATTGTAAACTTTAGAGGATAAATGTTTCTAACATTCACCATGCCGAGAGTTTTTTTTCCGCCGGCTTTTTTCCTCTCGGTCTACCTAGGGTTCTACTTTCATTTCGTTTTTTAAAGCCGAAGAAGAAGTAGTAGACATCACCAAGACATTGGTGGATAATGGGCGATCATTATCTTTATAAGCTGAGAGACGCACACTTCTCGACGGAGGCCTTCCCCAGGATTCGTCATGTCGTCCGGACCCGCGCCGCCCTCATCCAGCATTTGAAGTTCGTAAAGTGTATAAAATTACCTACTACGAATAAAAAGTTCATTTCATTTCATTTCATTATCAAGCTCAAATTAAGTTTTATTTAGAAGTTGTGTTATTCAAATGTATTTATGACCCATGAATAGGGCTTAATGGCTCAGCAGGTGGGCTCCAAGACAAAACAATATTATAAATATAGTCTGGCTAATGAAAGTAGAGACTGAAAAAATCTGGCGATTTAAAAAAAAATCACACCATGGTACATACGACACAAAAGGATTAAACAAACTTGATACCTACCTACTTGATAATTTTTTTATACTTAAAATTATTGTAAAAAATAACAATATTGATACTGTCCTACTTTTTGATGAGAAGTATATAATTAAAATGATAGGCAACTAGTATTAATCAGGCTTAAAAATAAAACATTAAAATAAAATAGGTAATTTAAATCTGAATCGAGCAATTCTATATGGAATGAATCGTCAGAGTCACTGGTATCGCTGTTTCCTACATTGATTATGAAACTATCAAATTTTTAATTATTTTATTTTTTCAAATATTTTTTTTACTTTCACTAGCCAGACTCTACGAATATAACCGTCAAATAGACGCATGGTAACTCTTTCGTAAGCACATTAAAAATTAAGTCGTTCAAAAAGCACTCAAACTTCAATTGTATATTGGGTGAAACGGTAGTCCGTAAACAGAAATATTGGTTTCTTTAGCAGCATTTAAGGCCAATTCACTGCATTAATACAGAAGCAAACGATTAAACTTAATTGATAATAATTCTTAATAGCAAAAACACCAAAAACCATAAGGTTGAATGATTCATCTTAGTAGAAATGCTAGGCGTCCATGCAAGTAAAATGTAACAAACAGGATGACCATGAGGCAAAAATTTTTTTTTTAATTTACAAGTAATTATGCACACATTTAAACCAAAGTCAAACAGTAAGGAACACATACTTCTGTTTAATTTTTCTGTGGATATAAATTATAATACTTTACCTCCAACTGCAATGCATGTGAGATTCACTAGAGTGCCTTCATCATAAGGTCCTAGGACTCCGTTCTTCAACTCATCGCCTTCTTGGTTCAACACGATCAGTCTCTCTGGAGGAACTACAATATATAATTTTGATTTAGTAATTCAATTGTGTAATGGAACCTACGAAAAAATAGGGTCGTCCAACATAGTAGCGCAGACTGTCTAGAATATTTATACGTTTTTAGAACCTATACTAAGTGACAATATGAAAATCTTTCCGAAACTAAAAAATGCTATTTGTCTCTCTTTTATTCAGTTATTAAATAACTAAGAATCTTTTCTTAAAATAAGAAATAACTATCAAAGGATAGCTAAATACTCACTAAGGATTGTTAGATTCAGTCTTGTATTCTTAGTGGGCGACTTGATGAAGTCAACTCTACATCGATATTGTCCACTGTCTTCTGGTCTGTAACAAAATACAACGGCTTATCTTCCAAACTGAAGTCATTATTAAATCTTGTAAAAACAATTGGAAGGGCTAAATCGGGCTATGTATTCTTATTTTCTGACGACTATAGTCCTGGAACTTTTGATTGTCGACTAAACAAGATTCTAATGGATGGATGTGTACTATTTTATTCTGTACCACTGTTACTCTAAGCCGATAAGCCTCTTATTAAACTCTTAGTCCCGTATGAAGCAATCTTGAAAAAAAAACCTTATTGTAACTTTTTTCAACAACTGGGCTTTTAAATGCTAAAAGATACTGTATAATCGAACAGATGGTTTGAAATATAATCGCGTTTAGCTTAATAAATAAAGACCCTCTAAATTTATAATATTGGTACAGATAATAGTGAAAGCAAATGGCAAGACCGCTTTATACTTAAGAAGGTTCCTTTGACGCAGTACCAACTAGTCGCGCCTATCACAGAACGTCTACTGAATTTTAAACATCATCAATCAATCAGACTGGTGACTAAGAGGTCCTGATTGATTGATTTAATGTTATTTTATACGAAACATGAAGATTTAAGTCGTTTGGAACTGTATCTGTTTATTTCTTTACTTTATAGTTGCATTTATGTTCATCTTAAAATGTGAACATGCATAGTTTATGCATGAAGTTTAGTTAATGCATCAAAATAGTTTATTGGGCAATACATGCACGAATGTATGAAAGCTATGTGTTATTAGCTGCTTCTCGTGGCTTTATCTGCGCAATAATGGATCCCGTGGGAATATTGGAATGAAAAACAAAAAAAAGTATCCTTTGTGCTATTCCAGACTGTACACCATGCCTTATTTCATCCTAATCCGTTGAGTTTTAAAATGAATTCATTTTAAATCTATTCAAGCCATCTCAAAACGATTTACTTTAAAGTTAAATCATTTGAAATCGAAGCACGACTTTAGGAAGCCCAAAACACTTTGTCGTGAAGTTATAAAAAGAAAATTATATCGTTACTGACTTTTAATTCCTAAAGAAAGTTTCGACGAAATGTTTTCCTGAATAATTTCTTTTGAAAGATATTCATGGCATTCAGTCTTGCGCTACCCGTATTTTACATTTTTACCTAACGACCTTGCGTCGGTCCAATGCTAATTTCAAACTACATTTCCTAAGTAGGAGTTTGAACTTTGGATTGTCTGTCCAGTCTACTCATTATTAACCTCCCCTTACGAGCCCTATCAGAAGTCCTTACTTAGGATCTCCTACTAATCACCTCACTACCGCTCCGGCTGACTCTGCAGAAAATATACGTACATTGCCTTCTCCATTACGTTGTTTGTATTTTGCCTTTTGCATTTGCATTTGCATTGGCCATGGTATTCACAGGTCTTTTCAAAACTGGCACGCAATATTAAGAAAGTAAGAATATTCTACAGAACTAAAACCTATTTTTATTATGATGTTTTCAAGTCTTCGAGAATATATTAAATGTAAAAAATTCTTGGTTTTTTCCTGTATTTTAATACTCAGAATCAGATATTTGAGCGTTATTTTGTAACTTTAAGAACCCGTAACAGAACTCAAATATATCATTGCTTCACACTTTATCAATAATAATTATCTATTAATATATATTTTTAAATATTGATACTACAATACTTTCTATATAAAGTAATATCACCAAAAAAAAATAACAATACTGCTTGATAACCTTACCTCTAGTGAGATACAAGACGTTGCAAAGTGTAATGCTAGGGCAATGAAAGAAAAAGGCACGGAAGAGTAACTAGTGCTCGAAAATAGCCCAACTAAAATTATGTTTTATGTTGTTGATTCGAGTGTTTTCGTGTTTAGTTCGCAGTTGGCAGCATATGTCATGAACCGTATTTGTCAATTGTAAAAATATAAACAAAGCATATTTGCGGTATAAAATATTTTGTAAATTGATCGTACCTGCATAGTAAAAATTCAAGATTAAGTTATAACGTGTATGTAGACCCGTAACTTGGGACAACTATTTCTAAGGGAATGGTGATATGCCCGATGCACTAAGTAAATTTTCGAATCTTTATAATTTGAACTTAAACACATCTGTGCGTTTTGTTTGCAACAATTAAAGAAAAGCTTATGTTTGACTGCCTGTCTAATGTTATAAAAAGTTACGTCCACATAAATACTTAAATTTATTTACTAAATAATTGTACGTACTTGGTGAACCAAAATTTGTCATCCTGTTTTACAAAATATAAGAACCTAATATCACAAATCCTATTGTTTTTTGAACGTTTGACTTAGGAGGTATTAGAATGATGGAGAGAGGCTATCGCAGTAACAGGGAGTCAGCCTGTCGCCCACAAAACTATTAACCCTAAACATGATTTTGTGAATCCTAATGCACATAAAGTTTAGAATTTTATTCTGGCCATCGTTTATATATTCATTTAGTTTTTTTTACAAAAACCTAATTTCTGAACGTTATTCAATCCATGAAAAGAAAAATATATTGCCATCTCATTCGCGCACTGTTAGTTGCAACCAAAATGGCTACCCGTCCGAGAGCGTCTACGCACCTCAAGGTAATTACACTATTTTATTTCGAATAATTTAAGTAATTTGAGTGAAATTCGATTGAATTTACTTATTTTAGTCCTTGACTATTAGTTTGTTATTATATTTCTCTGGAATATTTTTAATTAGGCATAGTTATCTGTGACTTTTGTTTTGTGTACATTTAAGTTCACACTGCCGGCTTCACTGTGATTACCGTAATAATTTTCTTGTGCATTTATGTTCACACTGCCAACTTTACTGACATTATATTAAAAATTTGCTTGTGTACTTATATGCACACTGCCAATTTCTAAGTAAGATAAAATAAAAAAAAATGTAGCTTTAAATTCACATTGCCATTTTTACTAACTCATTGTATTTTTCTGTTTTTTTTTTTTTATATTTGTAATGATAAAGCTTGGTTTGGCACCGCCTTTCAGGCGTTTATAAGCTATTTTCACTCATAACTTTTTTTTATTTTGTCCTAGATGTCAAGATCAAGTAAAATACTAGCTTTGGTGCCTAAATCTAATGCAAGGTCTGATATATCATCTGAGGAATCTTCCGGTGACGAACTCGGTATGTGCAGACCTCATACAGACTCTGACGACACCTCCCCTGTTCGATCACTGGCGTCATCCATGGAGGACATTAATTTCTCGAATAGTGATAACTGTGAGTTTCGAGAAGTATACACATTAGTAGCGGATCCTGAAGAACATTTCTCTAATTCGCAGTTAAATATTACATCATATTCACCAGCACGACAATATGACGATAATGATATACCACCTTCGCCAATAGTTTACATACCACCATCACCTTCTATTGAGTCTGAGCATAGCCCTGCACCTGTAACTCCTTAGACTTCCTCGTCAATAGTTCGTCCATCGATTAGATTGAACCGGGCCAGAAAACCAAAGTTGGTCATAAAAAAAACAATAATTATACCAAATAAAATGACGCCCAAATGGACTAAAAATAAGTTTCTTGGGAGAGCTGAAATTGCAGACGATTTCTTCGAATGTAATACTAATCTGGAGAAGTCACCACTAGATTATTTTAATTTATTTTTTTCAGAAGATATGATTAACTTATTGGTTGAACATACTAAACTTTATTCGGTACAGAAAAAAGGCACCTCAATCAATTTGACCAAAGATGAAATAAAGGATTTCCTAGCGATTAACATACTCATGGGAGTCGTCAATATGCCAGCGTATACTGACTATTGGTCCAATGAATTTAAATACCCTAAAATAGCCGATGTTATGACACTGAAAAGGTTCCAGACTATACGACGCTTCCTTCATTTTAACGATAGTATGAAAGATGATGGGGATAGGTACTACAAGATAAGACCATTAGTGGAAAAAGTCCGCCGTAACTGTGCAACCCATATTCCAGAAGGCAAACATTTTAGTATTGACGAGATGATGGTGCCCTACAAGGGCACCAGAGCTGGCAGTAGAAAGCAGTACGTGCGAAATAAGCCTAAGAAATGGGGGTTTAAGTTGTTTGTTCGTGCTTCACCTACAGGCCTTGTCCATGATTTTATAATTTATGGAGGCGAAGATACGTTTCGTTATCACAATTTTTCTATAAAAGAAAACGGGATGGGCCTCGGTGCTAAAGTGGTAATTGCTTTAGCTAAATCCATAGCAGAAAAGCCATGTTCTGTACTATATTTTGACAATTTTTTCACTTCAATTGAATTGTTGCATCATTTGAGAGAAGAGTATGGAATATTCTCCCTTGGCACTATAAGATCTAATCGACTTCGAGGAGCAGAGACTAAGTTACCGACAGACAAGGAGTTAAAAAAGAAGGGCAGAGGAGCATTTGCATAGGTAGTCTCAAACGAAAATAACCTCGCTATAGTGAAATGGTTCGACAATAAATTTGTTTTGGCTGCAAGTTCTTACGTCGACGCTCATCCTGTACAGGTCATACAAAGGTACAAGAAAGAAGAAAAGAAAAAAGGTCCGGTCCCATGTCCGAAATTGATAAAAGAATATAACGCTAACATGGGTGGCGTCGATTTGGCTGACATGTTGGTCGCCTTATACCGCACAGAATTGAAGGGACATCGTTGGTATCTAGCACTGTTCTCACAAATCTTAGATATTTGCGTAAATAACGCTTGGCTGCTTTATCGACGTGAGAACAGCGATAAAAAAAGGTTACTACGTCTCAAACAATTTCGTGGGGCTTTATTCAGACACCTGCTTAGTTTTGAAAGAAGTTCTTCGCTGTCAAAAGTTGATGCTCTCACGAAATCTGTCCCGAAAGTGAAGAATCCTGTAGCAGAGAGACCTGATGATGCTACTCGCTTTGATTTAGTCGGACACCTTCCAACTTTCACAACAAAGGGTCGGTGTAAGAATTGTACAAAAAATCAAACCAAGTATTACTGTGAAAATTGTAAAACTAGGCTATGTTTGGTAGAAGGTCGTAATTGTTTCTTGGATTTCCATAAAAAAAAAATATTATATATTATTTTGTAAAATCCAAGATACAATGATTCCTTTAGATTTAGATTTGATGATCTCAAAACATTCCAACTGATTTAATAAGTAGCCAGCTTTTGTGTTGGCTAGTGAAAAAATTTAAAAGTTTATTTTTAGAGGATTTATACTTTTTGTTGTTATATTTTTTTTTATGTTTTATAAGATAAAACCTTCTATTGTTAATTATAATTCCATAAGGATTTTTAGTCATTATAACTGCCTTTTCTATTTGATACATGAGGTTTTAGTTGAATTTATTTCAATTGTTTTTGTTATAGAGAGTTTTATAAAGGCAAACGTTTTATTGTTGTATAATTATGGTTCCTAAAGGATCTCATACTATTTAGATCACTTTTATTGTTTCGTATAGCAATGAAACCAAAATTATATTTACATTTTTGAAATGGTTTTCATTTAATTTATCTTATTTTTTACTCAGTGTAGACATGGCGGTGTGCATGTCAATACACAAACTTTTTAGTTACTTATTCCTTGATTACATGGCAATGTGAACTTAAAAATACATAATAAATCTTAAAAACTAAAATATATAGATTTTTTATTCTATTTTTCCTGGGGTCTTAACCCTTCTACAAACATAATAAAGTGGCCTAAAAACTTTATTTTTGAAAAAAAATTCTCTGCCAAGTATAGGGTTAAAGAGGTAATAAATATTATTCGCATAGCTGTGGTTTAGTTTGAAAATTTTACGTGAGTCAAAACAATTTTTATGGAACGGCTTTTCCTCACAGGATTTGAGTCGGATAAATCGGACTAGTTTTAGGCTCATATGTAATTCGAGATTAGTTCATAGCTGTGTTTTTTTATTGTTTCTTTATTTCATTGACTTACCGTAGTTGCGTCAGGACCAGCACAGCAGGGACGGTGTCTCCGCGAAAAGTCGCTCGCGCACCAAGAGTTGATGGATCAGACCAGTGTGACGTCACGCCTTCGCGGATATCGAACCTGCGAAAATCCGCTGATTGAGTTTTCTTTCTAAAAGTGGAAGTCATTAATCATCTTAATATACTGCTGTATTCCTTTTTAAGGAAGTTCATTAATAAATAGTCAGTTACAAAAGTCATAAAATATTCTATTTATCAACTTTTTTAAGATTCTGCGAGTATTTATTAATTTATAAAAAAATGTTATATGGGGGCCATGTTTTTTTCATTGAACATTAATATTAATTGTCTAGAAACCTTTTGATTTGACGCTTTAAAATCAAAGCTATGTTTAAGTATGAACTTAAGGAATGATTTTAAAATAATAAGATTTTCCTTAAGAAGGCCGCCAGACTGTTGAAAACACGTTGAAAACCAATGCTTCCAACCAAGGTTAAGGAAGGTTAAGTTGTTGTCAACCAATTCCGAGTCATCCACACTGTTACAAACGGTGGTTTCCAACAAGGAGACAAACAAGAACACAAGCCAAGGTCACGCCAGGCCACGCCCCTTAATCGTCAGTGTGCTCTGATCTCTCGCGTTGGCAACATCTTCGCGATGGCAGTTTTGTATGCAATTGAGGATACAAAGTAGGAAAGGTTAAAACGCAGGATAAAAAGCTACAAAACTCGAGTCATTTTTAGTTATACTTACATAGTAAAATATACAATAACAAGCGTACACACTGTCCTAAAAACAGACATACATCTACATAGATAACGCAAATGCATATCCTTTGCGTGTCCGAACCCCGACCAAGCGTCAAGGTTGGTCGCCTCTAGATTTAATATGTATTGTAATATGCGTGTATGTATGTCTGTTAGAAAATCGAGTCCACAATATCAATATCGTTCTTAATAATCGATTTCATCGGCGGTATCGGTGTCTTTTTTTTATTTTTTTTTATTTATCCAAGATAACAATTTTACATTAATATAAAAAACTATGTAGCTGTCACGTAAGCTTGTCGCTTATGTGTGACAGCGGGCTGCACATTCATACATGAATCTTTTTGTATTTTCCAGTAATAAATATCAGCTGTGACGTACAATAGGTCTTAAAAAGTCGGCACGCTTGGTTCGAATACAAATCGTGGCACTTGCGTTGTCTATGTAGATGTATGTCTGTGATTCTAAACACCGCCGTTTCCAACCCGCCAAGGTCATGTAATTTGGTTGTCCACAGCCGTCTTCACTGTTGGAAACACGTTGTAAACTAGCAAGGTCACCTTGGTTTGATGTTTTGTTTCCAACACATCAATGTATTTGGGCTTTAAGTTTCTATTTCTGACCTCGTGGCTGCTACTATCAAGTCCAAATCTCATAGCCATTTATTTACTCAAAGCCATTTAAAGTTTTATTTTGTAATAGGCGTTTTAAGCTAAATAGATTTCGATATCCGTGCCAAATACCATAACACTAACAAAAAATATAGTCAACCAAACTTTTTATCGCAATCATAAACAGAGTCCCAAATAGATGCTATTAAATAGCAGTTACGACTTCTAAAAAGCCCTTTATCACGTCTTTAATATAAGAAGTTAAAAAACCAATAACTATTATGTGGTTCATGGTACAGTCGCGTCGTAAGTGGGTATTCAAGTCAGAATATGAGTATTATAGCTTTATAGAGACCGCCGCCGCCGCCGCATGCGATCGTTTCTATGGCCAGTCAGTACATTATCATGATCATAGGCTTGTTAATTTGGATTAAAAAGTGAGACGTTAAATGTTATGTCAGAAGTAAATGCCGTTTGAAGTTTTGAGTTTGATAGTAGGTACTTATCGTGTAGGTAAATTAGGTTAAGTGTATGATAATGTATTGTCAACATTCAAAGTTGTCTGTAAGAGATCGGTTTATAATATAAGTAGGATTTAGGACAATTATGGCTAACTTTTTAACAAAGTATGAATTCGTTCATACTCGTGCTTTCAGACTCTACTTCTGATGGTCGGTCCTGCACTATCCAGGTTTTTATACATATACATATATAGCACGGATAGGAGGTTTGCCTTTCATAAAACTGATAGAAAATGCAGATGAAGACAGGATTCAAAACCCCTTGTAATGAAGATACTCCATTGACCAGCATTCATATAAAGTTTGCCGAAACTAATAACCGCCCCGGGGAAGACGTTTACCAGCATGACGATCACTTTGGTGATGGGTTAAACCTATCTGCCTAATACGCCAGTGGTTGAGGGTTCGCCCGCACGGGACAAGAAAAAAAAATGCTCCAGGTCTGGACGTTTATCTTTATATGTATTTATATTCTAGGTTCTCCCCTAGTTCGCTTCATGGTATCTCATAACACAAGCTTTGCTTACTTTGAGGCCATGTAGTTAGTATGATTGTCTGGGGTTTTTATAATGAGCCAGTTTCTTCCCAAGCAAACCCATAAAAATTTAGGTCAAAATTATAAATTAGTCCATCATCTTCGACGCGTTTTCACTTATCATAAATTGAGATTGAGAAAAAAAATTGAGAAATAAAAACATTAGTAGGTACTAACGAATAAATAGGCGTGTCATGCCCCTGCTTGTACCAAATCACTAAACCCATTCTGTCATCGGGTAAAGAAGGCGTGACGTCACAGGGCAGCTCAACAGCGCCACCCGTCGGCGCATGCAGAGTTTCTATTGCAGCTGAAACAAAAGATATTTGCATTACTAGAATTGTTGGACATTTATTAAACTATCGCCGTCTAGCCCTAAAGAAAGCTCATATGATTGTGTCTAGGCCTAGTACTACAACGGATATACATACTCATATTTTTTCTACTCGTAACCGCATATGTAATATTGTAGCATAATACACCCAAAGCAATGCGAATAAACATGTTCATACACACTAATATTTGCGTTGTGATAGGATCGAACTCGCGACCACCGGAGTTTTGAGGCAGACAGTTGAGAGTTACCTACTTGCCGCAGTGGTCGTCTATTCTTGTCTAATTCTAAATCATAGTTTTACCAATATCACAATTGACATCAACTGCTGATCTATTTCCTTTCTTACTAATTTACTATAGTAAAAGGGAGGAAAACATTGCGAAGGTTATGGTTGTTTTTTTAATTTGAGCCCGGACACGCTCACGGCTTTAGTTGTACCTTCCGCAACACGGGTAGGGAAAATCCTGGAATAACAAAAAAGATACATCGTATATGTAGAAATTTCCAAGATTTTGGGATAAAATCAAAGCCACGTGTACTGCAAAATAGATTCCTTTCATCCAGTAAAAAGCAGAAGCTGAATTAAATGAAGTAAGAAATCAAACATTCGTATCAACAAAACCCGAATTCGCGGGAAAAAATACGTAACTCACGGAAAGTGACACAACGATGACGGGTAGAATATTATATTTAATTGATCACATTATTTCATTATCTGCTGAAAAATGGCTATTAAATAGTTAAATAAAACTTATTAAATTGAATACTTTAATTATTTCTGAAAAACTATTTTCAAAAAAGCCATAAACGAAAGCCAGTTTCCTTGTCTCATAGATTTCATTTTTGTAGCTATTTTGAAATGCTTACAGAAAAATATTTACGAGGTTTGTACTTACATTGAGATTTATTAACTAATCGCTTTTTTTTCAAATTAGATACTATCCAACAAGGACTTTATTTATACAAAAAATATGAAAACTAGATAATATATCTAACTACACCAATGTTATTTCCCATCATCATCGTAGCGATAATAATATAATGATAGGTAACAATGTAAAGTAATCCTCACTTAACCACTTTGCAAAGTGTATAATTATGCTACTGTACTGTCAGTAATCTAACTATAATGTTACTAACATGTGATAAGAATAGGGCGAAGTACAAACTTCATAAATTTTTAATTAGAGCTCTGAGACGGGCGAACCAGGTCGGCGGGGAGTGTGAAGATATCGATTTGCTTTGCAATAGAGTCTCAAGTGTCAAGGCTGCCATAACTAACAGCTTTTTCTCAGCCATAAGCTAATTTCAAAAATTAGCCATAAGCTAATTTTCACATTTAATTCTTTATCTATATTTTTTTTTTTTAGTTGCACAGTTTCAGTTTTTATTATTCATCTTAAATTTTACATGTGGAAACTTTTTAATGGCCTTAACCTTTTTTTATATTTTTATTCATAAGAGAAATGTATGATTAGCTGTAAGTTTTCCGAATAATGCAAAATAAAATAAAAAATAAAATAACAAAGTATTTTTTGACCTTATAAACGCGAGTGAATTCTCTAAAAAAACCTAGATTCCATATACATTTTTTACTTACAGTTTCATCATGATTCAATAGACTTCGTAATAAAATAAGATTTCTCATAAAAATCTCAATAGCCAGTCTGAATCCAAATGTAATTTTGATATAAAAAAGTCGAGTTTCAATGAAAATTTAACACAACGCTGCGCTGTTAAACTTGTTGTACGGAAATGTTTAATCAATCAATAATAGAATGCATTTTCGAAGAAGGACTTTGATTTGAATTTTAAACTTCGAATTCGGTTCGAAAAATGAATGTTGTTTTTTTTTTATTCCGAGAAGTGTGCTAACAAAATATTCTTGCGTTGAAAAGTTTGTTAACGTATTCAGTACCTATTTTTTTTTTCTTTTTCATGTTTAATGTTTCATTTTTTGACGTGGGTGTTATACGGTATGAAATTAGGTCGTACACTTATTGATTTTAATGGAGTAATGAGAAGCAGATGACGCTGAATATGAATGTATGTAGGTATCTGTTACATAATATTTTAACAACAGATGAAAATAATCTTCATAAAGAAATGAAATAACAGGATGTCAGATGATTTATTTTATTTTCTCTGGTCTGGCTATGTAACTGTTGCGTATGTAAGTATAATTTTTTTAATTTATTGAATTTTTTATTTTAAAACCACGTTCAATTCGAAATTTGATTTGATTTGAAAATGCTGTCAATGGAAATAATTATTTTAGTATTTGTTAGCCAAGCTCTTACCTCCTGGGGCTTATTGCAGTACAAAGTAACTGAAAGTTTCGGTACGGTAATACTATACCTATCAGTATTTCAACTTCATACAATCGGACAAAACGCGAGCTATAACTACGCGGCTCGATCTCGACATGCGGTCAGTTGCGAATGCCTGCATATAAAAACTGATTGAGCTTTACTTTAAAATGCGATTTTTTTACTTAAAAGTTTAATAATAAATCATTTTAGACGTCTCAGTCGAGGCGCATGTATTTTTCGGAATAAGAAAGAAGACCCATTTGTTATTCAAACGTAAACATGGGTTTTTAACAAAAAACGCATTTTTGTTCAACACTTAACCTATTCAGTTCACAAAGTATTTTATTTGTTTATATAAAAAAGTCTTTTTGCAGTCACAAAACTATATGTAAGTAAACACATAGAAGGGAATTGTTATTTAAATGCTGAAGGCGCAGACCTATCACATGTGAATGGACCGCGGCGCTATAGGCATTTATTTCAAAGATGCGGCCGAGTTGAAATACTGTAAATAATATTACCGTGCTAGCTTGAATCCAATGCAAGGTCTAATCAAAGGCTCAAAGTAGGTTACATCTATCTATATCCTTATCGTCATAAACCATCAGGTCTTCAAAAGAATCTTCCTTGAAGGATTTATGATTTATTATCAACGTTTAGATTAATCTGCAGAATTAAAACACGCTGGATTATTTGATCGATTTTTTAATGTAAATTTTGATAAAACCTAGTGTAAAATACTATTTTATTTTTAATAATACTTATACAAGATCCCGCAAAAAATGGCGTCCCTATTCATGCTTAGCGTGTTGAGCCTCAACTTAGGAATGCCTTCGTAGATTTGTTTAACGGCACAGAGCGTCTTTAGTGATGTAATTATCGATACTTTAAGATTTATATCGATGATTTACATTTGAAAAGCTAGTACAAAAACTCGAAAAAAAGATTTCAGAGTGGAAAAGGGCCGTAGGTACTTACTTAACACATCATTTTTTTTATTTTAAAATGAAAACGTAATGGGCGGCTTATAGTGAAACACTATTTTTAAAGAAGTCGTTGAAATATTATTACATTACTGAATAATGAAAATCGATTTAGCCAGAAATAGTTCGCTTCGTTCTCAACATACCATATTGATAATATTGTCAACCATAGAATATACGATTGAACGATGATATATGAAATTATTATTAATGTTAAAATAAACTGTTATTATTATTTCAACAGTGTTTTGTGTCCAACCAATACTATAACACTTTTTAATCGGAATTAATCGCGTATACGTCTATTTTATATTTTAAATCGACGCGACACTTTGTCATCTTTTCAGATACTATAAAATAAAACAAATGCTTTTCTTTGGATATCGATAAATTTATGAAATTATAAATAACTATAAAAAAAATATCGATAAAACATATAAAATTTTCACCTCACTGGCAGACGTCTATGCCAGGTGTTCCCAGTATTTTAATCTGAACAAAGACCGCATTTTTTTTTTTTTTTTTTTATATAAGTGACTAAACCCGCCTTTGACCTCAATCTCACCTGATGGTAAGTGACGATGAGGTCGAAGATGAAAGCACACGGGTTTAGGAAGGAACTGGCTCTTTATACAATATTGCCGGAACACATTACCGCCGGAGCGGTAACATTTGACGGCAGACTTTATATAAAGGGTGGTCGCTAGCCAGGCGGACCCAGAAGGGATCCTACCACCAAGCAAAAAGCATTTTATTATATTACGATATTTTTAAAGTGAAATAGGTCATTCTTCTTCGTGCTGATGTTAGATATTCTTATTTCGAATTAACAACAAAAATCAAGGGTCTAAGGTTCCTAAATTCATTTGTGTTGTTTGTTCATATGGTCACATAATAAACTACATCGGAATCGAGATGTTTAAAAAAAAACAATAAACCAAAAATATATTAACTTAGTTTTGGTAACGACTTGAAATTGTGGGTGAAGTTGAATTGTTTTCAGTGCATTCGTTGATTATTTATAATTGCTTCTAATTTTTGCTTCTAAATTTCTGTTTAGGTAGAATTATCCTTTACATATCAGGCAGCATGAGGTAACAACGACAACATTATTTAGAATGTGAGTGTTTACGTCACTGTGTAAGGCTCCTTTGGTATTTTTTTTTGAGTTTACGTATCCGGTCTGAGAGGTCCTAAGACCGCATAATAAAAGAGGCTATTAGGTCTGTGTCTGAAAAATAAACTACTTTCCTAGACTGTTTTGAATGTGCGTGTCTTCTACTGTGCCACCTAATTCCCCTGTTACCTCGTTACAGCTTACTGAGGAGCTACAATTATACATGACTAATTGGGTATTTTGGTTGTTTATTTACTGCACGTTTCATTTACCCAAGGCGATTCGCACACAAGCATCTTAAAAATGTTTTATTCCATCCTGAACCTAGAACCATCCTGTTTTAGGTTCACAAAAACACAAACATTTGACCCCTAAATATATGCATAATTTAACCCTTACTTTCATAATTATTTCCCATGAAACAATGGGATAATTATGACCCTTCAACACCCTTCATAAGAACCCTTAACCGTGTACCGTTGCACAGTTTCTGTTGTTTTTAATCTTTTGTTTCCATTTACAAAAACTTTCATGCATCACTTTGAAAAGAGTATGTACCTATATAGTTCGATTTGTTTAATATTTTAGAGTTTTTTTTGTTTTAACGGTGGCACAACTAGCTTTTAACCTCAATCTTACTCGTTGGTAAATAAAGATGAGGATGAATATAAAGTGACAAGGGTTCAGGAATGAACTATCTGTTCATAAAACATTGCCAAAACACATCACGACAAGAGCGGTGATATTTGGCGACCGACTTTATACGAAGGGTGGTCGTAAGACAGGCGAACTCTGAAGGTGTGCTACGCTTGCGGGATGCTCGAATTAGTCGCCTTTCGTAACAAGCTTCATTATGTAAATTTAGGCCATTCTAAGCCAGCTGAGCTTTCATTAATAGCGTTTCAATTCAGTTCGTATCAACAAATTAGAAGCAGTAAACGGAAACCTTCTCCACATGAAGATAAAGGATATAAGTAAGATAAGGTACTGACAGCTGCTAACTAAGACTCATTGTACTGTCGTAAGGCTTCACGATTCACGTAATCGTGTGTAATTAATTTATTCAATTTGAATCAAGGTTTTAGGCTTGTATTAATTAATCGCTCCCAACTCCAAAAGCAGTCTATCAACTACATGGCCGCAAACTAAGTAAAGCTTTTAAAATGGGATACCATGTAGTGAACTGGGCCGGATCCTAGAACATAAATTCAGAAAGGTATAGATAAACCCCAATATTTTGGGGTAACAAGGTTCAGGCGTAGATCTAGACCACAAATTAGAAGGATAGTCATACTATATCTAGACGTAAATAAGAACCAATGTCTGCAGAGTTCCTCGCTTGCCTTCCTGATTAGTGATGCTTTCCGAAATAAAGTAAATTCAAAATCTATTTACTTAAATTCAAAGTAGCTAGTACTTAAGGCCAGGATTATGCGCAGGTGCAGTCTTAGTTCAGGCCTTAAATAGAAATTAAATTTAAAATGCCTTAAAGCTATAGGTACCTAAAGAATCGAATAGATTAAAAGCTTCCTTATAAAAAGAACATGGTCACTAGATACAGAGTGTATGCGTCAGATTGTCAGGTTATAAAAGCAATTAATCTCAAAAGGAGTCAAACTAAAACGATCTTACGGCTCTTTAGGTAAGCAAGTTCGTACATAGTCTCTTAAGTTGACATGATTCGTTCTATTAAATGAAATATTTTGTTAACCGCATTTCGCAGTGTATAAGGTGATACCAAAGGGTTCTGTAAAAACACCGAAACTACGACCAAACGTGAAAAATATGCGATAGGTGTAGAATTCCACTGTTATACATGGCATAAAGAAAGGGTGCCATTATATAACAAACATTTTTTTTTCTTCAATATCTTTCGGGTAAAATGGAAAGCAAAATATAATACTTAAATTAAAAAAAACCCCAGACAATCACACCAACTGCATGGCCCCAAAGTAAGCATAGCTTGTGTTATGGGATACCATTTAGCGAGCTAGAGGGGAACCTAGAATATAAATTCATAAATAGATAAACACCCAGACACGGAGCCTTTTCTTTCTTGTTCCGTGCTGGATTCGAACCCGCAACCACTGGCGTCTGAGACAGACAGGTTTACCCCATCGCCAAAGTGGTCGTCATGTATGTCGAATCTTTATTTGACAAGAAACGATAATTTTCAGCAATTCCAACAAGTCGTTCACGTTTATTCGTAATAATTAGCTTGAGGAATAAATAACAGGTTTAATCTTTCTTTTATTACTGCTTTTCCACCGATTTGTATAAATTAACTAGTTATATTTGTTTTCCGTGACTATGAGTATTATGAACAAGACTGTACTGTATAATATTATTTTTATTTCTATTAAGTTGGTCGTCGTATTTCAGTAGATTATACATCTTAAGTGTTTTCCATGACTTCGCTAAAAGAAATAAAATATTTTGATCACGAGTTATCGTAGTAAAACTCTTGTGAGTAGGTACCTAACTAGATCCAAACTTTTTAAGAAAAGTATGAGTTTAAAACTGAACTAGCAAGTGAGTGAACGCAATAATACATCTTGAACTGTATAATATAGAGTTTCATTCGGTTTAAAAACAGGGAAAGATACCAAATATTTGCATAATTATATCACAATTAATTCCAGTTCAGTAATTCAAACTTCTTCAATAAATACAGTACATGCAAAAAGAAAGACATGCTTAATTGAAACCAATGAAAATAAATCGACCAATCAGAATTAATTTTCAATATCTCTGTAGCCAATCAACTACGATTCATAAATAGCTAGTTTGATACAGATAGCCAAAAAAGGTAGCTAACTTCATTTATTTTTAATTAGGTATATCGTTTTTATTTTAAATGGAAAAAGATAAATGGCTGCTCAAAAATTTAAGTAAGTAGTAGTAGTATGCAGAAACAAGAGCCTTAAAACTCAAATTAGTCATTTATATTTAAATAGAAATGAATACATAAACTTTTTTTTTGTCTTAACATTAAAAAGTGAATTTGAATCAAGTTTTTTAAACAAGGTTGGAATAATTATTACAACTGAATTTTCTTCTCAATATTTTTCTCTTTTTAATTTCAAAATCATTCTGAAATAAAATACTTAGTTTGTTGATGGTACCTACAAACAATTTGTAGTTATTGAATACAACACCAATACTGGGTGGCAAGTGACATAACACAATTGACATAACTAATTTAATCAAAAAGGCTTGTTTTATCTTAAGTTTCCTGTTTACATACCTAGTCTTCAATTATTGATATTATGAAGATCTATTATAATACAGTCAAGCCCAAGAGCCTGTTTTTTTGCATACTTATGCTGAGCTTTAAAAGTACAGTACAATTTGAGTTATAGAAGTTGGCGTAAAATCAATTACTCTTTCGAAAGATTTTCTAATTTACGTAAATGTTGTGAACTTAGACATCTACAGAATACAGAAAGATGAGCATGAGAGCATGGAATAATCGTGTCCGAACTCCGGCGACCAATAAACGAACGCAGGGGTTCATGCATTAAGAATTTCGACAATAACATGAATTGAGGAACTTTTAATCAAAAACATGATCTCGGTATTGTCTTATTATTAGATTTTTGAAAGCCTCCAACGAAAATTATTATTTGAAACGGAATTGAAATTTTGTCCATATCTTAGCTATACCTTTTTGGTATAGGATCGACAATAGTGCCACAGGGATCATTAAATTGAAAACTAAGTACTTTCAACACCTATTAAGACACCGCGGCTCATTAGTGATAACTTTTTTTTTTATTCTTATTTATTTTATAAGCCATATATTCATATTATTACAGTGATAACTTTAATCTGGGACAATTTATTTATTCATTTATCTCGGTATTGCATAGTTACAATAAAATTTTACTTTAAATTTAAAATAACATAGTTGGAATAAAATTTAAATGGCTCCTAAAGTATCTTCCATCAAATGAAACAATAATTATAAAAAACTTTGACGAAATAACCGAGTAACAACAATAAAGAAAAAATACTCAAATAACCTTTTTTTTAAGTCGGTACAAAATAGGGAATTTATTATGTTTTTTCATGTACATTTTTATAAGTGCTACTTGATTTACTCGCAGTTGTAAGAAAATTCCTGTTTTATACCATAAAGGATCAATTTTAACGTCCGTTAATCAATCCTACTCTTGGAGTCTTAGTTAAAAAACAGCATGAGATGATTATGATATTACTTAATAAAGTCAAAAAAACCTTCTGTTAAAGAGATTTAGAAAAATGATTGTATTATTCCATGGATCGATTCAAAAAAACTAACTCATGAACAAGAAATCAAGCATTTAAGTGACGTTCAAATATCAAGTCCTTGGTAAATTCGTGTTCCAAATACTGGTAAAGTTTCAGGCACGCTTGCTTCAAACTTGGAAGGAAGTACTGCTTCGAATGTGTTAACATCTCTATTGTGGTTTTCATGTAAGTATTTAAATTTCAGTTTTATTATCAACAAGAGATGGCGCTGACTACGCCATCTAGTGAGATTTTGAAAATTCTTCGCCTTCTGTATTTTTTTAATGTGTGTTTTCATACTGCCACCGCCTAGATATGGAAGTGTGAACATTGCCTGTTTTATTATCAACCCAGCACAGTTTGAGTAGAGGAGGAATTTAAACTAAACTGATCCCATTCCTGCAGGGCTAGCATGCAACCATCGATAAATAGTCGAATCGACAAGATAAATATTATATTGTTATTTTATCCTATTATATTATGTAAGCTAATATGCGCCCCATAATAGATAGAATTACTCGATTTGATACCATGAATAACACCACAGATCCAAATATGTCATAATCTTAATAAATTACATACATTAAATACCATATTCTAAGAAAATATCAATAAAAGGCCCGATTTATCGTCGTCGACGGTAGCATGCTAGCCCCACTGGAGTCTTACAAATATCAGCTTAGTACAGTTTTACAGATGTAACCTAGAAATTTTGATAAAATGTATTAAAGAGCTGCCTGCTAAAGAGAAAAAGATTCAGTTTCAATCCTAGGTACTATAAGTTTTGAGGTTGACCCATTCAAACAAACACACAAATTCTTAAGTAACGTATCTTGATTCTTGCAGTTTGGAGGTACAGAGTGAGATTTATGTTTCAAATAAACATGTTTTGCTTATTGCGATTGCGATTTCAAAGTGCTTTCATAAAGTTTCAGGCACGTTTATGACAAAATAGTAATATGTGAAGTTTTCAAATGCAGAGGGAAAGATTTATCAACGTCGGTATTATATTTCTGTATTTTTGGTTATAACAGGCTGTTCAGATCAACGGAGTTTGAGTGGTAGGGTACCACTTCAATACTTACCAGTGTAGATAATGATAAAATAGAAGAGGTAGGCTGTATTTTAAAATTTTGTCCGAGAATCTGTTTTATAGAAAAAAAAACAAAAATCCCAAATATCTCAAGAACAACTCACAGATGTTAATTTTAATATTTATTTATTTATACTTTATTGTACACCACAGAATAAAATAATTACAAATTTTAAAATACAAAAGGAATGCACAAAAGGTAATAAAAAGGTAAATAATAAATTTCTACCAGATAATATTTATTAAAATTTGAAATACATATTAAATTATAATTACAATCGAAAAGTGATTACTCACGTAATATGCAAATATTTTGCCAAAACATAATTTGGGATAGCTTAACACAGAATTACCGCATAACAAACCGCCGACCCTTAAAATGGTATCGAACTAGCCAGAGTAATAACTTCATAAAAATTTATGACTAACCCTAATAAATGTCCCACACTCTCGCGAGAATCTTGCGAGATCGCGAGAAACGAGAATGTGGAGCCGATTCTCGTATTCTTCTCAAGTTCTCGCGTTTTTCTCCACTTTTTGTCAGTTTTTTGGGCGAGACAAAGGAGCGTGAGAACGCGAGAACAGCCGAGATTCTCGCCGCGAGAACGTGTATTGACTTCAATATGGCCGACTGACCTTAAAAGAAAGCATTCGCGTTGGATTAGTATGACAAAATTCATTGACAGATAGCTTTTGCCCGCGGTTTCACCCGAGTAACTCCCTTAGAGAGAGAGTTTTGAAGTAATATATTGTTAGTATTGAAAAGTGTCCAGGAGGATACAAATTTTTAATATGTTTGAGTTGTAAGTATATTTACTATATAACAAATAAAGATAAATTGTGATAAAAACATTTTGATTACAAGACTTTACATTCTATGTGCGCTTCGTTTTAATATACTCATAGGTATAATATGCGAATGCGCATAATAATAAACTTGCCGCAGCGTTACTTTAACGTCCATAGTCATCGAGCGGGAGAGCTGTAGTGAGAACTTTGAGAGTGTGGATCCAAAGAAGTTCTCGCTCCAGTTCTCGCGAGAATCTCGCCGAATATGCCAAATATGCATTGTTAAAATATTTGAACATCAAAAATTACAATTTTGGTGACCCAGATAAACTTACGGATGGGTCAAAGTCAAAAAAATCGTCAACTTAATATAACATTAGAGACTGTTGTTCTTTTATAAATCTACCATATTATGTTGGGGATATTATTTAAAATCATTATTTTTACATGTTGACTTCTTATGGCGGGTTTCAATATTCAACTGAATGGTGTGAGTAACCGATACAGGTACAAAACTGGTAGAAACAAAATAGCGTTTCACAATATCTAGTAGGCCGTAAGTTCTCAAATTTGGCATGGGCCCTCCTTACATGACGTTCTTCCAAGAAACTTGGCGATACGTGATTTATAGAATATCACGCATTCCCAAATTATTTGTATGATATTTGAAATAAATAAATGTATAAACTTATTCAATTTATTCTTGCTATGATTTGGTATTCGATAAATATATTATAGTATGTTTTTACCCACGACGGAACGGAGACGGTATATGCGTTTGGGGTGAGAGGGTGTTTGTGCAAACCAATGTTACCATTTATCTCCAGAACCACTGGTCTGATTTTAATGCGGTTTTCAGTAATCGCTTTGGATTTGATTGGTGCATGTTTTTAGATCCGTCGAGGGCTGCCATCAATATTTTAAATTTCAATATAAAACTACAAAACGAATTCATTCAATGGCAGCCCCAGACGGATTTTCTTGCTCTTCTTATAAAGTTCATAGGGAGTTGAATACCTATGTTATTGCGACATCTACATCTTCGAGAACCGAATAGGTAAGCGTAGGGAAGTGCTATGAAAACGAATAGTATGTTGTTCATAATATGACCGACTCTGTGTGAGATCAAGTGAACTTTTAAAAAATCTTTTCACGTTAATTATATCTCGTCACATAAATCATTTCAGTCGGGGGATTTCAAATTATTTTATTCTTTTTCAATTACTTTCTAACCGTCGCGTCGTGGGTTTTTCAAAATTTTTATTTTGTTTTCTATTAGAGCTTATTGTTAATAATTGCGTTAAATCACATTTTTATGACGTCAAAGTAAATATTTATAAGAAAAATTATGTCATTCAATAATATTCGTCCTATTTTTCTAAAACAGTATAGATAATTTAGAAAGAGAAAACTGGATTATTGATACGTTGACGGATATTTGATAGGATATTTCGTTAAATTATTAAATTGTTACATACGTCGTTGGCTAGATAAAATGACTTATTCTGTAATTGGTCATAGTCATATGTAATGAAAACTTAACTCGCTATTGGCCGCAGCAGCCTGCCATGCTACCTTTACCTCATTGATTTAAATTAATAACTTTTTACGTCGTCGTTGGCTAGATAAAATGACTTATTTTGTAAATGGTCAAATGTAACCTAGCAACCCATTACAGTCAAAAAATTCGTAAGCAGTGGTTTAGATGTCAAGATTTTGAATAAAGAAAGGCATTTTGGTAGTGATTTCTATTGTTCGTAGGCAAAACGAACAGTTTTCATGATATTGAAACCCACCATTAGTCGACTTCAAGCTCTGATGGTGAATAATGATGATTTCAAAAATGGAACCCTTTTTTGTATAAGGCGTTAGTTTGTAACAACCAGTTAAACTGAGTTATTTTGCTCTATGATTCCAAAGCACTAGTAATGCTATTTACGAAAACCGTAACGTGAATACAAATGTAAAACCTTTTCAGTTCTCGGTGTTTGCTCGTGGCAGCAAACAAAAAATTCAAAATATTTTACACACGAAAAGAATTGCAAAATGTTGAACTTTTATTGTTTAAAACGTATTGGCGTAGACATAGTGGCGTATTTTATATAGTCAATATGGTTTTCAGATAGGGGTTACCCTCAGATAGAGGTTTAGAATTTAGCCTTCGTGGTTTGAAAATTTGCGCAATAAATATAGGGCAAGAAATAACCGCACTGTCAAAAATTTATGAAAAAATTAATCTACGTAATATTTTCCCTCTCGTTCTGTTTTGCGTGCAATGTTAAAAATGTTGTTGGTTGTAAACAATAAAACCTGAGTAGAGATTAAAGCTAAGAAATCTCCTTTAATACACGCCTAAGAAACTACCTAAACATTTAAGAATTCTACAATTCGAGAATTACAGCAAATCTCGTGTTTAAATATGTAGATTATGTACAGAAGGCAGCACATCAAGCGTTACAAATCTGTCAAAAAAAATTACTTGAATCTGAACTCTATGCCCTCGACATTCAGTTAAAATTGGTTAGGGAAATTCAACAGGTAATGTAATGCTTGATCTGCTGGCTTCTGTACAAAGAAAAACATATTTTACATACCTAACTATTGGATAAGTTTTCATTTGCATAATTGTAAGAGAACTAAGATGCGGTACTACGCCTTCGTGGTGCAGTTCCTGTACTAAAGGTGTGGTATCAGTAACTATCTACGTCGAAGTTTTATGTAAATGAATATACTCACGTTGTCTTTAATCTCAATAAAATTAAAAAGTAAAAATGATTCTTCTCAAGGTATTTAAAACTATTCAGTGATTCATAAATAATTATTTATGAAGCGTGTGTACTAACAAGTTTCGGGCTCTTAGACTGCGTGAGAGTTCGTTAGAGAGAGCACTATGCTCGTTCTGTTTCTATTAAAGCGCAGTAGAGGTTTCGAGCATAGTGATTGGTCTATCCAATCACAATGCTCGCTCGCTCAGCTCCGCGTCAGTGGAAACGCAGCCTTATGTAGTCCTTCTTCAGGGGTGATTGCCGTCGCGGCTGCACCTTCATTATCCAGGTCGCTGCGGCTATTCTAATCCGACCCTATGCGTAACCTGATTCTTTAGGTTAATAAAATGAATGAAGGTTTAAGAAAATTTACTGCTAACAAAACAAGCATAAAATCAGAAGAGCCACGCCCTACAAGCAGCCTCAGTGTGCAGTAATATCCATACAAAATGAAGTGAAGTGAAATTGGTTCTGCATCCATAGCTTTGCTATTTAAACTTATCCACTATCATGCTGGAAATATGAAATTTTAGTTATATTTTAACTTAGATAATCAAAGTTTTAGTCGTTCAGTTTTCTTTTTAACAAGCCATATCTTAGCCTTTACCTACATGTGAAGAAAAAACGAAATAAAACGAAATTCGAAGAATAGGTGCTCAAATCTTTTGTGTAGTAAACTGCCATTAGGACCTAATGCGGCTTCTTTGATGTTTCGTAACGAGTAAATCGGGGACACTCGAGATGTCAAATGGGAACCCAAAATAAAATAAACTATCGATCATGTTGGTCTTTATCTTATTCTCTTACTAACTCGTGTTGTTTACCTTACCACCTTTTTTGCTTGGTGGTAGGATCCCTTCTGGGTCCGCCTGGCTAGCGACCACCCTTTATATAAAGTCTGCCGCCAAATGTTACCGCTCCGGCGGTAATGTGTTCCGGCAATATTGTATACAGAGCCAGTTCCTTCCTAAACCCGTGTGCTTTCATCTTCGACCTCATCGTCACTTACAGACAGGTGAGATTGAGGTCAAACGCGGGTTTAGTCACTTATAAAAAAAAAAAACCTTAGCTCGTAGCAATACCGATTACCTACGTTAGCATTTCATTTTATTATATCATGTTTTTTCTTAATTAAACGGGAATGGTGACGTAGGGGAGATTTTGTAATCATTTGAGCCTAAACTGTATCTGTCATTAAAAAGCAGAGATGTCTGTCTGTGTAGGGCCGGCTTAGAACAGCCCTACTGCCCTTGGGTAAGCGTGTCGCAAAAGGCGACTAATCGAAGTAGCCCCCGCTTGGAAGTAGGATTCTTTCAGGGTAGCCTGCGTTGTGATCACTCTTCATACAAAATTTGCCGCCAAATTATGCAATTTTATGAAGAGCCAGGACCTCTTTCATCCCGTGTGCTGTCATCTTCGACTTGATTGTGTTTATTTTTTAATAAAATTTATATTTTTGGCACATCCAGTTTTAGTCCTACAAAAATTTATTGTAAAAAAACGAATGGTCTGATTCAAAATCTTTTCAGTGTTGGATAGATATTTATACAGTTAACTAGCTGACCCGGCAAACGTTGTTTTGCCATATAAAAAAAAAATAGATGTTGGCCGATTCTCATAGATACCGGATAAGCACAAAAAATTTCATCAAAATCGGTCAAGCCGTTTCGGAGGAGTATGGCAGCGAAAACTGTTACACGAGAATTTTATATATAGATAATAAACATTAATAAAACCGTGTTATTTTGATTCAAAGTATTATTGGGTTGGTTTGTATTAAAATAGAGACAAAAACAATGTTTTCTAAAATAATAATAGAATGACAAGGTTTCTTGACATCTAACGACTGCATCCAAACCTTTTCATACAAAATCTTTGACGAATTTTAACGACAAAACATAAAAAAAAACAATTGCAAAAGCCATTGAACAGCCGAACGTAACTGGCACAATAATTTGCAGACAAAATCACAAATTGCCTTCTGTTTTGTTGTTACATTTTTATAACTGATATATTTCTATGCTTATCCAACATAAACATCGCTTCAGAACGATTATCTTTAAAATCTTTATCGACTTAAAGGTTTCCCGAAACAGAAAAACTGAACAGAAAGGTTTTAAAAATAGAATCAACAGTACAAGCTATCCTCTTGTTGTAGAGCCTTCAATAAATCGTTTTTAATTGAAATTGGAATTGAATTGAAGTCGAGAGCGCTGAATAAACAGCACTATGAATACTTCGTAGAAAAAATGTATTTTATGGAAACGAGTTAATAACTATTCGAGAGGAAATGAAAAATATGATTGAGCTTGCTATCAATTAAATTTTTGCTCAATACGGAAAGTTCTTTTTCTTTTAAGCGCATTTTTGTGTATTTTAACGTTGGTAAAAATGGTGTACCTATATGGTACTTATAATAATATAATTATACAGAACACACTCTTGTGAATATTTTTAAACTGACTTCAAGAACGTTTTTGATCCGTATTTGTGTTTTTTTGTTTCTTATATCGCTTAACGCAATTGTAAATAATAGATTTTAATACTTCAGAAGTGGTCCCATAAAAAAAACATCAAATTCTATGAAGCGCTTTTGATGAAATGTTTTAGAGTGTTTTATTCAAAATACCTACAAAGTAATGGGAATAAATCCCACACGTACAAAATTGTTCACTTTCATGGAATTCATAATACAGTTTATCATTCTTTCCTTTGACAAAATTGACATAGGATTCCGGTCAACGGTTCCTCAAATATTTACGTATAACCCTTTTATAGAATTTAATATGAGTTTTCAAACAATATTACGTATTAGGCAAATGTTTCATATTAATAAAAGTTATAATCCTTAAAATAGCTTCCTGATTTTAACATACCTACAAGCTGATAAATCATTTTCATTTTAATTAGTAATAATGACATAGATTCTCATTTACCTGCGGGGCTAGCTTGCTACCGTCAACAACGATAAATCGGGCCTTTTATCGATATTTTCTTAGAATATGGTATTAAGTGTATGAAATTTATTAAAATTATGACATATTTGGCTTTGTGGTCTTAATCATGGTATCAAATCGAGTTATTCTATCTGTTATATTGCGATAATAGGATAAAATAACAAAATAATATTTATCTTGTCGATTCGACTATTTATCGATGGTTGCATGCTAGCCCTGCTGGTCCCATTATCGATACTTTGACGCGAACGAAGTCGCTTGCAACGTATGTCTGAAAAATAGACCCATTCAGTGCCCGCTGGCTAGCGACCGACCTTTCTATACCACTCTTTCTGCGCCTCCTACGGGGATGTGTTCCGGCAATATTTAATGAAGAGCCAGTTCCTTCCTAAACCCGTGTGCTGTCATCTTCAACCTCATCCTCACTTACCATCAGGTGAGATTGAGGTTACACGTGGGTTTCATCACCAATAAAGAAAAATATTTAAAAAAACAATTCTAATTTAATAAATGGCATCGTTCATTTTCATTAACACAATAATGAATAAACTAATTATTATTCCTACTCTTTTTCTGTCCATGCAGTCAGATTGTGGAATGCACTACCTTACGGTATTCGTGAGTCAAAATCTCTAGCTGTTTTCAAGAAAAAGGTTCGAGAACACTTTTTTTCTCAACAATAATTTAATATAGATAAGATTACCACTGTTCAATTTTCATATGGTTATACAGGGTTACAGGTTAAGTCGACCTATTCCCGTTAAGGGCGTGTAGTTTACATTGTTTCTGACTGATTTGTCTATGAAACACCCTATCCCAATTTTAACCGTTTTCGAGATATTTGAATTTAATTGTTTTTAATAAAAAGTGCCCGATTTTCGGCTATCTGCTTAGTTATTTTAAAATTTATAAGTCTTATTATTCCTGTAGTCGATTTTTGCATGTAAAATAAGATGCTTTATAAGCTCAATAACCAAAATTTTACATAAAACGAATAAATAATTCGTTGTAGACGTTCTAAACTTATAAAAAGGAACATAAAATTCGAAAGTTAATTTTTCTTTCAAGGATATTAAAAAATAATAATATGGCGCCTGTCTTGCAGATATGCTTAAAAATATGTACGTTTTATCAGCTATCTAACGAGATATAACAATAATAGGGTGTTAATAAACATTCTTAGAAAAAACTAAGTTGCGTGCCCTCAGGTAGCATTTCTAACGCTCTCGCCAATTGTCCTTTAGGGTTAATGCAGTGCGTGCGAGCGAGGTACTTTACGATTTATGCAGATGTGAGTGAGAAAAATAATGTACAGGTCCCGCGCTTTGGGAATGCAAATGTTTTGTTTTGATAGCTTGTTAACTAGTTAGTCTGCTTATGTGATTCGTTCGTAGTAGATGCGATATTATTTTGTTCTCTGTTTCTTACTCGACTTGGCTGTGTTTCTGGACTGTTTCTTTTAATTCCTGACTGCTGTGCTTGTAAACTAAACACCGATTTGTGCTTGTGATACGGAACTGTGAAAAATGACGACCTACACGAATGAGGAATATGCTGACATGTTAATTTGCTACGGATACTGCAATTGTGTGTCCGCACATGCTCGTAATGAGTAAACAACTAGCTACCCCGATCGTCGATGCCGGATGTGAGCGTTTTTGACGGAATTTATCGATGACTTCGAGAAACTGGCTCCATTCCAAGACGATGTGCAGACTTGGGAAGACCACGTATAATTGATGACAACGAAGAACAAAATAATAAAATAGTGAAACGATATCGATTGGATCCAACCACTTCTACTAATATTGTTGCCCGTGATCTGGGACTCACGCAATGGAAAGTGTGGTTTACCATTCATACAGCGGGCCTGTACCCATATCATTATACGCCGGTACAGGTTATCGAAGAGGGAGATCCCGTAAAAAGATTAGATTTCTGCAGATTCATGTTGAATGCTGATATCGAAGACCCGACTTTCTTTAAAAAAAATATTGTGGACAGATGAGTCGAAATTTGATAAAAATGGGATTACCAATTATCATAACGCTCATTATTGGGCCCCGAAAGAACAGCGAAATCCCAACAAGTAGAGAGTAAAGGGCTCACAACGAAGATTTAGCCTGAATGTGTGGATGGGTATTATTTCAAACCTTTTCTTTGGGCCTTACTTTCTCCCCGACAATTTAAATGGAGAACACTACGAAAATTTCCTGCGAGAAGAACTAAGCAACCTTCTAGATGATTTGCCACTCAATCTAATTCGAGAAATGAGGTTTCAGCATGATGGCTGCCCTGCACATTTCAGGAGAAGTGTCAGAGAATGGCTGGACACAAATTACCCAAACCAATGGATTGGACGAGGTGGGCCTTTACCCTGGACAGCTAGAAGTCCGGACCTTACCCCCATGGATTTTTACATGAAGAGCCTTGTTTACAGTGCTCACAACCCAATTTCCTCAGTTGAAATGTTGAGAGAACGAATAATTAATGCGGCGAATGAAATGAAAAGGATGCTAACAACTGGTGTACTAAAAAGTGGGCTTCGTAAAAGAATGCGAACATGTGTGCGAAACCGAGGTGGACATGTTGAGCATGAACTTTAGATTTTAAAATGTTTTGTCGGAACTTGAAAGTTTAATAAATTTTGTGTTTTGTTCTCACCTGTGTTGTTTTATTTATTTTTTTGCCTCTCCTGTAGCTTACGAAAACTACGTTTTTCTACAAATCTTTTATAACACCCTAATATTGTTATATCTCGTTGAATAGCTGATAAAACGTACATATTTTTAAGGACATCTGCAAGACAGGCGCCATATTATTATTTTTTAATATCCTTGAAAGAAAAATGAACTTTCGAACTTTATGATCCTTTTTATAAGTTTAGAACTTCTACAACGAATTATTTATTCGTTTTATGTAAAATATTAGTTATTGAGGTTATAAAGCATATTATTTTACATGCAAAAATCAACTAATAGTAATAATAAGACTTATAAATTTCAAAATAACTAAGCAGATAGCCGAAAATCGGGCACTTTTTATTAAAAACAATTAAATTCAAATATCTCGAAAACGGTTAAAATTGGGATAGGGTGTTTCATAGACAAATCAGTCAGAAACAATGTAAACTACACGCCCTTAACGGGAATAGGTCGACTTAACCTGTAACCCTGTATATTAACGCATATATTTTTATATTTGATTGTTTTCATTATTATTTTATATATGTATTTATATTTATGTATAAGTATTATATATATATATATATGTATATAAATTTATATATATTATGTTTTTTATAAGTATTTTTTATTTTTATATCTGTTATTTTTAGTGTACATACTTAAATTGTATTTTTTATCGAATTCTTCATTCATCAGGTCTGCTGGTAGAAATTTCTATAGAAATAAGCTGAACCTTTGTACCTATTTTTCTATACTAAGTTTATATACCTATATTAATCATTACAAGTATGTACATAAATTGTGAAATAAATAAATAAATAAATAATATATGTATACGCAGCCCGCATGCTTCCTTCCTCGTTATGATACAATATTGTAATTATTATTGACAATAACTCTGATTATTCTGGAGTATGCATGTGTAAAATTATTGAACCTTTTGTTGTTCAAATGGTTTATATGGGTTATTGTTTTAAGTGAAATATTGGTTTTAGTTTATCTTAACTGCTGATAAAATTTTAAGTATACAAAATACAACAATGGACAATGGGATTAGTTGCTTTTTGTGCCAAGCTTATCCAAGGGCAGTAATTAAAAGGCAGTATTCTAAGCCAACGCTACAAGGCAAAATAGAATCGTATATCAGTGGGCCCAGAGTCAAAAGAACGATATAGGCCATAAAAATAAGAAATTTCCATATCTCATGACTGAAAGCTTTTTGCCATTTTGCAATGCAAAAATTTGGTATAGTTTATAAGTATAGTATTCATAGTTCACTGTGACCTTAAGTGCGATACCACGGTTCACATAACGGTCGATAGAATTAAATAAAAAGTATAGCATACCTAAAAGTGTGCAACAGTGAAATAAGAAAGCGACGCGGATTGAAAGAAGATGTAGTAGCTAAGATTGAAAGGAGTATGCTACGGTGGTTTGGAAATTTGGGTACACAGCAAGAATGGCTCGTGTTGTCGGAAGAGGCCGCCCTAGGCGAACGTATGCCAATCAATTTGGCGATGTTCTTAAAAAGGACCTAGTTATAAGAACCTACCCGTAAACGGCGATCCCGTACGAAAAGATTAATGAACGTGGAGGAAGTGAAAGAGGTATGTCTAGATCCTAGCAATTGGTGTTCCCTTGTTTCTGCCTACCCCAAAGGGAGACGGGCGTGAGGTTATGTGTGTATGTATGTAACATACCTTGTAGTACCAATAACCCAACGAATAAAACATTCACTTTTATTTTCCAATTTTCCACGGGTTTATTTCTATGTGTAATAGTATTATATTATATTCAATATTGATGCTGTATCGTGGTTTAAATGTTTGTAACCTGTGGTCCTATCGTGTAGTCCTACTGGTAGATCCACGGGAATTTTTTGCCCGTGGTCCTATTCAAACTATAATTAAACTTTATGGAGAAAAATATGACAAAAAACTACATTGATTTATTATTTTTGCTACATGAAATAAGATCTTCAAAATACTACATATATCCACGAAATTTCGTAAAATATTTTCTAACTTAGACATACTTTTGACCCCATATTTACCTACAATGGAAGTAAATGTAAAAACTGATATTTTTTTATTAATAGAAAAGGTGTCAAAGTATTATAAAATTCGTCAGTGTGGCGTTGATCTAATAATAAAACAATAAATGGTTATTATACCAAACAAAGGTCGCTAAATGTGGCTAAAAACGACGATTTTATAATTCAAATAGTGATGGTATTGCTAAATTCAGAAATAAGTGCTGCACTTGATAAGCTGCTCTGATATTATGTAGTTATAGGTAGAAGTGCATTTTTTGTTGAGTTTTATTTTTTTATAAATGTCAATAAATTTAATTCATTTACACAATTTAGTTTATATTAATAATAAGAATGGACCCACCATGGGAAAAAATATTTGTCTTAGTCCTACTCAACCAGTAGAACTACCACCAATAAAATTTATCTTGGTTCTACTCAAGCAGTAGGACCACCGCCAATAAAAATTTTAAATTTAGAATAACAAATGTCTTACTGGTCGGACTACGGTCAAAAAAAAATGCCCGTGGACCTACCAGTAGGACTACGCAATAGGACCATGGGCAACAAACGGGTTTAAATAGTGTTGTTATTATTAAAAGAATAACAATAATAAGTTTTATTGGAAAACGATAAAAACTTACATGATTCCTCGATGAGCACCTCTTGTTGACATCCCACAAGGAACACCACAACTATTACAACAAAACTACACACGATCCTTGAACACATATCAACAAAACTTCGTAAACATCGGTATATTCACCAGCACATCACTTATTTATTTACTTTATAACATAGATAACTGCAGTATGCGAAAAGCACTATAGGAAAAATAAATCTAAAATTTATCACGCATCACTTGACTTTAAAATACTTATTTCTCATTTAAAAAATAACAAATGCACATCGCAAATTTAAGAAATTTTGCGTGTATTTATAACATCAACAATACCACAACTTTCTTTAAAATCTATTTTCCTATCAAAGATTAGCTTTTCAAAATATGATGTTCGAGCTTTAAGCTTTCGCTTACACAGCGAGACACACGTCCACTCACGAAGGAACCCACGGGCGAACTGTCTGACAGACAAAAACCTGACATGCCCTATATCCCGTTTGCGATAAGGGTGATATTACCTTAAACGTATAGATTTTGGAATAGAGAGCAAAAGTTGAGTTTCGTTTGAAAATAAGATATGTTTAATTTCTTAAACAACTTAAAATGTTTACTGCGGCTTCATCCGAGAAATCCGTGTGAATATAGGTCAAAGCATACAGTATGTATGTGTTAATACTTTTGTGCGCGGTATTAGAAAGAGTATAGAGAAGCGTGAAAGATGAACAAACAGCCTCACGGAATTTCACGTCTATACAGGGTTAATTTCAATGAGCGCATCACCTCTTGCAGGCAGCCTCTCCACATCAAGAGGCGTTTATGTAATATATTTAATACTTATTTATTTATTTAATTTATTTTTATATCTATTGATTTTATATTCTTTATACATACACACACACACATTTGTAATGGATTATTATGTAATCAATTTAGCTTCGGTTATAATTATTATGACATTAAGGTTTGTTGTTGTTTATTCCTGCATGCCTTGTGTACATATTTTTATTATTTTGTTTTTTTTTATTGTGTTATTTTAATAAGCCTTACTTTTGTTAATCTATACCCTCCATTATAAGGTTCAACTGAAAACCAGCGCCTTGAGGTGACTCTCTTGGCATATGCTGAGTTGGACCTGTTCACACCTAATTACTTGTATAAACTTACTTTCATTTTTATTATATTTGTACATTGTGTGTGAATAAATATTTTTTCATTTCATTTCATTTCATCAATCCCAACAACATTTGTTCTACAACTTTTTAAAATTAATCTATTAAAGTTTTTTCATAGACTCTCTTTAGAGTTGTAACTCTGTTTAATCTTAGCGTAGGTATGCGACGACCCTTGCGCAGTACAATAATAATAGTAGGTACTTCTTACAAAATGTAGAGTAAGGAGCAAACATTTTTTGTTTTTATTTTTTGTGTTATCTATCAAGATTTGTAAAAAGTCGTAGAACAAATGTTGTCGGGGTTGATGTGGAGAGACTGCCCCCCAAGAGGTGATGGGTTAATGAAAATTAACCCTGCATAGTCAATAGTAATATAGGAGAATTTAAGGTGACTACAACTATTGATACTTAAGTACTTCATTTTTATTATTTCTATTTTCTCAACAATTTAACACACATTGCCTTCTACGCCAGAAATCCTGGGTTCGAATCCTGGTGGCGATGGATATTTTTGTGATGAACACGGATATAAGGATGCTTGTATGTTTGTTTAGTTTATTTTCTAATAAATAATATGTATATAATTTAATTTGTATGTTTATACAGGGTTGATCATTTATGTCGGTCAGTTTGGCAAAGTCTGAAACTCAAATATAAGCGGAGATCTGATTTTAGGAAACATGTCACAGATTTGAAAAACAAGATGCAGCATTCACACTTTCACAAAGAACTCAGATCGGTAATCGAACCCAAAACTTTTAAAAACGTTTAGTTTGGCGTCCAATTTATTAGATAGAACAAGTTTTTCTATTGAAAGAGTACCTAAGATGAGTAGTAAATGTGCAAAATTGACAGTTAAACATCTTTAAGAACAAAACCTCCTCAAAAGCAAATGGCACTCTGTCTATAAGAGTTAGAAAAGTTTATACCTACTGTATTATAAAAGCATTAAATAACGCTAAATAATATACTTTTTAAAATACATATTTTTTAATTAGAATATAAACTTAAATATACATATAAACATCCATGACTTGACGACTAGCATCTGTGTTCATCACACAAATATCCGCCGGGATTCGAACCCAGGACCTCTGGCATAGAAGGCAATGTATGTTACCACTACACCAGCCGGTCGTCACAGTTTTGCTGAAAGAGTTTTTGCAGGGTTGACTATTATTTAAAATCCATACGAAACAAACTTAACAAACATGACACAACCTTCAAAAAGTTTCATGCTTCTAAAAAAATATTAAAATTATAATAAAATTAAATAAAACACTTTTTAACCGGATTTATCGCGTATATTTACATTTTAAATATCGACTCGAAATCCGGTTAAAAAGTGTTTTATTTAATAGTATGAATCGCGAAAACTTAAGACAATATTATAATAAATATGTTTTTAAGTTTTTGCATTTAAAATGCTCAATTATTCTTAAATAAATGAAAAATGTGATAAATAAAAATTACCCGACCAGGATAATAAAATTATTCATATCATTTATTACCTAATAAACTTTATTATTCCTAAGTTCTAAGAACTGTTGTACTGTGTGTACAAACCTTTATTACAATGTAAGAGTTTGCTGAGACTAAGAGAAACTGAAAAACACTGAAATTCTTTCGGAAACAGGTTAACTTGACAAGAGTCTATTCTTGGCAACAAAGAGTTCTAAAAAGAATTCTAAAACGAACAAAATTTTACTCGTCTTGCAATTTTATTTTCTACTAAAACTACAGAAACTTGAAAAACGCGGCTTTTAAAAGTCCGACTAATTTCGAGGCGAGGCGCATCTGCGACTGCACTCACCCCTGATGAAGGGGGTAAGAGTTCGAAACTAGTCGGACTCCTCCGACAATAAATGTAAGTAAAAGCTGCGTTATAAACATTAGTATAGAAGCTTTATTTCTATTTTGTTTGTTCGTACTTTCAATGAGCATTCCACAATAGGGTTGACAACCATACTGTTTTTAACAGTATTATACTGTTTTTCACTTCATTATACTGTTTACTGTTGAACAAAAATAAATACTGTTTTCAGCATAAAAAGCTTAACACTTTATATGCTAGACTTAAATGAATAATTTGTGCTAAAAACTCTAAAAAAATGTGTTCAAAACATTAAATAAATTGAATACTGTTTATTTTTCCAAAATACTGTTTTATATTCTTTTCAGACTCAAATATACTGTATTTCTAGAAAAAAAAGTTGGCAACCCTATTCTACAATTAACAGTCTTTTGTTACAATAGTAATAAATTTGTTTTAATATAAAAATATTTTTATTTCTTAAATAACAACCAAGCCCGCATTTGACCTCTAACTCAACTGATGGTAAGCGAAGATAAGGTGGAAGATGACAGCACTCGGGCCTAGGAAAGAACTGGCTCTTCATAAAATATTGCCAGAACACATCACCGCAAGGCGTCGTGGCGCCGTGGTTACTGTGTGTATCATACGATATCACAGGTTAAGCAACGTAGGACGCGGTCGGTACTTGGATGGGTAACCGCCGACCATTCATTTCTCACGGCGACTTCCGTGCTTCGGAGGGCACGTTAAGCAGTCGGTCCCGGGTGCTGTATACTTGTATACAGTAGTCGTTAGGGTTTGTCAGAAGCCGTATCGGCACCCTGAAAATTCTGACATTCACCACCCAGCACTGGGCCAGCTTGGTGGATTATGGCCTAAACCTCCTCATCGCCCAGGGGAGAGACTCATACCCTGCAGTGGGCTCATTACAAAGAGTTATGATGCTAACACATCACCTCCGGAGCGGTGATATTCGACGGCAGATTTTATATGAAGGCTGGTCGCTATCAAGTCGGCGACGTGATCCTACCACCACGCGGGGTTCACTCGGATTAATTCCCCTTTCCAGGGGAGATAAGGCTATTCTAAACCGAGCCTATAACTTGCACTTTTTAATTCATCATCAGATTTATTACTCACGACGGAACGGAGACGGTATATGCGTTTGGGGTGAGAGGGTGTTTGTGCAAACCAATGTTACCATTTATCTCCAGAACCACTGGTCCGATTTTAATGCGGTTTTCAGTAATCGCTATGGATTTCATTGGTGCATGTTCTTAGATAGGTGTAGCGGTAACAACTCACCAGGGGGCGCTGCAGTAAACATTTGTTTGTAAAAGCCAATGTTACCGTTTATCTGCAAAACCATTGATCCGATTTAAATGCTGTTTTCAGTGATCGCTTTGGATTTGATTAGCGCATGTTCTGAGATAGGTATTACGGTAACAACTCACCAGGGGGCGCTGCAGTAAATATTTGTTTGCAAACCATTGGTCCGATTTGAATGCCGTTTTCAATTATCGCTTTGGATTTGATTGGTATAATGTTCTTAAATAGGTAATGAGGAACGAGGTGTTGTGTACTGTAATGTATGGTACCTATATTATGCTCTTTAAAAAGTTTGAAATAAGAAAATCCGTCGAGGGCTGACGAATTCATTCAATTGCCATTGAATGAATTCGTTTTGTAGTTTTATATTGAAATTTAAAATATTGATGGCAGCCCTCGACGGATTTTCTTGCTCTTCTTATAAAGTTCATAGGGAGTTGAATACCTATGTTATTGCGACATCTACATCTTCGAGAACCGAATAGGAAAGCGTAGGGAAGTGCTATGAAAACGAATAGTATGTTGTTCATAATATAACCGACTCTGTGTGAGATCAAGTGAACTTTTAAAACAGCTTTTCACGTTAATTATCTCTCGTCACATAAATCATTTCAGTCGGGGGGTTTTATTACATATATAATTATAGTACTAATGAAAGAAATATGGAAATCAGCAAACCAGCACTTGATCTACCTCGAGATAATTACTCCAGGCCACATCACGTAGATGGTTTATTAGGATAAAAATGCGACTTTTCGCTCCGCCGAATTATAATGCGGCCGGTGGGAGTTTGCGTTCCTGACAGCTGTCAAAATCATAGCTCTTTTACCCCTTCGAATCGGAAATAAACTTTAATTAGTGGACATAAGGAGCTGCCAGGAACGCATTCCCGCAACGGCCGCACTCTAGTGATGTAATTATAAATTGTAGTTGAATTTCCGTTACTTAGCACCAGATTCAAACTATTACATTCAAATAAATACAGTTACGTAAATACCAATGATTATTTAGCATATTAATTCAATTTCCTCGGTTAAACGGATAATAATTTGATTGGATATATGCCAATATAGAATTATACATTCCTAATATGCCTTAATCCAAATGGGTAATACTTGAATAAGTATTAATATTTCTTACATTTACAGAGCAAGCTAAAGCGCAATACTTAAGCGTATTTAAGGCCTGTTTAAAATCTTAATTACATAGGTACTAGCTGTTTGAGGCAGCTTCACCATCACGGTTTAGAAAAACATTCATGGTTTTATCTTTGACCATGTAGAACTTCCAGAAAAACTTTTCCGTCATCAGATTAATTTTAAATTTAATATTAATAATCGCAATCAAAACAAAACATTTAAATTTACATAATAATAAAATACATATGCATAATTTTACAAATTTTGTACGGATTAGGGTATGCTTTTAATATGAACAATAACGGATTACGCATTCCAAACAGGCTTTAACACGTGGAACACAGGAATACACAGGAATCACGTCAGTAATACATCACGTCACAAAGACGTGATTCGCAAATTACATTAATCTGTCTTTAAAACGTACGTGTCCGCGGAGAATGTGTTACACTACGAGTGTGAAGTATAAGATTTTTTATCTCCGTTCCGCCTAAAATACTAATACTGACTTTAAAAAAGCTTATTATTTTGTTAATTGGTGTCCCGCGGAAACCTCTATTCGAATTATAGATAACTAGCTGTTGCGCGCGTTTTTACCCGCGCAATTTTGATTCACCCGGGAGTTTCGGGATAAAAAGTAGCCTATGTATAAAATCCGTGAGGCCATTTTGCCGTAATCAAGGATGATTCTATATATCCGCATTTATAATATTAGATTAGATTAGATATTTTTGTGAAATTTTAAGAAGGAAAGTTATAATTATATCAAAGATTGCCTACGGGGCTAAAGCCACGCGAAAAAACTGCGTAGAGCTAGTAAATATTATAAATTAAAGAGATATAGAGGTCATACACGTAGAGGTCATACAGCGTATAGCGTCCCTACGTGACGAATTGAAAATGTAAAATCATGGGTCAGCAGAAACTTTGTGATTTGATCCTGTGAAAAGGATCCATAGGAAACCATTTAAATAAGATGAGGATTGGAATTTTCGTAATTTAATAACAAATTCGTATGTCCGACATAAAATCTAATTTCTTCTTTTTACATATTTTTTTTCTAATACTTCTACTTTCCTCTCGCTTTCGTATGTTTTCTATTCAACTTTTTTCGAATTTTGTATCATATAAAGATCTTAAAGTTTCACGTTATTTCGAAAATAAAATATAGGGGTATTTAATCGTTCTACAGGTAATCAAAAATATCCTTAGTTTTAATAGGATTTGGTCGCACTTATTTATTATTATTATTTATCAGTACGTTTGATTTATTTTTCGGTTAAAAGTGCTTTTGTTGACGTTAGCTCAGATTAAAGCTGGATTTAACATTTTTACATTAATATTATAACAAGATAAGGATTGAAGCAGGTTAAGCAATGAGGAAAGCTAACTCACAATCAATTATTTTTGTGCGCATCGACGGTGTTCACCGAATCATAAATAAAAAAAAGACGTGTGGCACTCGGAGACTGCCGCGGTAAAGCTATTGCATAGCATTTTTTATCAACTTATGAAATTATAATTATTTATTTATTTTATTAATGCAGTAATGTTTGATCTGATATGAAGTCCACAAGTTCCTAGTAGATGGCGCTGATTTTTTATTAAAGTCCGCATGTAAAGTTATGAATCAATCAATCAATCATTTATTTGCATAAAATATGGTACAGATTTAGGACTTAAAATTAAAAAAATAGGTCATACATATTTTACCTTTTTAGGGCATGCATAAATAAATTACTATTGTTAAATTTAACAAAAGTCTTAAAGTAGGCACATTCGGCATATTGTGATTTTTCCGTAATTCATTTAAGGTAATTTCCAACAAGTTAGTTTTAGACAAAAGACCCGCAATATTTTGTTGAAATATTTTTAGTTGATTTGAGTTGCTATCATTATTATTATTTAAATTTACTTTATTTACGAAAAAAATTTAATTCATTATTTTCCAAGTTATTTTTTGTCTTTTTAAGAAAGTAGAACGAAATCGTCCCCTTTTTAATTATATTCTGAGTAGTATTCGGATGAGATTTATAGTTTGCATTCGAATGTCCAATTTTTATGTCTATTTTATTTTCAGTCATTTTTAAAAAGTATTACGGAATTGTTCCCTTTTTAGTTACACCCTGAGTAATAGTTGAATTATATTTATAATCTGCACTTGAATGTATATTTTTTTAACCTTTGAATGTTTATTCTTAATATGATACTTAGTAAATGATTAATAATAATAATAATTTATTATTTTGTCCTTTTCTTTCTTTGGTTCTTAAGCATCGTCAATATTTCTTCAGTGCTTGCGTAAGGTATAGTAAAAGATATAACTTCATATTTTTCGTAAGGATTATTAAATCTTGATCTTACTAATCTGTTACCTTTACATTGCTGTCCACCAATTACAAAGATTCTGTGTTCTTCATGTCTATTTTTCTTAGATGTCACCAATACCTTATCCTCTTCCACTGCCTGGAGATTTTTTTTTGTTTTTAGTAGTGAGGACTCCGGTTCCACTCGTAGACAATCCTTGTTACTCTCCTTCAATGGTGATGATAGTGAGTACGATGGTGATGGTGGCAATGATTGTAATTACTCTACGTTTTCATTGTGTGTATTAGCTATTGTCTGCCGACGACTTTTTTGTCTTTTTGTTTTGTTTCGTAGAGTTTTTAGTTTCAAGCGTTTTGGTGCACATATTTTTGAGTAAGTGCACTTGTCGAGATAATTGACTAACTTCTTTTTTTAAGCCAATGTTTTCAATTATAATATTCTCCATTTCCATGACGTGCTTTCAAACTGCCTCTGTAAATTAATTATTTCAAGTTTGGTCTGCACTTATATCAGTCGATAAATTAAAACTTTTTGAAGCTGTGTCAAGACTCAAGATCAATAGTGTCTATAGTCGGCGCGGCGAACCTTGATCCCTATGACACTGACAGTAATTTCCACAACATAACCTTGTAGTGCCGTCACCGTTACATTAGAATCGTATTGGAGGCTTCTAAAAATGGCATTTATTTATTTTACGTAGCTATATTCCAATAAAATGATATTCCGTTGGAATTATAACAATTCATAACATTTGCAAGAAATTATCTCAATCTTAATCACACTTTACGTTTACGTTGTGCAAAAGTTACTTCGTAGGGTATTTATTGAATCATACCTTACGAAGTAACTTTTGCACAACGTATACATTTAATGCCCTGCCATTTTTTTATGCTCAGCTGTTAAGGTATTATAAAATCTTTGAGTCGAAATATTTTCGCATTCTTTGTGATAAATTAATTTACAATTTGTACATGTCTGGTTTTCATTACCTATTCAATATATTCTTTTTACATTTGTTAAATTTTTTAATGTCGTTTTTTGGTGTCATCATTTCTGTTTACTTAGTCAATCAATCAATTTGTTTGTAACTGCCTTTTCTTTTATTTAATCCAAAGATTGGATTTAAATCTTTGATTTAATCCTCTTAAAACAAAGTAAGTTTCCAATATAAAAAACTTAAAAAAGAATATTTATAATTTTAAAAGGAGAAAAGAAAAACATAAAAAAGAATTCATGTCAATGCGATTATCAGGGCTTGAACTCGTAACTCTTGATCGGGAAAAAATTATCAGTTTTTTTTTGTGCTCAGCTGTTAAGGTATTATAAAACCTTTGAGTCGAAATATTTTCGCATTCTATGTGATAAATTAATTTACAATTTCAGGTTAGGTTTTTATTATTTTATTCATTATACATTTCAGGTTTTCATTATTCAATATATTCTTTTTACATTTGTCAAATTTTTTAATGTCGTATTTTGGTGTCATCATTTCTCTTTAACTTAGTCATTCAATCAATTTGTTTGTAACTGCCTTTTCTTTTATTTAATCCTCTTAGAACAAAGTAAGCTTCCAATATAAAAAACTTAAAAAAAAATGTATTTATAATTTTAAAAGGAGAAAAGAAAACATAAAAAAAAGATTCATGTCAATGCGATTATCAGGGCTTGAACTCGTAACTCTTGGTCGGGAACCTTTTGACGTTACCACTCGACCACTCACCGATTTACTCAGATTAGCGAAGTAAAGGATTTGTTATGAAAGCCAACTATTGTTTATTTACCTGTCAACTCTAAAAATTGTCATGTTGCCTAGAATGGATGCCTCTCGATAGATGGCGCTGATTGTTTATTAAAGCCCGCATAAAAGCGCAGATTTTTTCGTTACGAAATTTCTGGATTCGGTCCCCACGCTCAAGGCCCGCGATAGAAGCTATGCAATAGCTTAAAAATATAAAGTCAGTATATAACGCAAAAAGCTACCGCTTAAAACCTCGATCATTTATCTTATCTATATCAAAACATCACATATGTGCATCTCACTTTTTGAAATGAGCATTTTTGTGTACGTTACGAATTGTATGCCAAGTTTATCTTGAGCATTCAAGAAATCGTTTCCAACTTCATGCGAAGCTGTTATATTGCCATTTCTCTCTGCGATAGTGTGGAAGTGTAAAAATAACCACATATCCTAAAGTTCGTCGTTGAATAGAGCACTGCCTTGTGGTTATTAACGCTTTGCTTTTGTTATACAATTCATTGCGTGGTGGAAGCACAATAACATTACCTACGTTATGTAGTATTCAATTCTTTGATTGTTATTCAATTAAAGTAGTTTGATTCTGATTAAAATCAGCAGGCCTATTACGGTTCTTTCATGACATGACGTGATTAACAAGATTTCTATGATACAATTATCAACAATTATGACACAAAGAATAAACGAATTCCCTTTACATTTGCATGCAAGAGGTGTTGCATTACCTTTCGAAATGACAGTTTCAATCATCATCTATGACTTAAAAACGTCAATTGAAAAAGGTGAGCTCGCTCGCACCCAACTCTATGATATGTTGGTTTCTTGATTTCATTTGTGTTCTTCCATTTCGTTTGCTTATTATTAGGGGGTTATTGTATTCAATTTACATGGTATACCAAATAATGATCGTATGATAAGTTTTAAGGCCGCTCCACATTCTCGCGAGAATCTCGCGAGTCGTTAACATAATTATCTTCATACATAGAATATAAAGCCTTGAGATCAATATGTTTTTATCACAATTTATCTTTATTTGTTAGTAAATAAAACATATTAGATATTATTTTTTATCTTCCTGGACCATTTTTAATACTAACAATATAAAAAAATTAAAAATAACTCTTAAAATCTATTACGAGTTACTTCAAAAGTCTCTCTCTCTCTAAAGGGAGTTATGCGGGTGAAACAGCGGACACAAGCTGCCTGTCAATTCAGCATTCAGTCATTCAACTAACCATTCGAATGCTTTCTTTCAAGGTCATTCGGCCATATTGAGGTTATTACGAATATTAGAAGTATCATTCGACTCAGGACGTTTGTATATTACTATCGTTCAAGTCGAATATTCAAGTTAGTATTAGTAGTTTATTCGACTGATATGATAATTTGCAGACGCGCATCGCTGAGATATACTCTGCGATATAACCTTTCAAATCGGCGGCTCGCTCGTTACTGAGAAACATGCGATCGTGACTCCAACACAAAACTCCAAACTCCCCACAAACCCCAAAACCCATAAAAAGTAGAGAAAAATGAGAGAAATTGAGTAGAATACGAGAATGGCTTTCTCGCGAGATTCTCGCGAGAATGTTGAGCGGCCTTAACGTCAAACTATTTCATATCATCGCATGGTTTTAAGATCCATAATAGCCTGCAGTATTAAAATATGAAAGGTAATTTGGTATTTAAAATATATGACGCATATGCCAATACTCTATCTTTTATTTATTATTGTGTTCACTACACATTTAAAAGCTTTGTTTTTACTTAAATACTGCGTTTACTTAAAAAAAAAACAACATTCAACATTGTAGGATAAATTATGAGTACTACACAAGAATATTTTACCGCAAATTCCAAAAATCTGTACTTAAAAATTCCATAGGAATATTTTAAACGGGTGAGGATTTTTTTTACAGGATGCTCAAACAAAGGGTGCTCTAGCAATTTAACTCCAGCCGGCCACAAAAGCATAGTGCAAGTTGACCTGCACTATGCTTTTGTGGTTTTGTGACCTGTGTGATACGAGGTCAGGGTACCTGGGGAATCTGCATAAAGGTCCGCTACAAAAAGTTCCTAATAGGTACTTACAAAAAAACTATGTTATTTTCAGCCATGTTTTTTGAAGAAGGTGTCAGTTTTTTTTTTCTTAATTTTGAACTTAAGTTACAATCATTAAAAGTAAAATAGTATTATTTTTAAAAAAAATATATATTAATAGAATGGCCTTTTTGCGTGAAACAAAGCATCTAATAAAAGTATCAAAATATTTTACTGTAATTGGGTCCGGCAACTATCATATCAATAGATGACGACATAATAATATCAATTTTAATGTCGTCATCTTCGTCATCACTACTCTCTTCGATCTTTGAAAATAGTTCAATGATGAAAGGCTTTCCTAATATCTTTCTGTCTTGCGAAATCTTTCATGTAATTTCTTTACATGTGAACAAGACTGCGCCTTCAATAGCTCCGATGGCATTGCACTTTCAAACATTTTTGAGATTTCACAGGGTTGCTTTCCAACTATGACTTCTTCTGCTTTTCGTTTCATGGAAACCCTGATCATATCGATCATGTTAAGATCACACTGATATGGCGGTGAACGCAATATCTGTAAAGTTGGCTAAACTAAACTAAGGCGCAAAACAAAGAACCCGTAAGAAACAACAGAAATAAAGTATCCCAGTGTTTTTTTAATTTCATAATAAATTGTATATTGGAAACCGTCAGAATATTTTACCTATATTAAGTGCCGTATCAAAAAAAAAAATGTTCTATTATTTTTAATCATCGTTACCATTTCTTTATTCAGATTAAAATAATACACCTATGGCGAAATGTCCATATAAAATATCTGCTGAGTTGAATTCACTTTCATAAAGCTTACAGCAGTGGCTAATCTCCTGGAATCGTAGTTTCATTTATGGAAGTGTAACAAAAAAAAGTTACATTTCAAAATTATAACTTTCAAAATATGGAAATATATAAACATTGCTTGTTAACTCTGTATATGGATTATAGGGACTTTAAATGGTTTTTCTTTCTTAAAACAACTTCTTTACTTTTACCACCACCATAAGTAAGCACACATTTTGGTGTTTTTTTTAACATTTTTTTACAATTGAAAGTACAACAATAAATATGGGACGGCAAAAGGTGTGTGTGTTTAAGGTGTCTTTTTTGTTAAATATATATTACCTTGCGCGATCTATCCCTTGAATCTTGATTTTAAGTATAAAAAACCTATCAATTATCTAGTATTACGTATTAAAAAAGTACTTTAAGAAAGCACCTATTCAAAAATGTTCTATAAGGTATTACGTGGTGGTGGGCAGATGTTCTTTTTTTTCCGTATTTTATTTTGACTTAAGGACTTATTTTTGTACAAAATCATGTTACAGGCTGGTTATAACATTACTTCATTATTACAATAACTTTATTTTCAGCGGTGTAGCTAACTGTACACTTGGTAGACGGCAGATATACAGTGTGTCCGGTCACGACCTAGCGATAATTTAAGGTTACAAAATATACCTAATTTCATCGACAAAAACACATGGGGGTCTACCCCCCCCCCTGTCGGAATGGCCGCCATTTAATTTTTTTTTATTCTTGTAGATACCTCTGCTGAAAGATACCGATTTCTCTGGACAGAAAGGTCCTACAGATGTAAAAAAAATGTTATTTTAAAGGTAGAAATAGTAACTTTCAAATAAAAATAAACATTATAGAAAATTTTATCTACAAAATATCTTAAAATATTTACAATGCTAAGTGAAAAAAATTTACTGTTTTTTTTTATTTTTCTTAACATATTTCAAAAACTAGCACATTGATACAAAAAAATTTAATACTGTCTTAATACTTATGGATATTAGTTACAAATTGACGTTAAAATTATTGTTCTTAATTGCATAACTCGAGAGTTAGGGCTATTTGAACATGACTATTTGACATGAATTTTTTACATCTGTAGGACCTTTCTGTCCAGAGAAATCGGCATCTTTCAGCAGAGGTATCTACAAGAATTTAAAAAAAATTAAATGGCGGCCATTCCGACAGGAGGGGGGGGTATGGGTATGGGTGGGGGGGTATGGGTGTTTTTGTCGATGAAATTAAGTATATTTTGTAACCTTAAATTATCGCTATGTCGTGACCGGACACACTGTATAAAATATGACGCAGTCTTTGTTTTATAGACACGAAAGGTATTACCTGTTACTCACTTATATGACACACCAACTTTGTGGGCCTAAAGTAGGCTTTTTATACAAGTTTGTGTTATACAGAAGAACTAAGAGTGATCCTAGAAAACACCCAAAAGCCCATAATAACTAAACTGTCTCGCCTGGGACTTGCGATGTCCTAAGAGGTTCTCACGCCGCCGCCGAACAGTCAACCAATTTCTCATCGAAGGCCGTTAAACAGATATTTATTTATTGAATCGATTCAAGGTTGACACTACTATTATAATATAAATTAATAGCATTGTCAACTATTTCGATAAATTAATGAAATGCTCACAGCTATTAGTAACTTCAAGTTTTATAAACGAATTAATTTAACCTACTTAAGATCGCTCTTATAAACTTGATTAATCTCGTGTTTGATATCAAACTCACCTGATGATAAGTGAAGAAGAGCTCGTAGATAACAGCACACGGATTTAGTAAGAAACTGTACCTTAATCCACAAACTTGTATATTAAATAAATAGCAAAACGTAGTAAAGCAATTTTAAGCCTATCATGTAAACAGATGCCAAGTTTATTAAAAGCGTCATAGCATGTCAAAACCACAGAAATTTGTTGTGGTTATCCCGCAAATTATGTATAGTTTAGTTGAAAGATAAATATACTTAACTTAAGTTAATTTAAGGGATTATATTGGTTATTGTGTTATTGAAATATTTAATAACTAAATTAAAGTTTGTGGATCTCAAAAATATATAGAAAATTGTAAAGAAATTTAGAGACTTTTTTATAATATTCTGAACCTGCGTAAAGTCGAGAGGTCGTGAATAACGGGAGATACATCATCAATAAAATATACTTTTATAATAGGTCATCAAACTAATTTAAGTTCTTGTCTTGAAATAGGCTCTTTTCCCTAAACCTTTGACCCTAAGATAAGAATAGCCTTGCGGCCCAGGAATGAGAACTTCGTCAAAAATGCCTAATTCGAGTGACACCCGCCTAGTGGTAGCACCCTTTTAGGGCTCGCATGGCTAGTGGCCACCCTTCATATAGAATCTAAAGTCCAGTATTATTACCATTCCGGTGGTGATGGGACATTCGGTATGAGGATAGGTGACCGCTGATCATTAATTTCTCACGTTAAGCCCTCGGTCTTGGGTGTTGTATACTTGAATACAGTAGTCGTTCGGGTTTGTCAGAAGCTGGAAAAATTCCGTCAACCACCGACCAGCACTGGTTCGGCTTGGAGATTAATGGCTTAAATCTCCTCCTCACCAAGGGGAGGGAATCATACCCCGGTAATGGAGCTCAGTACAAAGATTTGAACAAGATTTATGAAAAAGTTTGTGACGATAACATGACGAAAATTGAGCTGAAATTTCCCTAACCATACCTGATTAAAATAAATAACTTGTAAGTCACTTTTAATCCTAATACCTATCTAAATCAAGATTTTCTCGATTGAACTGCTTGGAACAACTGTAAATACATTCCTAGTACCAAAAGAACCTTTCTCCTTTCAACAAACACATCCTTTGCGTGTCAAATAGCGCCCCGAAACCAAATCTTAAGTCACTGATTTAATTATAATTTATTTTACCACTTGATAACAGACTTTTACCATTTTCAATCCAAACTTCTTCTTAAGTCTTACTTGGTAAGAATCCGTTTCGTAGATCAGCAGTTTAAATCACAGTATTCACATTTTTGTTCTCGCATGTTTTTTGTTTTGTTTGGGACAGCATTTTGCTCTAGGGTATAATTCGGGTTCTCGGCTTTTTCTTAAATTTAAAGTTAATGACCTGCTTCCTTATAAAGTAGTTAATGAAAATTGCCCTCAGAGTATTGTGATTATGGGTAAAAAGTGTCTGTATAATAAATATTGTTTTCGGTTGCCTTTTGATTATGGTGCATATATTTTTTATTATAACCCGGACTGACTCACCAATAATGAGCGCAAAAGTAAACTTGTTTTTTAACGCTGACAATACTCGTGTTTAAAATAAATAAAATAAAAAATAAAAATGTTTTAATAATGAATAAAATAAAATCCCCAGATAATCACACCAACTACATCGCCCCAAAGTAAGCATAGCTGTTATGTTATGGGATACCATATAGCGAACTAGGGGGGAACCTAGAATATAAATACATAAATAGATAAACACCCAGACACGGACCAAATTTTTTTTCCTTGTTCCGTGCGGGGATCGAACCCGCAACCACTGGCGTCTGAGGCAGACAGCTTAACCCCATCGCCAAAGTGGTCATAAATAAATTACAAATATTGGCTTAAATATACAAGGAAGGATAGAACATTGGTGCCTGAACTAGGATAATCCTGTTTTTCAGGCTGGAGAGTGCTAAAATAACATTTAAAATTCATTCGAATATAATATAACTTCTATAAAATAAAATATGGATCTTAAATACAAACATAGTAGAATCTATTTAACTATTCTTAAAAAAAAAAATAAAAAAAAATAGGAAATTGTGACAATTTTAAATTGAAGAGATTTACCTACTATTTTATTTATTAAACCTAATTACACTTTTATGCAAACATTATCAAAAATTAACTTATAACAGTCAGTAGCATCTCGGTTTCATCGTACGCCAATTCCAGGAGAACTGTTTTTAAAGCCTTTTTACAATTTCTTTCGTTTAAGGGATATATACACTTTAGCGTTTATTTTGTTATACAATAATGGCCCTAGGAATTTATAAAATCGTGTAGTCAAAGTGTATTTTACCCGCGTGCGATTTGTGCATACAATATCCTGCGTCTTTTGTTAGTAGAACTGGTGCTGTCTTGAAGTGCTGTGTGCTGTTTAAGTACTGTGTTAGTTATAAATAATTGTCGGACTGTTAGTACATTGCATGGTTTATATAAAAGGTTAGTAGGGTAGAGATATGGCCTAAAAGAAGCAACCTTAAGAATTGCTCTTTGAGCTCTTCGGCTCTCGGCGCTGTATAATAATAAGTTTGACCTTAATATTACCCTAATGGTAAGAAAAGATGAGATTGAAGATGACACGGGTTTAGGGAAGAAATGACTCAACATAAAACATCACCGAAACATATCACCACTGCTGCTGTGGTAATTGGCAGCAGACTTCATTTGCTGGGCGGTTGCCATAGTGAGTCCAGACTACACTTAAACGGCTAAAATCTAGATCATAATCCATTTCTTAGTTTTGAAGATTACTAAAACCATACAGATAAAAGTTTCTTTTATTAGATGTAGAGATTATTTGGGCCAACAGAGGAAATCAAATATTTTTTAAATCCCCAGACAATCACACCATCTACATGGCCCCAAAGTAAGCACAGCTTGTGTTATGGGATACCATGTAGCGAACTAGGGGGGACCTAGAATATAAATACATAAATAGATAAACACCCAGACACGGAACATTTTTTTTTCTTCTTCCGTGCGGTAATCGAACCCGCAACCACTGGCGTCTGAGGCAGATAGGTTTACCCCATCGCCAAAGTGGTCGTCGATGGAGTTTTTATATTGATTACACCTTGATCATATTTTATGACATAAAAAATAAATTTCTTTTTTACTAATTATATTTAAACCAAAGCTGCGTAAAATATTTTCTATTGGTAAATATTGTGTTGGTACGTATGTTAGTTACTAGGTACTTCATAGATTTAATAAATATTTTTTTGCCTAAATTAATACAGCCAACATAATATCCTTCATTAAAACCAAGCAAAGTCTCAGGTACAGTACAGCTAGTCAAGAATACATTATAGAAGAATAATACTAAGACCTTTCTATGTCAATATTTTTCAAAGTAAATTTTAGGTAAGTAATTTAAAGGTGTTATTAAAAAATTGCTTTAGAATATATTTTAATTTTTAAAAAAGGTTGTCATACGATTTCTATCCTAAGCAGACAAGAAATACTATGACTGTATCCTCAAGCCAATGAGGAGTTTTCTGACAGCTCATAAATATTAGTTCAAAAAACCTCTATAGATGGCACTTTTAATAAGCCGAAGGCGTGAAGTCTGTATACTATAATGTAGGTAAGTGGTATCTACCATCTATAGTTATTTATAAGTTCAATTTCTGATACAGACAGACGTCAATTAATTTATTTTACTTTTAAAAATGCAGTGTGGAATAAATTGCTTTATGAAAGACAAGACTTCACCTTTTGTAAAGCGCCATCTATCGAAGCATTTTTGTACCGTTTTGTTTTTTTAAAAAGCTGTCAGAAAACCTCTCATTGTACTTTAATAATAACATCAAGTTTTCCTAATGGTTAATTATCAACAAAGGTAGTTCTCGTAAATTAAAAATAGTTAAGTTACGAGGGCATTTTTAAAGTGCTAGCTCTGGCAGGCCGAATGTACGAGAATGACTTGTAACTGGATGTTAAACACTACTAATTTCTATTTTATGTACAATATACATCCAAACACACAAATAGTGTGAAAATATAGAAATCATTAGAAAAAAGCATTTTTTATTTCCTATATTAACCTCATAAGTAAAACTCGATTTATAAAACTCGAGCGACAATTTACATATTCCATAAATTGTTCCTCGTCGTTCCTTATTAACACTCTATAAAACAAGCCCCAGATTACCGACATGGTTTTTCGGAAACCACAACTAGGGTGAAGATAAGTCAAAATACCTTGAAGCTGAAATAAAGGTAGGTAATCAGGTTATTCTGCCCTCAAAACTTAACGATGGGTTTACAAAAAAGGAATAAATTATAAAAAAAAGTTACGTTTTATTATTGCTCATACAACGAAGCTATATTAAAACCATAATTTTTTGTTTGATAATTTATTCTTGAAGATGAATTATAATCCCACGGGAATATTGAAAGTAGCCTATGTGCTAATTACGGCTTTTATGAAAACTTTATTCAAAGCGTGTACGTGAAACATGATACGCCACGTTGGCAGGAAAAACATTTTTATTTAGGCATTTTCATTCGAATGTAGCTTTGATATTTTCACACAAATTAGGGTCTTCGTCACGTTGTCAAAATTTCTCATTTTATTGTGATTCAAAAGGCATTGAGGGTAAATAAATCATAATCATATTTAGAACGGTTTTAAATCTATACTTAATGTATTATTATTTTTAAAAATATTTTCTCTCCGAGGAGGTTAATAAAGGTACGGGCCGAAGCCAAGTACTTACTTATAATTAATTTGCTTTATATAATTAATAACAATACTAATTATTATAATAATTAGAATAATTATTATTATTAGTAGCCTTGGGTGTCCCAAAATTGGTCAAAGGCCTCCCTTTTTTCTTACACTATGCCAAATTTACTTACACTATGCCAAATTTCATCGAAATCAGTTGAGCCGTTCTGCCGTTATTAAGGAACAAACTTTCACATTTACAATATTAGTATGATAAACAATCACGCGCGGTATAACCACGTAACTTTTGATCCCGTAAAAACTCTAGATTAAAAGCCTTTTTCAAGAACTGGACTAGCAAATACATTGTCAAATTCAACTTAACAATTAGTATCCGAGATTTTCACGTAGGTAACAAACGTAACATAACACAAACAAACAAGTCTTTCAGTTTTATTACATAAATAGGGATATATTTGGACAGTGATAAAGGTCACGTAGGTAGTATTTAAAACACATTTTCCTGTAGCTTTATATCTAAAACCACAGTAATATACCATCCCATAGCTAAATTACGGCTTTTATGAAAACTTTATGCAAAGCGTGTACGTGAAACATGATACGCCACGTTGGCAAGTAAAACATTTTTATTTAGGCATTGTCATTGGAATGTAGCTTTTGATATTTTCATACAAATTAGGGTCTTCGTCACGTTGTAAAAATTTCTCATTTTATTGTGATTCAAAAGGCATTGAGGGTAATTAAATCATAATCATATTTAGAACGGTTTTAAATCTATACTTAATGTATTATTATTATTATTACTAGCCCTGGGTGTCCCAATGTGGGCAAAGGCCTCCCTTTTTTCTTTCCATTTTAGGCGATCAGCTGTTTCCGCGGGCCAGTTTGGGCTAAATGCGTCCAGATCATCCTTCCACCGACGACGTGGTCATCCGCGACGTCGTTTGGTGTCAGGATGCCACGCGGTTTTTATTTTGGCCCAAAGATCTGACTTAATGTATAGTTGGGAAACAATACATACGAGGGTGGATTGAAAAGTTCGCGGCCTAGTCAAGAAAACAGAATAAAGTACATACAAAATATTTTTATTTTTTGACGTAATCTCCATTTAGCTCTATGCACTTCTTCCATCTGCTTTCCAGAGCTTCCATACCTGTTTTAAAAAAAGATTCCTCAAGGTCTTCAAAATACAGGTTAACAGCGGGTTCGACCTCTTCATTCGTTAAAAATTTCTGCCCAACGAGGTGTTTTTTCAGGTTTGGAAACAGATGAAAGTCCGAAGGTGCCAAATCAGGAGAATAAGCTGGATGTGGCAACAATTCGAAACCACAATCACGAATTTGAGCCATAGACTCGACAGACGTGTGGACTCGGGCGTTGTCCTGGTGAAACAACACTTTCTTTCTCAGTAATCCTGGGCGTTTCTGTTTAATTTCTTCACGTAAACGGCGCAGAAGGGTGCTATAGTACGCAGAGTTTATTGTTTCGCCTTTTGGAAGGTAGTCCACCATAATGACACCCTTAGCATCCCAAAAAACCGATGCCATCACCTTGCCAGCCGACAGAATTGCCTTTTCATTTTTCGGAGTTGGTTCACCTGATTTTTTCCATTGTTTGGATTGTTGTTTTGATTCTGGGGTATAGTGGTGAACCCAGGTTTCATCCATTGTCACAAATCTATCAAGAAAACCTTGTGAATCAGCCTCGAACATCTCCAAACAGTCGCGAGAAATCGTGAGTCGAATTCGCTTTTGCTCTACTGAAAGCAATCTGGGGACCCACCTAGCCGAAACCTTAGAAAAGCCGAGTTCATGGACAATGATGTTTTGCGTTCGTTCATATGAGATGCCTATAGTATCTGCAATTTCTCTGATAGTCAATCTACGGTCTTTCAATATGAGATCACACACTTTATTGATGTTTTCTTCGGTCGTAGACGTCATTGGCCTGCCGGAGCGAGGGTCATCTTCGATGTTCTCTCGTCCACGTTTAAATTCTGCAACCCATTTTTTCACAGTGGTATAAGACGGGGCAGATTCCCCTAATGTTGTTTGCATGTCATCATGGATCTCCTTTGGTGTTAATCTTTTTTTAAACAAATATTTAATCACAGCACGTTGTTCAAATTTCTCCATTAGTGAAAATTTGTTCTACACACGTATTTATATTGTTCGTAAAATTTTATTTAAACAAGATATCAAATTGAAAATTCGCGGGCTGACAATTGAATAATGACAGTTCCAAATGACGGCAGAAAAAATAACAAAATTGTTTTTTTTAATGGCGAGGCCGCGAACTTTTCAACCAATGTAGTACATACGAAAATTCGTAAACATACGAGTCGACAAAGTTCTGTGCTCGCACCGCTGCAGCTGTATTGACTTGAATTAAAGTTGTTGCAGCGCAGTCACTCCTGTGTTATCAATCGATATTGCAGGTTAGGTAACGCTCGGCCGGGTCGGGATGAGGATGGTTGACTGAAGACTATTCGTTTATCACGGTAACTTTTGTGCTTCGGAGAGCACGATAAGCAGTCGATCTCGGTACTGTATAGGTAATTGTATATGGTAGTCGTAAGGGGTATAAAGTAATCGTTTACTGGAACATTCTGACATCCACCAACCAGCACTGTTCCAGTTTGGTGGTTTACCGCCTTGTCACCCAGGGGAGAAACTCAAGCGAAAATGGGCTTATTACAAAGTGTTGTAGTGATGATGATGATGAAATTGACTTGCTACGCTTGCTACAGACTAAGGCTGCGTTTCCAGTGACACGAAGCTGGGCGGAGAAGAGCGGAGAAGAGCTGTGAAAAGTGTTGAGTGTTTCCACTGAAGTAGAGCAGCATAGTGAAGAACGAGCATAGTGGTTGGTCTTTTCAGGCGTTGCTAAACTCCGCATTAATGGAAACGCAGATCACAGTTGCGTCAAACTTGAGTCAGGTTATTGACCTCGTGCACAATTTAAAAGGATTTGATTGTTTTAGTCGAAAAGCTGGTTCTTTTTTAACTCTTAAAACACGTTACAATAAGTGACAATAAATTTGTGGTTGGAGCAAAATTTAAGGATAAAATATTTATAATTTATTTATTTATTTTTGATTCACAGGAAAACTTACAGCTAGGACTTATTATAAAAAAAACATGTTCAACAAGCGAAAGCTACGAAAATATTTTCACATTTAGATACTTTATTTAACACTAAAAAAATAAAGAAATAGAGGCAAAAGACAACAAAGAAATAATTAAAATCAATATAATATAATATATAAAGTAAAATAAATGAAAAAATAAAAAAACTCACGTATTACACGGTATTTGTAAGTTACACTTTGAATTGCTACTGCTGATAATAAATAAAAGATAGAACTTAAGGTTAAAGTAAAATATATTGCTGATAATTAATAGGAAGCGTATTCAAGGTGACTTCGGACAAAGGCGCAGTAAAGTATTTTGAGGGTTTTGATATTGTTGAATTCTGATGATAGTCGCAAAATAAAACCTAGGGCTTTGAGTTTTTTTTACAACGTTGTCTATATGCTCGTCAAAAATAAGTTTGGAGTCGAAAATTACATACAGATCAACCATTAAGTTCACCCTCGCTAAATTATTTATTGTATAGTTTCGGTATATTATTTATTGTATAGTCATAAGTAAAATTCGTGAGTTTCCTAGTAAAAGTGCATACACAGCATTTCGATATATTAAGATCTAATTTCTTTATTTGACAATAGAGGTAATAGTATATTATGTAACAAGTGAGCGAAGTTGCTAATTACAGTCGAGGCTGTGATTTGAGCCCGAGCCGCAGGCGAGGGCTTAATAATGAGCCTCGACTGTAATTAGCAACGCTCACGAGTTACATACGACGTTTTTCAACACACTTGTGAGTAAAAGACAGACATACGAGGTCATAAAATAACAAATACATTTGATAACAAAGCTGTGAATTGTGATTGAAAAATGGCGCCGAACCTCGCGCATGCGCGTAGGTTTTTTTTTCTGCCAAATGTGTCAATGTCTGTATAGCATATACAGCCTATTTTAAGTGAAAATGTTTTATTTGGAGTGGTAAATGCAAATATTTTAATATTTTATGACAAATTATTGTAAATTGTGAATAATTTGTTTGATATACAAATTTGTTTTACTAATATAAGGCGCAAACATCTAAAAATGTATATGGATTTGAAGTGGTATAAAACCTCTTTGTTGTTTCTGAAAATATTTAATGTATAATCCGGACCAATAAAATATGCTCTGTTTACTCGCATGTAATTTGCACAAAGGTACAATTCAACTTTTTAGGATTCATTATATTATGCACTAGGGTATAATATATTATTGCACGCGTGACTTATAGCCCAGTTTATAGTTCTAAATTCAATAGAATAACGCTCACTTTACGAGCAAGTGTGTTGAAAAAGTTATTTAGGTCAAGTTGGAGTTTTGATGTGTCATTAAAGCTATTTATATTTCAAATGTTTTTTATGTCGTCTGCATATAATAGGATTTTTGAATGGATAAAATATTAAGGTATGTCCTTAATAAATATAGTAAGTAATAAGGATCCCTGTGGCACCCCGGAGGGCACCACTTTTGATTGACGACGTATAACCGTTTAACGCCACAATTTGACTGCGGTTATTAATGTAACAGGCAAACCAACGGAACAAGTTACCCCTAATACCAAACAGTGTTAGCTTACGTATCAGGATGACATGGTCTATACGATCAAAACATTTTGAATAATCGGTATAAATCACGTCAACCTGTGAAGGCTTCGACATTCCTTCACTTAGGTATTCAGTACAGAGCAAAAGTTTTGATTCCGTAGATCTGCCTCTCAGAAAGCCATGCTGATGACTAATGAAGGCGGGTTTCACTGCCATATACAGCTGAGTATAAATAATTTTTACCAATATTTTAGAAAAATGCATCTTTTTTAAAAAAAAATGTATGATATAGGCAGTTTTCCATAGTTTAGGTACATGCCCTAATTTCTACAGAGCGTCTGTATATCAAAGATAAAGGTAATGCAAGACTCTTAACACAACTTATTATAACAATGAGCGGTATTGTGGTCTGGTCTGGTTTTATTAATGTCAATACTGCAGAGCAGTTTAAGAACTTGATCAACAGAGATTTCAATGGCATGTATGTCACATACTGCCTGGCAGTTGCTCGTCTGGTAGTCATCGGGTGCCGATGTCGATGTAGAGGTAAGCTGTATAAACGTGGAGGAAAAATAGTCGTTAAACATATTGCATATTTCGATACCCGAGTTGGCAGACTTGCCAGCGTATTTCATAACGGAAGGTAAGGAATTGGAGTTTTTCTTTCGCTTGACATAGCTCCAAAATTCTTTAAATCTCTTTTTATTCTATCTTCAGTCTGCTTCAAATAACTGGCATACATTTCAGTTTCTAGTTGTTTAGCCTGATTGCGTAAAAATGTAAAACTGTAAAAAATAATCCAATAAATATTATTTAATTAATTGCCAATACGAACCGTACATTTCCAAGAAAAGAAGACTTATTTGAAGCGGTCCAGATTAAGCCACTTAACTTTAAAATTAAAAAGTAATATATAAACTACACCCAAACGATTTACGATCAATTTGTATAATTAGACTTCTTATGGCGGATCCACACGTTTGCCAAACCATGCCATATTATTCATATAAAATTGTGTATACGGATGGGGATTTTTCCTTGGCTTGTGTAGACTTGCAAAAATTGCATGTTGGTTAAAAACTTGCGAACGTGTAGAGCTGGCATAAAATGCTTCTACTGCGATTGATTTACGATTATTCGAGTTCTATGCGGGAAGTTATAATTGGCAAATTTATCTAATAACCTTTAAATTGCCGCCATTTGATTGACAAAAAAAAACATAATTTAAAAAATGAGTCATATTTTTGCGTAGTGAAAATAAAAAGTCGTAACTTTTTTTTTAGATAAGTAACCGATGGTGTTTAACAAATATTTTACACTTTTTTTACTGATAATTTCGAGAAAACATACAATTTACTGAAATCAACATAAAATTATTATTTAAATTAAGTTTTGAAACGGAATTCATCATGCACGTGGTATTTCGCAGTACCAGGTTCGACCAGGCTACCAACGACGACCCTTGGCCCTGGCGATATACAATATTAGGACACTGCGGACATACGAAAAGATTGTTGAGCTGGAGGAAGTATTGAGTGGATTGCATTGGGATATCCTGGGGTTATCTGAAATCCGTAGACAGGGAGAGAAATCGATAATCCTGAAATCCGGCAATCTTCTCTACTTCCGGGAGAGCGACCAACTGTCCCAAGGTGGTGTCGGGTTTCTCGTCCACAAAACTCTCGTGACCAATGTTACAAAAATCGAAAGCGTGCCAAATAGGGTAGCGTACCTGATACTCAGAATTTCCAAACGGTATTCGTTGAAGGTCATACAGGTCTATGCTCCGACCTCGACACACTCCGATGATGAGGTGGAGGTTATCATCATCAAATTTTCAATGATGTCTCTGTGATCAATGCCGTGAAAATCGGTAGCGATCACCGCATCGTAAGAGGCACATTGAGTCTGAATCCAAAACTGGAGCGATCTCGACTGATAAAGTCTGTACTTCGTCCTGCACCCATTCAGATCCAAAACCCCGAAAGCTTTCAGCTCGAATTGCAGAACCGCTTTGAATGCCTCGGCGACTGCGTCGATATGGACGACTTCAATAACAGGTTTGTGGAAACTGTCTCCACGGCTGGGTCTAAGTTCTTTAAAACCCGCCGTGCAAAAGGAACCGGAAAAATCTCAGACTCTACCCTTAAACTCATGGAAGAAAGACGCACAATGACCCTGCAGTCCCCGGAAGATGCTTCTCAGTATCGGTGGCTTAATAGACAAATCTCCAAGTCCCTAAAACGCGACCTACGCCGGTTTAATACAGACCGTATTGAAACGGCTATCGAGCAAAACAAGGGCTCAAAGGTCTTCGCGAGAGATTTGTCTATAGGCCAGAACCAACTGACGAAGTTGAAAACGGACGACGGTAGGGTTGTTTCGTCTAAAACCGAACTTTTGAGGGAAGTTGAGAAGTTCTACGGGTAGTTATACACGACAACACGGGCACCTGTTCAAGACATGGCAAAAGACCCACGAGCCAAATTAACCCGACACTATACCGAAGATATCCCTGACGTCAGCCTGTACGAGATTAGTATGGCCCTTAAACAGCTTAAAAACAACAAGGCGCCGGGTGATGATGGAATTACAGCCGAGCTTCTGAAAGCTGGTGGCAAACCTGTGCTTAAGACCCTTCAGAAGCTGTTCAATTTCGTCATCCTCGAGAGCAAAACGCCCAAAGCGTGGCTCTAAGGCATAGTGGTCTTGTTCTACAAAAAAGGTGATAAAACCCTTTTGAAGAACTTCAGACCCATTACTTTGTTGAGCCATGTATACAAGCTGTTTTCAAGAGTCATTACAAACCGTCTCGTACGCAGGTTTGACGACTTCCAGCCTCCCGAACAAGCCGGTTTCCGAAAAGGCTTTAGCACCATAGACCACATCCATACGCTGCGGCAGATTATAGAAAAGACGGAGGAGTATAACCAGCCACTTTGCTTGGCGTTTGTGGACTATGAGAAAGCCTTCGATTCGATCGAGACCTGGGCTGTACTGCAGTCTTTGCAGTGGTGCCAAATTGACTATCGATACATCGAAGCGTTAAAGTTTTTATACAAAAACGCTACTATGTCAGTCCGTCTTCAGGATCAGAATTCGAAGCCTATCCAACTGCAGTGGGGCGTCAGGCAAGGCGACGTTATATCGCCTAAGCTGTTCACCGCAGCGTTGGAAGATGTCTTCAAGCTTCTGGACTGGGATGGGCTCGGCATCAACATCAACGGCGAGTACATCAGTCACCTTCGATTCGCGGATGACATCGTAGTCATGGCTGAGACCCTGCAGGACCTGAGTAAAATGCTCGATGACCTCAGTGGAGCCTCGCAGCGAGTGGGCCTTAAAATGAACATGGATAAGACGAAGATCATGTCGAACGTCCATGTTGCATCTGCTCCTGTGGTAGTTGGAGGCACCACGCTCGAAGTTGTTGACGATTATCTATACCTAGGACATAAAATCCAGTTAGGTAGGCCCAACTTTGAGAAAGAGGTCAATCGTCGGATCCAACTCGGCTGGGCAGCGTGCGGGAAGCTCCGTAAAATCTTCTCGTCGCAAATACCGCAGTGTCTGAAGACAAAGGTGTTTGACCAGTGTGTGTTGCCAGTGATGATATACGGCACTGAGTATGGGCCTTATAAATAAGCTTAGAGTCGCTCAGTGGGCAATGGAAAGGGCCATACTCGGAGTTTCCCCGCGGGATCGAATCAGGAATGAGGAGATTCGCAGGCGAACCAATGTCACCGACATAGCCAGAAGGATTGCAGAGCTGAAATGGCAATGGGCAGGGCACATAGCTCGCAGAACAGATGGCCGGTGGGGCAGAAAAGTTCTCGAGTGGCGGCCACGTACTGGGAGACGCAGCGTAGGCAGGCCTCCCGCACGATGGACCGACGACCTGGTCAAAGTCACCGGTAAACTTTTTTTTTGGAGGTTAGGCCTTGGAAAAAGTAACAGCACTTATTATATCTAAAATTCATTTAATTGGATATTTACAATAATTTAAAATTTAATGTACATATTTTGTATGTAAGTAACAAGTTTTACCTCCAAAGCAAAAAATCTCCTATTTCAACACAAAACTTCATCACTCTAAATTCACTTAACCTATATCACATAATGGAATCAATCGAGAAGTCTATTGTAGCCATGGCTGATTTATTTAAAAGTGAAATGTCGGAGTTCAGGAAGGAGCTGCACAAGAATTCTACATTGTCTAATCCAGCTTTAACTTCATCTTCCCTATCTCAAGACTTCCATAAGTTCCAACTATTTATTGAACAAGCCATTGATAACCTCCAGAAGCAGGTGCAATTCTTGGCTACAGAGCTGGACAAAATACAAATGCACAGCCGCAGAAAGTTTGTCCTTCTTCATGGCATACCGGAATATAAGAATGAAGATGTGGCCTCAGCAGCAGCTAAAATCATAACAGATAACATGAAGATTGCAGAATTTACTCGGGGTGATAGTAGCCACTGTTATCGGTTGGGTCGATCTATTCAGCCTGAAAAGCCACGTCCAGTTCTGGTCAAATTTGCTGATCTTCAAATAAAAAGCAGAGTGTGGAAGGCTAAGACGGCTCTGAAAGGTTCAGGCATAACTGTTTCGGAGTTTTTGACAAAACTCCGTCATGACACATTTATTGCTGCTCGACAAAAATTTGGTGTGACGCGGTGTTGGACCCAGGACGGTTCTGTGTTTGTACTCGGACCTGATGATGTGCGGCATCGGATAGTGACCATGGTCGACCTCAGCGGAATTCCACTCCTCGTGTCCAGCGATGCTGATACTGGATCGCCGGTGCAGTCGAAGCCAACCAAATCTGTTAGAAGTAAGCGTGCAACTCGTCGAAAATCTTTGTAAACCTTTTATTCCAATTACTTATATATGTAGATCTATTTATAGATATAGGTATCTCTTTCTTAATATTTTTATCTACCTCCAATATTTATTTAATATTATTGTTTAAGTTTGTTTACGTTTCTCATTATATTTTGACGTTTGAGTGTGTGTATCTATCTTCAATCGTCAATCTTTATTGTCTTTGACTGACTTCTGAGATCGAGTGAATCATTCACATTAATTGATTGCAATATTATTGTCAATAATTTAAAAGACTCTCAATGTATTTATTCTTATGTAGTTATTTAGCCGGAGGTAAAACTTGTTTTAAATTTATATTAAGTTTTATTTTTGTTTTACTATTTAGTATATTTAGTTTATTGTAATTTATTTATTTAGCATTTATGTATATTTCTGATAGCAAAGATGACAAATCTTTGCCTGGTTATGTTTCATGTTCCTCTCCTTCATCACGGAGTACAGGTAGCTACCAAAGTTTAACTCCTTCTTTAAATATTGCGCTTGACAACCACTTCACAGATTTTCGTAAAAACTTTAATGTTGTCCATATTAACGCGCAGAGTATTCCAGCTCACTTCCCCGATATGCTGGCAGCTTTTGATAGCAAAGCAATACACGCTATCCTAGTTTCTGAATCTTGGCTCAAGCCATGCCTTTCCTCTGCTTCGTATGCATTGCCAGGTTTCTGCCTAATTCGTAGTGACCGTCTCGACTGTACTGGTGGAGGCGTAGCCATATACCTTAGAGCACATATTCCTTTTTCCGTGGTCAATGCATCAACCACTTCACCGAATAGTGCAGTCGAGTACCTATTTTTGGAAGTAACGCTGTGCCAAACTAAAGTACTTTTAGGAGTAATGTATAGCCCACCACAAATAAATTACTTTTCTACTTTAGAGCATGTTTTGGAGGACTTAGCGCCTTCATATGGTCACACCATCTTGATGGGCGACTTCAACACCTGCCTACTGAAAGCTGACTCTCGTTGCACAAGGCTGCGCTCATTAATAAGGTCAACCAATCTTAATATTGTCCCGTCTAACGCCACACATTATTACCCTCATAGTTCTCCTTCTCTCATTGACTTAGCTATTGTCTCTTCCTTAGATCATTTATCCCATTTTGGTCAGTTACACGCGGACGCTTTCTCTTATCACGACTTATTGTTACTCTCATACAAAACCCGCCCTCCCAAAGCAAAGCCGAGAACCCTTCTGCGGCGTAATTTTAATGGCATTAATTTAGAAAAACTTCTCGACGACGCTAATCATACTGATTGGTCAGCTGCTGTCAATAAGTTATCGGTCAATGACCAAATTATTACTTTCAATTCACTTCTTACTGACCTATATGACAGACACGCACCATTACGCCCTGTCAAGATTAAGCATCTTCCTGCTCCTTGGCTGACAGATGACATTAAGAAATTGATGAACAGAAGAAATCGTGCAAAAGTCAAGATGGAAAAGAATCCAACTGATGAGAATGCATCGCTGTATAAAAATTTGAGGAATCGCTGCAATACGATGTGTAGGGATGCACAACGACGCCATATTCACAAATCAGTTTCAAACGGCGATTCAGCTAAAGTTTGGAAATTTCTTAGAACTTTGGGTATTGGTAAATCTAAGAGTGATAGCTCTCTGAAAAATGTCAACCTTAACTCATTAAATAATCATTTTACTTCTTCCAACTCTATAGACGCTGCTACAAAAACCAACACTTTGAATCACATATCTAGTTTACCTATGCCAAATAATCCATCCTTTTCAATAAGTCAATTTTCGGAATGTGGTGTTAAAAGGACCATGCTCTCTATTGCCTCCAATGCCATTGGGTCAGACTGCATTAGTCGTAAAATGCTCATTCCTATCCTCGACATCATCCTTCCTGTAATAACCTGTATCCTCAATAACTGTGTTCTTAATGGTGTCTTTCCTGATACATGGAAGGACGCAAACATCATACCTCTCCCCAAAAAAACCAATCCTTCTTCCTTTTCTGATTATCGTCCTATTGCCATCTTACCTTTCCTTTCCAAAGTACTTGAGGGACTCGTTCACCAACAACTCAGCACTTTTTTGCAAGAACACAAATTACTGAATCCCCTCCAATCTGGCTTCCGTCCTGGGCATAGTACGACTACTGCATTGCTTAATATCACAGAAGATATTCGTATAGGTATGGAGCAGAAAAAGCTTACTGTACTAACCCTGTTAGATTTTAGTAACGCTTTCAATTCAGTTGATTTTGACATCCTTTTGCAAATGCTGCGTTCTTTTAACATATCTCCATCGACTATTGGCTGGTTTCATTCTTACCTGCATGGGCGCCGGCAACGAATATCTACTGAGACGGAATTCTCTGATTGGTGTGATATTAAAACCGGTGTGCCGCAAGGTGGCGTGTTGTCTCCTCTCCTGTTTGCTCTATTCATCAATTCGATTTCTCTCAATATATCTTCTTCTTACCATCTGTATGCGGACGATCTTCAAATTTATACACAAAGTAGCCTCGAAAACCTACCAAACACTATCCAGTTACACAACGCTGATTTTAAACGGATATTGGACTGGAGTTATAATCATGGACTAACAGTCAACCCACATAAGACACAAACTATTATCATTGGAAGTCCTCAAATGATTTCACGAGTTGACTGGAGCTCAGTTCCTTTAATAGTGTTTAACGGGATCTCTATTCCATACAGCGAGACTGTTAAAAACTTGGGTATTATTTTTGACCGCACGTTGTCTTGGAAACCACAAGTAACTGAGTTGAGCAGGAAGATGTTTGCCGCGGCGAATTCGCTCAAGCGTCTTCGTAATTTCCTCCCTATTGCCACTAAAATTACGCTTGCACAATCTCTCCTATTACCCATTCTCGACTATGCCGACGCCAGCTATCTAGACTTAACTGAAGAACTTCTGAATAAACTTGAGCGCCTACAAAATCTATGCATAAGGTTTGTATTTGGATTACGCAAATACGATCACATATCTGACTTCCGGACAAATCTCAAGTGGCTTCCTATTCGCCTTCGCCGGAATACTCACATTTCTCTAGTCTACCGTATTCTGTACGATAAAGCGATACCTACGTATCTGAAAGACCGTTTAAAGTACCGTTATACCAACAACGACCGTAACTTGCGTTCCTCATCGAATGTACTCCTGGCGACACCATCGCATACGTCCACATTTTTAGGCAAGTCCTTTTTTATTCGAGCGGTGTCGTTATGGAACGAGCTCCCGATTGAGATCCGTTTGGCGCGCACACCGCGCATCTTTAAACGAATGCTTAAACGGCATTACCAGGTGAAACACTGTCCATCTTAACCTATATTTATATGTGTATTGATATAGTATTTATTTATAAAGTACATAAGTATTTATGTACACGTTTATGTATGTGTATGTAATTATTCGTATGTAGTTTATGTTTACGAGCCGTACACCTCGCCCACATCCTTTTCCATCAATGCCTGGGTTGCCTGGCAGAAATCGCGCTTCGGCGATAAGGCCGCCCTTTGTATGTTAATTGTGATTGTTATTTTAATTTAATCTGTGTAACTATGTTGGTGTACAATAAAGAGTTTTATTATTATTCTTTTTATATTCTCCTAAAGAATCTCCTTTTTACAGGGTGGTTTTTGCACTACTGCGAGCTTGTGGCCAAACAGTAGTGCAGATAAAGTTAAAAACTATCAAAGTGATAAAAATTTCCGGACAAGTCGGCATATTGTATTCATTATGGCAGCTTTCTGAACTAGAATGTATGAGTTATGAGGCATTGAAAGTAGTTTCAACGAGGTGTGTAAGGTTTGGGGTATAACTCCTGTGGACGAGATAACAATGTTTATTATTATTATTACTAAACGCTGGATGAGAGCGGCGCGGGACCGAGCGACGTGGAAGACCTTGAGGGAGGCCTATGTCCAGCAGTGGACGTATACAGGCTGTGGATGATGATGATGATGATGATTACCACGATACTTTACAAACAAAATCATAAGCGCTTGAATCTTCTTCTACTCAATAGCTTCAAAGCCATGTTTGACCTCAATCTAACATAATGGTAAGTAATGATGAGCTCGCAGTGATAGCACTCAAATTTTGTAAAATAACTGGCAAAATTTTCACTGGTGCGGTGATACTTGGCGGGAAATTTTGAATGTACGTATTCGCTAGCCAGCTTACCACCAAGTGGGGGACACTCGGAGTAATAATATTAGAACTCGATAATGTGACCAGATCATACAGATGATTATTATTTATTTATAAGGTACACTAACAGCATAAAAAGTTGCCATTAAAACAAATAATAGCCTAAATTCTATTAATTAAACTAAGGAATTCTTATCTCATTGGGAACCGTTCAACAAATATTACCTTACGGCCTACACTTTGTGTTCTTGTGTTAAGTGTTAACTAAACAAACTCACACGCAGGTCTGCTTATCTAAACATCTAGGTACTGTTATTTCCTGCTGTCTTATCCTGCGTTAAATTGTTAGAACAGTGTATTTTAATGAATTTATCTTTTAAAGGCTTGCAGTAAATCTTAATGTACATTTGACGGCCTGTGGCGCAGTTTGATTACGGTGTAAGAGGTTTTGGGTTCGAGTCCCAGTCCCAGCCGAGCGAATGGAAACAAACTTTTCTTAACTTGCTCGGTTCTAAGGGTATATAAAGATGTTCTTTATTTCTGTTTCAAACACACAAGATTCTATACAAAGTTAGTTTGACTGTTGGGGCCATTATTTATCTAAATGTTAGTGACCTATCCATAATATTCTCATTTTAAGATTTAAAATTCAATCAATTATACTGTCGTACTATTCAAACTCAAACTCAAATATTTTTTATTTAGTAAATATTCAAATACATTTGAAATAAGTAAAACAATTTACAAATTGACCTGATTCTACCACGACTTCGGAAAGTTGATCTGTTGAGAAAAAATGGCAAGAAACTCAACAGCAATCATCTTTTAAAAATAAGAAAAAAAAAATACACAATAACAATTCACATCCAGGGAATACCATGTTCTTGCACCCGGATATCTTATAGTAAAACTTTTCACATCCTTAAATCTATCGAAGGGTTAATCTTAAATATTTTGGAATTTTATTAGAAAATAAAGCGTACACCTTGACTCATGAACGAGTTGATCTTCTGGAGTCTACTATTATATTTATACATTAAAAATTCATATCATGAGTGTTGCCATAACAGTCAAAATTTTATCGCTATTGCTATTTAAATATCGCTTTTTTCTGTGTATCAACCTCTGTACCGAACATTGGATTTGAATTTGATGAAACTGGATTGAAATAGATTGGATTTCGTTGCTAACAAGCTATATCAACGAAATCCAATTTATATAGGTTTCAGTCTTTATAATAATAATCAAAACTAGAATTTGTGTACAGTTATAAACTATATCTGTGTGAATGTTTATCTCGAATTCTGTTGAAAAGGGGAATGTTCGAATGCAAATCAGTTAATGGGATGTTCTAATCCCGTCCAGTACTTATCTTATTTATAGATAGATAAGCGATTACCTGCAGTTTTTGTAATAAAAGTAATGTGAACGCATTTTAATTTAGGATATTAATCCCGATGTTTATAACCACAACTAGTTTTTAATTGGATACGTGATAAATTTATGCGTGATTCGAAACCTGCTTATCTTGATTGAAGATAATTTCATTAGAGCTTTTTTAACCGAATTCTAAAAAGGAGGTTCTCAGTTTGACCTGTAAGTATGTATGTTTGTTCACGATTTTCTCGCGTTTAGCTGATATTGATGCGGTTTTCAGAATTTTCAGGTTTCAGATTTGTCGTGTTTAGGAGAAAGTTTTAGTATATTATCAAACTTTAAATAAATAAGGTTCTCAATTTATCTGTTTATTTTGTATCAGAGATTTGATGAGCATGTTAGGTTGCATATAGTTATAGCGGCCGGCGAAGCGCCATAAGCCAGGTCGGCTTTCATAGTCAACCCTGGACAATCACGACGTCAAAAAAGTCAAGCGTAAAGACATCGCGATAACGATGATTCAAATTCAGTTGCTACACCAAAAAATCACTGCCGATTTAAATTTAAACAAATCTAAGAACTCAATATAGGTAAAGCTTATTTCAAATAAAATGCTGTTTCATTGAAGTAAAATGTTGTACGTTTTATAAAAATAGAAGCATTGTTTTGAAAAAAAAAGGACTTACTTGGTATAATGTGCGTAATCATCTTTAGCTGTGCATTAACATAAAAGCTTTATTTTAAGATAAATAGTGGTACACCACGAATATAAATTGTAGTTTATCTAATAATATTTTGAGTTGAGGATTTTGCTGTGCAATCAGTAATTTTGATATGAATTCGGATTATTTTTAAATACATTTTTTTTGATTTGCGTGTAAATATTATCCTTAATTATTTATGTTTATCAACGATAACCTTGCGTTTGACTGAATCGATGTTGATGCGGTTTTTAAAAGAATATTTGTCCATTAATATACCTTTATACCTTTTGGTATTTTAAGTGACTTCAAAAAGGAAGGTATCAGTTTGATCAGTATGTATGTATATTTTTTCGCAATTATCTCACGTTTTGGTGAATTTATTTTTATACAGTTTTTTTCTGTTTTTCATTTACTTACTTTTAATTTTGGGCTGGCTTTTCGTATTTTCATAGTAAGTTAGTTTCCATATTTGTAGATATTCGTGATAAGTTTTGGATAAATTCTTAGCTGACTGTTCTCTCTCTCTCTCAGAATCTCTCTTCGTTTGTCAGTTTCTGCAGCACGAGCAGCATGCTGGCGATACCTGGACAAGACCATCTCTTGCTGCATCAAGTCGTCGTTTTTTTTCGTTGGGATTTTATTCCTCTTCTTTTCTTTTTTAAAGCGTCCTTCTCTCTAGTTTTCTACCTAGGCCTACAGGCACGACGTATAATAGATGATTAAACGAACTTCTAAGTGAAGTTCTATCGCTATTATATGAGTCGCTTCATTCGAAGATATTATATAACAGGTAGTCCTTTTTAGGTACTAGGTAACTTCGCACAATTTAAAGTATCATAAAAAAAAACACTGTGGCGGGGCGCCGCGTGGCATGATCCACCCGGTTCGCGCCAAGCCCTCATTCTTTAGAGACCCTAAACGAAACTTTTAAATGGGTTCCGGGGTGGGTGGGTACGTCATATCTTCGAATGAAGCGACTCATATAATAGCGATAGAACTTCACTTAGAAGTTCGTTTAATCATCTATTATATTTCGTCGCTTCATTCTTCAGATATTATATAACAGGTAGATTTTCAGAGATAGAAAGTTTTGTTTAGGTATATACTTGGAATTGAAATAAGTAAAGATATAAATATGTAATTACATATTTTATTATTATAGTACTTAATAATTAGTATTATTGCATAATGAGCTTCAAATAATCTTACTTTATTTGAGTTGCTAGAAATTATAATCAGCTTAAATTAATGAAACTTAGTGATAGTCTATTTATAGACACATAATTTTTAATGTAGTAATTTACTTAATATCAAAATACGTAATATTCAATAACTATTTTTAATATTAGGTTAAGTATTGTTAAGTATCGACAAAGCAAAGTTATTTTGTTGATCATCTAAAGGCCGATGGTAAAACTTTGCGAACACCTGGGAGTTTTGTGTCCACCCGGCCGTTTTTCGAATGACATCGACACTGATACCGGCCGCGCGCGCGGCTGAGGTTGACGCGTGTCGTGTGCTGTGCGCACTAAAACGCTCATGTCAATGCCACTCGTGGCGAGCGTTTGCTTAATCCATCGACTTAGCGTCTGACTTGATGCAGTTCTGTGGGGAGCTTTGAATGTTACGAAGAGATTCCCGGAGTTTGAACCTCAGATATTTTTTGTAATAAAAATATATTCTTTTAAAGTTGATACTGGGCATATGTTGATATTGCTTTGAAAGTTTGAGAAGAGGGAGGGATAATAAGGGCTGTTCACGATTTGGAGCGGAAGTCTTGATTATATCTGTTATAATAATATTTACTTTATCAGATTGAAAAACAATATTTTCTAATTTAATTAAAGACAATGTCTGTACTCTTTGACCGGTACATAAAGCTAATAATGTAACGAGTTTTTTTTTTTTTTTTGTAATATTTTCTAATGATAAATTAATATTTGGATACCAAGAAGACAGTTGATTTAGTACTAAATTTGGATCCCAAGTAAATGAATATTTAGGCTTAATAGGTTTAGTTTTATAGGCTCCTTTTAAGAGGCGTTTAACACAACTATTATCACTTATCTCTTCTCCTAATAAAAGAGATAATTCAGATCGATGCGTATTTAATGAACCGTTAGAACATCCCTTATTAAATTGCTCGTTTAAGAATCAAAGAACTAATGGAATGGATTTTTCGAAACTATTAATTCATAACCACACTTCTTGAAACCATAACTTCAATGAGACGTTGTACTAGCGAATAGTAGTGTCTGCGAGCGAGGCGAGCATCAACGTGAGAGCCTCTGGTGGGCAGCCGCGCCGGCTGAACGACGCCCGGAGAGCCTCGCGGCACCCAGGGTAAGGCTGGAGTGCAGTGGGTGCTGACTCCCTGGCTGAGAAGGCCAGAAGGGGAATACAAGTACCCCTTCGGCTTTATCATCAATGATTTTTCGTAAACATTTTAATACAAGAGAAAAAGGGAGGAAATGCATAAAAATCCAAGTCAGCCCAGCTTATTGTAAATGCATCAACTGCGACTGCATCAGGTTCAGGCTTCTAGGTGACAAATAATTTACATTTGGCTCGACTTGAGAACAAGTCGATCTTAATGGGCCCGAAACTATTTACAATAAGTTGGAAAGCGCTATCCGAGAGGGCCCATTCAGTATCAGGGTTAAGTTTTCTGGACTCTTTCTTTCTTTCTTTTCTTTTTCTTCACTAGCTATACTTTTGAGACCTAACAAAACCGCGAGTAATTCTAAAAAGTTAATATTATTTTCTTTTTCACTGTTCGTCCATGAACCACTATATTTATTATTTTTGCATACTGCTCCCCAGCCTGTCCTAGATGCGTCGGTGTAAATTTCTAACTTATAATTTTGAGTAATGATTGGACAAGAAATAATATTAATATTATTTTTCCACCACCATAAATCTTTTAGTAATATCTTATTGAGATTCATTTTTGCCTCATAGTTTCCTCCGAACTTATTTAAGGCTAAAAAATTTTGTCTCTCTAATATTTTTGTATATAAGAATCCATATTTTGTGGCTGGACAGGCTGCGATCAATACACCTATAAGTTTAGCGAAATTTCGTATTGAACAAGTTTTAAGATTAATGTACCTATTTATTAACTGTGCAATGTTATTCCGCTCATCGCCAGGTAACGTAATAGACATCTGTTCTGTGTTGAACATAAAACCTATGAATTTGATTGACTTTTTTGGTACAATGTGACTTTTATCGAAATTTACAATAAAACCTAGACAATGTAATAACTCCAAAGTTTCTCTTACATTAATCATGCATTCTTCATATGTATCTCCAATAAGAAGATCGTCTTAATAGGTAGTAGACTTAAAACCTTGTTTTCTCAAATGACTCATTACTTCACGCATAATTTTTGTAAATACCCACAAAGCTATCGATAATCCATACGGCATTGCTGTGAACTCGTAAGTGATCGGCTCAGACGAATCATTTTCTTGGAATTCGAATCGTAGGTACTTTCTGTTTTATAAGATTCCATTTTAAAATGTACTTTTGTTACGAACTTGTTTAAAGATTTTAAATTTAGTATAAACCTTTTTTCTCCGTTAGGTTTCGGAGCTAAAAATATATTTGAAATACATTGATAATTTGAAGGAGAACAAGGTTTTATAGCCCCTAAGTCAAATAATTTATTTATAGCTATTTTCATGTCTCGTTTTTCACATGATGACAAATTATTTTTAGGAATAGAATACTGACAAATTTGAGTATCGAATGGTATTCTAAATAAATACTTTAGCCACTTCAATATAACTTCATTTTTAGTTATTTTTGTCCAACAATCATAAAATAAATTAATTCGACCTGCATGTACCTTGATTAATGTTGGGTCGGAGCACGCATCCTGGATGAAGTCTGCGGCTGGAACTTGGCGTTGAACGCAGAGTTCGATTGTGGGCGCTGCTGTGTTTGAGCTGCTATCGGTTTCCTCTGAACTCCCCGCCCCCCCCTGAACGACGGGTAACGAGGAGGTCCTGTCCAGTTTCCCTGCTGAGACGACCGGTTGACCGTTGATATTTGAGAGGCGGCTGTTTTGGCTGGGCCTTTTTTAATTAGGGCTCCCTGCTTTTCAATGGCTTTACTTGCCTTTATTTTTTCCGGCACTGAACTTCCGAATAAAGTTTTGTCTCTTTCGGAGTCTTGTATAACATGTTTAAAGTTTGTATCCAAATTCGGTAAAATCAGTTTTACCCTATCTTTGGTTAACATAAAGTGGAGGTCTGATAATAGGCGGCATCCATCACTTACGTGACGGAGGGCCTTCATTTGTTTTCTTCCTTCCCAAGGAGGACGTCAATCCCTCGATTTATGGCGGTAATACCGTACCCCAGCTGTTGCTGAAAGTTTTGGTTTTTTTTTTTTTTTTTTTGTCACGTGCTCGTGCTATGTCAGTTATGGCTGCCAAGATTTCCGCATTTAATTTTGGGGCTTGCAAGTTTTTGCAGTTTTCGGGTACCGTATTTTCTATGGTTAATTTATCTTTGTCTTCTTTGGACAGTCCTTTTCTTAGTAAAGGTGTCCATAAATTTGAGAGCGTATCGTGTATTTTAGCGCCAAATTCGGGTGTATCGGAATTTGCAGCTCCAAGTGCAGTAAGCAGCTCTGGATCCAGATCGGGATTAGGTTCTCCCGATATACCTGGTGCGTCTTGTGATATTGACGGCTCCGGATTAGGGAGCGTCTTTGCAGATAGCTTTTGATCCACAGTGAATGACGCGGCAGTCTTCTGGTTATCCAGGTTTACATCATCCAGCGGTAGCGGTAACTCATACCTTGGAGGCGACATGTTTATGTTTTAACAAACATATAATTCATATTAATATAACGCTCATAACGTATTACAGACAACGAGATAAATCTCCTTGAGATTACCCGCATTTTCTGTAGTCGTATTGAAAACAAAAGGTGATCGATAAGATCAGATAAAATTTATTAAAGTTTACATCACAACGATATTGAGCAGTTAACGTGATATATCTATTATAGATTACACGCATTTTCTGCTCTGATTTTTTAAATAACCTTGGAGGCGACATGTTTATGTCTAATTCATATTAATATAACGCCCATAACGTATTACAGACAACGAGATAAATCTCCTTGAGATTACCCGCATTTTCTGTAGTCGTATTGAAAACAAAAGGTGATCGATAAGATCAGATAAAATTTATTAAAGTTTACATCACAACGATATTGAGCAGTTAACGTGATATATCTATTATAGATTACACGCATTTTCTGCTCTGATTTTTTAAATAACATTTTTACACTGAATAAGTAGCTCTTGCCTTGTAAGATTTCTTCTTCATCGGTAGAAATAATTCGCTGTTTCCGTTTTTTATTTATTTTTTGTTCCAACTTTTTTATCTTTATATTATAATGTTGAAGCTGTTCTTCTGCTGTACGTTTAACATTTTGTAAAAACTTAAGTAAATGATTAAAGTAAATGACGTATGCTTGTTACCACGCACGAAAAAAGAATGAGGGCTTGGCGCGAACCGGGTGGATCATGCCACGCGGCGCCCCGCCACAGTGTTTTTTTTTATGATACTTTAAATTGTGCGAAGTTACCTAGTACCTAAAAAGGACTACCTGTTATATAATATCTGAAGAATGAAGCGACGAAATATAATAGTAGGCAGGTCAAAGTCATGGTGTTACAGTACCAAAATATTACAGTGCTAGAAGTAGCAGGTAGTTACTGATATCAGAACTAGCCCAAAACTTATCACTAAAAAAACTATCACTAATATCTATAAATGTAGAACCTAACTTACTATGAAAAACTAGCCCAAAACAAAAACCTTACACTAAAAAGTATGAAATAAAAAATAAATAAAAAAGTCATAAAACCCAAACCAAAATGAAAGCAAACTAATTATTTCTTTTTTAAGAAAAAGTTCAAAAAACCGACCCACTAAAAATGTTTTAATATTTTTTATAAACGCCATCCTATTCCTGTTTCTATTCCATCTATTACTACCCCGTGTAGTAAATTTCTGCCAAAAAATGAATTAATACTAATTAATGTAATAGCAACATTAATAATTTATCTGGGAAGGTATTTACATAGTTTTATAGTCGGTGCCAAACCAAATTTTAGGACAACAAAGCACACTGCATAAGAAGTACTAACATAGTTACATGTTTTGTATAGTTATAAATTAAATAAAATTGTTCATATTGTTAGGAAATCGAAATGGGGAGGGGGCTGGTCTCTAAAATACAGAATCTGTCTAGTTTACCTAGGGGCCAGACATTTCACTTGGGTGCTACGCTTTCTTTGGCGGAAAAAATACCGAAAGGCACACACTTGAGGGTCACAACACGTCGTCGTCGCGTCATTGTGATTGGATGTAACTTCGTTGATACGTTCGCCTTATAATTTACTCTGTTTTACAGAAGTCTTACTTTTATTGGTTTGGCACCTTTTTTGACTTTTTGTATTTATTTTTTATGAATGATAACTATTTAAGGATTATCCCGTCTCGAAAATCTTAACATTATAGTCATCCCCTCTATAACATTGCTTTCGCTATCATCAAATGACACAAACATCTAAATATCCCTAGAATATCGCTTGCTCATTTTGACAAAACGGACGTTCGACTTCAACCTCCAATAATCAACGAATGCAGAGCATTAAAAAAGCAGAGTTGAGAATGTCGTCAACGTAAACATTCTTTGAAATCATACATATTTTTTCAAACGTTTGAAAATTTTTCAATTAAGTACTTAACCGATTTCGATGAAATTTAAATGAGACCACCTATGAAGTATCCTTTATCATATGAAACAACAGTTTTCAAAATCAATTCATAATTATTGTCCGAAATATCGTGTAAAAAAAGACACGCACACAAAAAAAACATACTGACGAATTAAGAAACTCCTCTTTTTTTGGAAGTCGGTTAAAAATATTAAGCGATGAAGCAAGAAACGGGTTCATGGCTTAAAGTTATAGGGTACACTAAAAAGCTTATCATCACCAGAATAAGATGATATTTGGGTGCGGCTTTTTCAACATGGTTTGGCCGAAAATATTGTTTTTACCGTCACCTTCCAACTTTTAAATAAAATTGTGACGAAAATCATAAAACAAGAATTTCAACCCGATTTTTAATTTAAACGTTTAATGGCTAATTTTCGAAAATTAACCAATACGAAGTTAATTAAGAAAGATCAAATAAAAACAGCTCTAACTTTCCTCCTAATTCTCGTTTCCGCCTTCGTTAACTTTACTTTTTAATCAAAGTCCACCAGTGTAACCCCAGTCCTAATAAAAATGTGAAAAGTTTCACGATGAGACAACTTTTCACCAAATTCGCCATTCGACAATTTTCTGTTAATTTTCTTTCATTGGCGAATTTATGGTAAAATTTTGAGTTCACTTTTTCCTTCTGCATACAGGAAATACTTTGATTCTGTTTCCGTACTAAAACATGTACTTATATACCAGTCGCCTTCGAAATTCGAGGATGTGATAGTTTAAGATCATACACGAAGAGAATAAAATAAAATAAAAAATAAATATTAATTATTTACTGAGTAAACTTTACCGAAAGCTAAAGAATTCATTACACAACGCATGGTTACACTGGTAACTACTTACCACGGACGTACGCACAGCGCTATCTACACAGAATAGGTAGGTAGGTAGGTACCTATAGGCAACTTCGCGGAAGGTCGTCGAGCTGTGGAGCATTCGTGATCTCATATGTAGGGAATTCTGGTGAAAAATTAAGTACCGGTAAAACTACACAACTATGGTCCAGGGTCTCAACTATGGTACACCGATCTCAACGAACAAAAACCCTTTTGTTGCGTTAGAAAAAGACATCTAATTTATTGTTATGTACTATTTCGTTTGCTTAAGGCACCAAGAGATTAGTTTTACGGGCATTTGACAGGTAGCGCCATGGATTGATGCCATTCGATGTTCGCAAGAAGAACTTGTTTACGCGGGCTTTGTGAGTGTTGAAAACTTTTGTTTGTTAGTATTGGTTACAGTACATCAAAAATACTTAATTGGACTTAAATTGAAGGTAACTAATTTGTGTTTATGTCTTAGAGTACTTAATATTCTATAAAATAAAGCTCACAACTATGATAAAATTGATCGTAATAAGCAACTATATATGGTCTAGCCATACGTGTATAAGCTAGACCATAGTTGTCAACATGCCTTACAACTATGGTCCAAAAATAATTAAATAAAAAAAAAAACTAAATATGATACAATATACATTTAACTACATATGTACTCAATGACTACGCTTTACTTAATATAAAACAGTCAACAGATATTATATTAGTAAATTAATTCTAAAATAATAAAAAAGTAAACAAAAAAAAATATAGTGGAGAGAGACTTTTGCAGTGACAGGGGGTCAGCCTATCGCCCACAAAAAAGCCTCCCATAACACCTCGGTCCCTTAACTGACTTTTACAGTATGCCCGGGAAGAGAAGCAGCTGGCACATTCTATGTTTTTCTTTTGCTCCCAGTCCAGCATAGCAGCATAGCCACTATTATAATGCCTCCAAATTTGTCAAACGTGAAATCAAATGGTTTTATTACCTCTGTATGTAAACAAAAAAAATGTAAAATCTGGACCATAGTTGTGTAGTTTTACGGTACCTACTTTTGTTTCATAAATATGGTCAGAATCGAGTACAGAGTGCTCTTCTTCAATATCTAAAATTTGTCACTCACCCTTTATATGTATTACCCAAGTTTTGAAAACAGTGGGCGCTGTGGCTTTGTCGATAACACGATTTCATTCGACGATACTTGTATCATTAGCATGGATTATTAAAATAAAATAAAATAAAAAAATTAAATCCCCAGACAATCACACCAACTACATGGCCCCAAAGTAAGTATAGCTTGTGTTATGTGATACCATGTAGCGAACTAGGGGGGAACCTAGAATATAAATACATAAATAGATAAACACCCAGACACGGAACATTTTTTTTTTCTTGTTCCGTGCGGGGATCGAACCCGCAACCACTGGCGTCTGAGGCAGATAGGTTTACCCCAACGCCAAAGTGGTCGTTTTATATTTGACGATTAGCAGGTTTATTGGTATTTTTGCGGGCTTTGTCACCACAATAGTCTCAATCCATCATAATAATACCTCCAAATTTGTCAAACGTGACATCAGATGATTTTAAAGCCTCTAGTGTTCTGCCTACCCCATCAGGGATACAGGCGTGAAGTTATGTATGTATGTATGTAGAATGGATGATTCGATAAAAACATTAGTAGATGGTTACATGCTAGCCCCAATGTTTCCGGAACAGTTCCGTTGTATGGTAAATTAGGAGCAAAAGGTTTGTGTCTCAGTTTGTGGTTGTGGTTTAAGTACGTTATTATTCAATTTGATATATCTATACAATATAACTTTTTTTGTCTGTAATAAATTTTTTTTCTGTGATACAAAAAAACGTATTACAGTTTTCATCAAAAGCCAACCAGATAAAAAGCATTTCAAAAAAGTCCAAAGAATTTCAGTTGCTGGAATAGTAGTCTTTAAATCAGGCACAAAAACCTATACTGTTCCAACAATATCATTGTGTGGACTTCCTCTTCAAACAGTAAAAAAAATTAAATATTTGGGACACTGGGTCACAGACAGCCTAACAGACGATCTTGATTTGGAGAGGGAACGCAGAGCGATGGCGGTGAGGGGTAATATGCTGTCACGTAGGTTTGCACGTTGTTCTCACGAGGTCAAAATTACACTTTTTAAATCGTTTTGTCAAACTTTGTACACGTGCAATCTATGGAGCAACTACACCAAGAAAGCCCTAAGTGCTCTGCGGGTCCAATATAATAATGTCTTTAGGAGGTTGTTGGGGCTGCCTTGGCGCTGCAGGGCCTCAGGTATGTTTGCTGTGTGGCAAACGGATGGCTTTCAAGCCATTATTCGAAAGAGAGCTGCTTCGCTATGGCCGCGGGTGCGAGGCAGCACCAACACTCTCTTGAAGGTAATAGCGGCAAGGACGGACAGTCCTTTAACTGAACATTGGATGTCACTACATGTGCAGTCAAATGAACATTTTAAATTTTACTAACATAGTTGTTTAAGTTGTGTTTTTTACTAATATTAAGTGTAAGTGTATGGATAATCTTTGTCTGAAATAATTTTTTTCATTTCATTTCATTCATAAAAAGAAAGAATCAGACATTAATTTTACATTGCACTCATTGTGTCGCTATAAAAGTCGAAATTACGTACATAAATGAAAACGATAAAACTCGGTTAAAATAAATATGTGTGTTTGTTATCGACACACGCCATTCTGTTTTCCATCACTCGATTTTACGGTTCGATTGAAGTTTGTTGATTCTATGTTGCACTTGATGCAATACAATATGCATGCAATATGTATGTATGTGGTAGACTGGGTGGTATACATAATTCTGTTGCAGACTGTATCATTTTTTTATGATCGACTTGAACTATTTTTAAACTCAATGTCACGTTATAGAAAATAGTGATTTGGCAGAATATGTAAAAAGCGCAGTTTCAGGATTGAACTGGCGCGTTGCGAGATATTTATCGAAATAAAAAACAGAAAATTATCAAATTTTTGTTTATTTAGTTAATCAACCTAATCATGTTTATTAAATTGGTTATCTTAACGCTGATCCAGTGTATAATTATGTTTACGTTCACAAAGCTTCCAGCCTTTACCGTAGGTTGTTTAAGGAATAAAATACACTTAGGTAGAATGTTTTAAAAGCTAAAATCATATTCTAAGTAATTTTTTTTATCACCTCGGTTAAAAAAAGGAACGGACAGAATACTTCCTGACACAAAAATCAAAGAGCACGATGATGTTTATCTGAAAAATCTGTTTACACAATCTAACAAAGAAATAAGTACGCAAAATTGGTAATTAACTCCCGTAAGATACGGCTTACATGTCAAGATGCGATATAAAACATAATGTTTATTCTGGTCATGGCTCATCCCAAAATTAATCTTTAAATTAACAATGGTTTCATATTTTACTGAACAAAAACGAAAATTTGAACGGATATATCTAAATGAATCATTAAAACTGCGTGTTATGAGCCCACTGCAGTCTCTCCTCTGGGTGACGAGGAGGTTTAGGCCGTAATCCAAAAAGCTGGACCGGTCCTGGTTGGTGGATGTCAGATATTTCAGGGTGCCGAAATAGCTTCTGACAAACCCTAACGACTACTGTTTACGAGTATTCAGCATCCGGGACCGACTGCTTACGTGCCTTCCGAAGCACGGAAGTCGTCGTGAGAAATTAATGATCGGCGGTCACCCATCCTAATAACGGCCGCACCGAGCGCGCTTAACCTGCTATATCGTTTGATATGCACAGTTAAGCGCGCTCGGTGCGCTTAACTGTGCATATCAAACGATATAGCAGGTTAACACAGTTACTACGGGACTTCGTTCTAAATGCATAGTTATAGTTATACGAAATTAGCAGTGGTTCGAGATGACAATTAATAAACCGACTAAGTGCGAAGCGCACTCTTGCATGAAGGGTTCCGCCACGTACGTTCGTTAAGACACTGATCATGTTTAGAAATTTTTTAATTTGTGTCATTTTATTACTTAAAAACATAAAATATAGTAATAAGTAAGAGATCACTACCTTTTTTTATGCTCAAAGTATGTATGTATGATAATATGTAGGTATATATTATATAGCTTATGTATGTATTTATATGTAAAATTTGTTATATAGGTTTTTAAATATATAGAGTGTAGCGTGAGGGGTGCTCCAGGGGCGCGCGGACAAGGGCAGTGCGTTATGAAGTTATATTTTTTGACAGTGGGCTCTTAATAGTATAAGTAAGTATGATATAAGTGATCATCAGATAGTCTTGTAACCTCTGGTGTTCTGCCTACCCCATAAGGGCTACAGGCGTGACGTTATGTGTATGTAAGTAAGTAATTTTTTCAATTTATATATATACGTACACACTATTATTGCATTTTAACCAAACTCTCCAGTCTCAGGTCTGCTGGAAGAAATTTCTTTAGAAATAAGCTGACCCTTGTAACTTTAGTCTATGTTCATTTTCGTTTGTCTTTTATCCTGTGTACAAAAATTGTTAAATAAAAATAAATAAACAATATATAGACGTAATTCCTATATTAATCAATAATTGAGAAAATATTACTATTGAAACTGAAATAACTTCAAAGTTCTGGTTCAGAATCGACAAGATATGAAGCGTTGAAACAGAAAGGGGAATTTTAAACACAGCCAGTATTAACTTTGACAGTTCCTCTGTTTAAGAATTAGTTCGTTAAGTTTTCATTCCATTCATATTTCTATACTAGCGTTTAACGTGAATTCTCCCGTGACTAATTGGCGACCAAAATGTGTATGTGTGTGCGAAATTTATTCTTAATCTGTGTTTTTCACCCATTTTCACAAACTTTCATATTCTTAAAAATAATCTATTACCTGCTTTAGTAAGTAGAATGTAGATCTTATTTTCTAAGTACCTCCGAAAAAATGTTCTTTAAGCACATTATTTTAATAATTGATATACAGAATTATTGAATTCACCTAATAAATGAGCTCTTAACTCAAAATTCACTAACTCCTCGTGACCGTATTTTCTTTTCATATTTCAATTACGACTATCCTCATTCATCCCATGGGTTCAATATTGACAAAGCAAATAACATCCTAACCCAAAGGCGAACATTCATAATGTTAATTTCACAGTAGTTACCCACAGAGATCACATAAATAAATCGACAGAACTAAACAGTATGCGAGCTCGTTATTGACGTTCAGCTGTTTAATGGGCGCACCGTGTAAATTGACTCTACATGAGTTATTTCTGGGTGTTGTTTTGTAATTAACTGAGTTTGATATTGGCGTCATCTGATGTGATCAAAGAATAACTAGTTTAGATTCTGTTTGACTGTTTTGTATGGGTGACTAAAACTAAGTTTATGCGTAGTTTAACCTAATGTACAGTGGAGAAGAGATCGAAACGTAATGGATAGGAGGTTGGTAAGAATAATGGGCTCTTCTTAAACTAAGCGAAAAATTTTTTCATTATATTGATCAATATCCAGGATTTCAATATTGTGGTTATCAGATTAAGGTCATTTGTGAAATGAGCTTTTGGCACAATAAAATGTTTGTAGTATACATTCCTTTCCATATGCTCCAATATAAACATATATAAATCTGTATTTAGCATCTACTAAAGCCAACAACAATACAGAATGATAATTTTTGTAGTTATAAAAAAGAGATCCGCCATGTTTGGGACTCCAAAAACGAATATGTTTCCCGTCAAGTGCGCCTATGCAATTTGGAAAGTTGGCACTGTTGTCAAAGTTTTCGAAATTTTAGTTAGTCGCTCAGTACCTAGTTATTTTCGGTATATTTTCGATCAAAAGATGCTTCCATACAGCGCCACAGACTATTTTTACAGTTTTATTAATAGTAGACTTTCCACGATAATAGTTTAAATGCATGTCTTGAAAGGTGTTTCCTGATGCCAAAAACCTGAAATAAAATAGAGAAATAAATAAATGAAATAATTAAAAGTGTGTGTGCGTGTTGCGTCCGGGCGTGCGTTTGTTTGTGTGTGTATGTATGTGTGTGAGCGTGTTTATACGCAAGTATCACATCACAAAACCGACTACGAAACAGTCAAGCAACTGATTATGTTCTTAACGTGACATCGTAAATACTATTGTTTCAGGTAATGCTGTGGTAAAAAATGGACTGGTATTAAAGATAACTACGCCAAGTACGTAAAAAAACTTAAAGAAATCAATAAATCTGGAGCAGGCGCTAAAAAAGGAATATCATTTATATAAACAGTTCCTTTTTTTAAACAGACATTATCAAAATGAAACCGATAGTAGCATAATGGATGATGAAACAAAGTATCAGAACACACAAAAGGAGAGTCCAAAAAGAAAATTTAAAAGTCCGTCACGTGCCTTCCCAGCACGAAAAAAGAGAGTTATTGATACATTTGAAGACGATATTATGTCAACTTTAGAAGAGCCCGAAAACAGAAATTTATCTTTTTTAAATCGATATTGCCATCTTTGAATAAACTAAGTGAAAATTTATGTTTGATGATCAAACATACTTCCATGCTGGTCTGCGAGCAAAAGAAAAACGTAGAATGTACCAGCTGCTTCTCTTCCCGGGCATACTGTAAAAGTCAGTTAAGGGACAGAGGTTTTGAAGGCGTTTTTGTGGGCGATAGGCTGACCCCCTGTTACTACAATAGTCTCTTTCCATCTTTATAAATACCTCCAAATTTGTCAAACGTGACATCTTGTAACCTCTGGTGTTCTGTCTACCCCATAAGGGATACAGGCGTGACGTTGTGTATGTATGTATGTACATAAATTTTTCAAAGTCGGGTCTTACAAGTTTTAATGGATCTACACAAACCATCACATCAATATTCTCCACAGAGCAACTATCCATGTTCGTACCAGCCATTACATCAATATTTTCCACAGAACAACTATCCATGTTCGTACCAGGGTAACTGTGAAACACAAAGACCCCAAAGTTCATGGCAAAGTGCGTACCAAGACGGTTACCAAACAACCGGTAGTTTGTCACAGTCTACAAGCAACACCAACACCAGCTGCCACGCATGGCCGAAGCGAGGAGAGCGAATTTGACGTTCATTCGAGGACATCACGTGAACCAAAATGCCCCTATTACTTTGTTCATTTAAAAAAAGTAACTAATTCTATATTTTATTGTTTTCTTTATAAAAAAATATTTATAAATAATAATTAGCGCGGACCAATACGGTGACTCCTTCAAAGCTCGTAGTTATAATCGGTATAACGAAACCAAATGGTTTTAAAATTAAGCTTATTCTTTTGGCAACTTAATTTGCTGATTTGTGAAATTAAAAAAAATGTAACGAAGAAGTGGTTTCTATTACCTTACAGTTAATCCCAGCATCTCGAGAGGTTCAAGAGGTGGTCTGCCTCTGCCATATTTTCCTGCTATATGTGGCATTATCCGATCAAGTAACTCTTCGTAACTTGATACACTCATTCTAAAGAAGCCAAAAAACTTGTTGTGATCTATTTTTAAGGCATTGTACTTCTTTATGAAGTGGCTCCTGTTATTCATGATTAGAAGAAATGGGTGGATCCAGTATCTTCTGAGTTTCTGTCTTTTTTTTATCGCAGGTAACTGCGACAATTCATCCTGCATTGTATCGACGGCGTCGTGCCGTGTATCGTAGCACGTTACGATGTCGCGATACTCGTCGTAGATTCCCACGACGCCACGTCGCATTGTGAAACGACGCCGCATCGTGGTACGACACGACGTCGTTTCGTGTTTATTTGTCCCGGCCCTTACAATGTTCATAAATGTAAAAATATAATAATAACAAAACACGAATATTTTTTGCTAAAATAAGATATCGAAATATGAACTTAATCCTAACTTTATATTCACTGTGTAAGCAGCAAATCATCTCAAGGATATTTTGTAACAAGCAAACAAATTTTACAAAACTACAGTCAATTTTATTGTGAATAGCAACTAAATTTTGCAAAAATACAGGCAACAAAGCAATGTTTTATTAGCAGATTTGAACAGAAGAAAACAGTTTTCTTTATTAAAAGCAGAGAATTCGTCTATTTGTAGAACCTCGTTTTAAAAGGTAAACACTCACTTTATTTACATTGTTAGATATACTGTATTACGCTTAGTAACCGCATGTAAAATCTATGGAGGAAAAAGCTGCTTTGAATGCCTGGTAGTTTACGAATGACCATAATTTATTTATATTGGTTAATAACCCACATTTGACCTCAATTTCACCTGATGGTCAAAAATGGACATTGGTTTAAGAAACTGACTCTCAAAATCGCCGAAATACATGACTGCCACAGCATATCACCGCAAATCATGCCCTGATCCTCGATGGACTGGTCAGATTAGTTTCTTCCATATTTATTTATTTATTTATTTACCCTTTATTATACACAAAAACAAATCCAAAATAAAAATAAAACACAAATAAAAGAACACATTATGTATAAAGGGCGGCCTTATCGCTTGGAAGCGATTTCTACCAGGCAACCCAACTACATGAAAATGAAAATTGTAGATGGGGCATTTTAAAATTTACAAACATCATCATACACATTCAAGACTACACATTGACTTCTTCAGTTAAGGAAAGGTAGTGAGTTTTTAAAAGTTTTTTGAAGGTTGTAATGGTTTTAGCTGACTTAATGCTAAGAGGCAGCTCATTCCACAAGTCATTCCATACATAATAAAAGTTCACAGTCGAGCATTTACTTTAAAATATACTGTGAATCAAAGAACATAACTTTTTCATGATATTATAAAAAAAGGATCGAGATTATCAACTGCTTGCGTGAATACAAGGCTGCACCTTTACAAAATACGGAGTTCATTCAAGATAACAGCTGTTATTATTTATTTATTTAGAAGCAACGGTTCTTTCCTATTAAGTCTTGAGGTTTAATAATTACGAAGAGAAATTAAGTCCACGTCTTTTTCATTCTTTCGTGCTTTAAAAATAATGTGATTCTATCAAGGGATGAAGAGTGCAATTTCGAGAGTACTGCTCGAATAATGCATAACTCATAGATTACATCGGTTGTATTTCAAAAATAGAACACTAATACGATCGACTTATAACAAACCTTAGACAAGCATGTCGTAAAAAGCGACTAAACAAAGCGGTCCTCGTTTGGTGGTAGGCTTGGCCTAGGGTTGTCAACCATACTGTATTTAACAGTATTATACTGTTTTTCGCTACATTATACTGTTGAATAAAAATTAAGTATACAAAATACTGTTTTCAGCATACAAAAGCTAAAACACTGTATATGCTAGACTTTAAGTAGTCATATGTGCAAGAAGCTCTTAAAATATGTGTTTAAAAAATTTAATAAATTGAATACTGTTTATTTTTCCAAAATACTGTTTGATATTCTTTTCAGACTCAAATATCAAATATTATTTCTAGAAAAAAAAGTTGGCAGCCCTATTGGCCTGACTGTAGACCACCCTTTCTGTAAAGTCTGTTCGAAATATCAGCGCTCAGGCAGTGATTTGTTTCGACAATGTTTGTATACAAGGCCAGTTCCTTGCTTAACCTGTGTGCTGTCATATTCAACTTCATCTCTACTTACTTTTTTGTGAGGCTCAGTTTAAATTCGGTTAATAAAAGAAACTATCTAAATCTTAGCAGTTGCTAAATCATAGATGCATACCAGCTATTGAAAATGTGTAATAACCTTAAAATATTTAAAAAAATATATGATTGGAACTCGATTTTATTGCGTTTACTTCACATCACATTCTGAAAAGAAGCCAATTCGTAAAGTAAAATGTATAACTTAATAGCTTATATGAAAAACACCTTAAAGTTATTGCCACGGAGTTATAGTTTGTAAGCAAAATATAATTTCCCTTTTATTTTAATATAGGGTACAGTATGGTATACCGAGATATCTTAAATTATCCCATTAAGCCTTACGTTGAACATCTCCGATCTTGTATCGTGTAAACCAGGATACATTTTTCTGGATTCTGTAAGATGATCCGCTTTTTGCACAGTATGGTGTAACGTTTAGGAAAAAGCGGTTCTATAATAAACGATATAATATTTTATTTAAATGTGCTATTTTTGTCATTATTATTTTATGAAAACTTTTGGATTTAAGATTTTTTGAGTTTTTTTTTTATGATATAGCAAGCAGTTTTGCGTGGTGTCACTTGTGAAGTTCGGGGATCAAGTATCTGTGCTAATGAATTATGCTCTTTTATAATGAAAGTGCAAAAAGTAAATTACTTAAATTGTAGGTTTCTTCAACACAAATAACGATATTTGTTTCTCTTTATAGTCTTCATTTGTAAACATACTATGGCTTCATTAGTTTTTATAAAAAAATAATATATCATTCAAATAATCCATGAATAAAATAAATCATAATTTGGAACTCATACATTAAATAGAATAGCCCTAATAGTTCTGAATGAATTTGTCTTAAAAACTGACTGCTTGTTATGGACTAGGTACCTAGTTACGACTTCACCACTTCATATTAAATCTGCCAACAAATATGACCTCTTCAGCGGTGATGTGTTCCGGCAATATTTAATAAAGCGACAGTTCCTTCCTAACATCACGTGCTGCCATCTTCGACCTCATGTTCACTTACACACGTCAAAAGCGGGTGATGAAGTCACTGATAATATATTAAGAATTAAACAATTCTACGAGCTACGCTAGTAAAACTGATATATTATCATTCAATATGAAAACTCTTATATCAAAATCTAACAAAGCTTGTTACTTCCACCGCAATCCACAGAATTCATCCATTTACAATATTACTTGTCATATGTAACAATATATTAACATAACATTTAAGTATTTGGCAAGACACCAGGGGAAATGCCTCCTCGACATTCAATCCTTTGGAGAGATTAGTTTAATTCAGCTAATCCTGAATAACAAAAGATATTTTCAGAGTTGAATGAACTTTGTACATTTGCTGCTTTCTCGCAATAAGTTGGGTTTTTCAAGGAACTTATTATTTGTTTCCTCACGGAGAGCAAAATATAATCTTGTCTTGTTTAGTTAAGTCACGTTCATTGGCGAAGAAAAATAGCTTTTAACTAAATTGTTATTAGCTTGAATATAGGGTTAAACAGACAGCGTCTTTGAAAGGAATATACCCAATTTAAAATATATTTTACAGTCGTAAACGAAATTTGTAGACGGAAATGGTATTGACAATTAAAGTTTTGTTGGATATTGGATAGATAACCAATTGAAGATGTTGGTGAAAATAATAAATTAAAGGTTCCGTTGCATTCCTGGCCGCAACCTGTGTCAAATTTTAGAATCGTGGCATTTATTCACAAATCAAACAAAAATACAACATTTAAAGTTGAATCAAGAAATTTAGGTTTACAAACGAAAAAACAAAACGACGATATTGCCATAAATCTCCACAGTTATCCAAAATGGCCGGAAGTACTTACTATACCTACGTACTCAATCTATCAATAAAATGTGTTCCAAACTTAAAGAGATTTGTCTTTTGTTCTTAGAATGTAAAAAAAAAATATTAAAAACTTAAAAAATATATTATTATTTCGAAGCATACGAGTTTTAAAACAAAGAGTTCAGCATCATCATCATCATCACAACTCTTTGTAATGAGCCCACTGCAGGGCATGAGTCTCTCCCCTGGGTGAAGAGGAGGTATAGGCCATAATCCACCAAGCTGGCCCAGTGCTGGGTGGTGGATGCCAGAATTTTAAGGTATAACAAGTATACAGCACCCGGGACCGACTGTTTAAGGTGCCCTCCGAAGCCCTGAAGTCGTCGTAAGATATGAATGGTCGGCGGTCACCCATCCAAGTACCGTCCGCGCCGAACGTTGCTTAACCTGTGATATCGTATGATACACACAGTAACCACGGCGCCTCGACGACTTGCACGATGACTTGTTAGTGAGAGATAATCTTGAAAGTTCAACATACTTAATGTACCTACGGAAGTGACATTTCACCACTAATAATCTATACATATAATAAAATGGTAGGAAAGTCAAAACTGTACATTGAATATTTTTTTAAAAGAATACTTGGGGTATGATCTACAATCGAAACAGAAACAAAAAATATAGTTTTTAGAATTTTTGTCTGTTTGTCTTTCCGGGATAAACTCAAAAAGTACTGCATGGATTTACTTCAAATTTGGCATGAAGATAGTTAAGAAGTCGGGTCAACATATAGGCTACATATTATCACGCTAGCAGTGTTATAATCGTAGGTGCGTTTGGTGCTGCATAGCGTTCACGCAGACGACGTCGCGGGCAGCAGCTAGTATATATTAAAAATACACAATATTTTATGAATTCATTTGCTTTTCGAGTTTTTTTATTGAAATCATATTTTACGTCCAGGCAGAAATCAAAAATATAGGAATGTCAGTAAAAATATGACTTCAATATGGCGTCGTCAGTCACCTGGGGTCATTGTCGATTCAAGAAGTTTTTCTTAATGTGCATGAAAAGTAATTAACAATTTAATGAACAATTAACAATTTTAAGTGTTTTCATAATGGTATTCCACAACTATTTTCTTTGGCACAAGTGCTGGCCAGACGTCCATACTAAAATGAAACATGTTATTTCGCGGTGTCACTATTTAAATATAAATATAAGTGCGAATTCCACCGTTGATTTCATCGTCACTATATCAGATGAAAACAGACAAGCTTCAGTACACCATGACGACTTGAACTCTAAAATGTTTGTCATGAATAGATTAGGCAAATCAAATAATATTGTCTTAAGTTTTCACGATTCATAATTTAATTTCTTTGCAGACCCCGTGGTCACGAGCAAAGACACCGAAACGTCGAGTTAAAATGTAAAATAGAAATTATACGCGATTAATCCGGTTAAAAAGTAGTTTTATTCAAATCAAATAATTTGAGATGAAAATTAAAAACAACATTTTAAAGAAATACAATTTAAACATTGACTAAGTAGTGTCATATAATTAATACAAAGCATTACTTTTAGATCTCAATCGTGTTTTAGGTAAACTTTTATTCATTTTCCTACAAAACAATTAACTACATAATCTAGGTCAAATTATGTAGTGGATTGTTTAAAAGGCAGCTCTTGTTCATGTTCATGTGCGCAATCCGCAAACCGTTATTAAATACGCTGAATCCACAAGCAAAAGGGCTAAGCTTTAAAGCTCTTTATGATGAACATTAGGTGAACGCAAATCCCAGCAATATTTCAAAACATTGTAATTTAAATTTAGTTTGGAGGTAAGAGAACATTAGCTAAAATAATGGCTGAAATATTTTTTATTTACTAAACTTGTTAAGTAAGTAACGATAAATTAGGTAATCGAAAGATTTAAAAGCAAGCAGTACACGTTAATAAAGAAAAGGAAAGTGTAGAATTGCTAGCTGCACAAAAAAATATTTTAGAAAAAGTTCAAATTTATCGTCGAATGTTTTTTGAGTGGAAGTCGTGTTTGCATATTTGTAGAAATGAGCAAATGGGTTTAGAATAGCATTTATCTTCATAAAATATCATACAACGTCGATATTTTATTCAGAAAATTTTATACAAAGGTTGTTAGCGACTCGGTAGATCAAGTATTAAATTATTCTGAATAAGTACTAGGTTATAAAACTTAAACATTTTTTGTTTGGTATCTCTTATGTTTTATATCAAGACTTTTGTCAGTGGATGCTTTCTTATCAGCCCTCAAAGAAAGCGGTCATCAAATGTATGATTTTCATTTCAAAATAATGACAATACTTACACTTTATTGCCTAATACAAGAAGGAAACAGAAAACAATACATCGGAGGAAGCAATCCTTATTTTCAGAAAGTTTATTTTTGCAACCAGAACATCACCAGAAGTCTAGATTAGATCGATGATGACAGCATACAGGTTTAGGAAGTATTGACAATTGACACAAATATTGCTGGCACATATTACTGACAGAACGGTGATATTTAGCGACAGACTATATGAAGGGTGGTCCCTAGCCAGACGAACCCTGAAGGGGTCCTAAAACGGGGTTCGCGTTTACCCCGTCACGCTTGTCCATGGATGGTAGAGCTATTAAAAATCAACCCTCTACAGCTAAAACTTTCTTTTCACAGCTTCACGGCTGTACTTTGTTTGATAAATATTTACTTGCCTTAATACCTTATGCTGTTACAGTTTACATTTTTGTATGCTTTTTTTCACAGTGCTACTTGCTAGATCATTCAAACTCAAATTGAAACTGTTAAGCTTAGATTTATAGAATGCTGATGTTCTACCTCTAGGACATTGCAAAAATGCTTGTTAGTAATACACTATCACGATCACGGGCCACGATATTATTTAAATCTATATTCTGCCTTTCTGTACACTTTTCACTCCTACTGAATAGTCGAGCATCCACTGCGGAAACCATATTGGCTATCGCTAAGGAGCTCGTTAGTCTCGAGGTATTTCAGGAGTCGATTGTTCAATACACGTTCCATGACTTTGCAAAGTATGGAAGTGATTGTAATTAGTCGATAGTTGACAGGATCAGCACGGCTTCCCTCCTTGCGTACTGGTTGTACGTTAGCCAGCTTCCAGGATTTGGTGACCTTACCAGATTCCAAAGAAAGTCTATAGAGACGCGTCGAAACTCAAACTCAAACATTCTTTATTTCGTAAGTATTTACATACATTTGAAATAAGTCAAACAATTTACAAATTGAACTGAATCTACCACCACTTTGGAAAGTCGATCTGTTGAGATCTGTCGATCTGTAGTAGGGGAGCATTATCTCTCTCATAACATTTTAACTTAAAAGTCAAATACTAATCAACGAATATAACTTGAAATATTATATGTATGTATATTTTTAGTATATAGTTACGTATGTGTTTAGTTATTTGTAGTATTTAGTATCAGTATATTTTATTGGAATACTATTTCTGTGAGGTACGCACGCATTATTTATTTTAGAAATAAGCAGTACCTTTGTACATATGTTAGATTTAAGTAACCCTGTATTTGTTATATCTGTGTGTACATATATAATTAAAGAAATAAATAAATATAGTCAGTGAGAGAACTTCTCGCTCGGATCGTTAATCCTTCAAGTTATTAGTAAAAGCGAACAAGAATTTAATGTCATTTGTCCTGTCTGACGGCTGATTTGACACGATCGAAAAGTAATGAGAATACTACATTATGGGAATTTGTGTGGTTTCGTCGATATAACAACTAATGAAGGGGATAGGAATTTTCGTTTTTGTGTACACTCAAATCTGAGCCAATTTAAAAAAGTTTGATTCCGAAACTAGCCCAGCTAGAACTCGAACAATGCTCTCACGCCGCATCTGAACATTCGACCAATCAATGCAAAATGGAGGCCGAATGAGTTCCGGTTTCTCTCTCTCTCATCCCATTTTTAGAAACAACAGTCTTTTATTTACTTATAAAATTTTAAAAATAGTGTTTTGAAGGAATTACTTGGCAACAAAACACATAAAGAGTATCGGCCTCATTCTTTAAACAACCTCTTAATAAAAGTCAAGTTAATAAAAAATATTTACGGTTATTGCTTTGACGACATTACAATAATAATTATTAACGAGGAAAGAGAATGAAAACATGGAAATAAACCTATTTGAATTCGCATTGTAAATTGCAAAACAAGCGCCCCTATGTACATTCAAATATATCACCAAGAACGTTAAAGAAAAAAAAACTCATTTAAAAAGAAGTAAAACCATAGCTTTTAAAACTTTTATGATACAAACTGCTATGCATAATAAAAGGAAAGCTATTTCGAATATACATTATATACAGTCGCGTGCATTAATATGTACACGCTTCACAACTTATTCGCTTGCGGTAAGGTTCAAATTCCAATGAAAATATATACATATTATTTGACGTAACTGTACTAAGCTAAGTGAATTTGTCTATAGGTACTAAAAAAATCTTATTCCTGTAGGTAGGTGATGATGTATACGCTCTTAAAAGTTATAAGATTTTGCTCTTCCATGTCATTCATGGAAAGCTATAACCAAGTTATCTTGCTGATTCAGCGATTTCAAAGCCGATCGTCCACTGCCAAATGATTAGCTCGCTTACTTGAGCCAGTTTTGAAACTATGCCTATTTCACGCAAATGTATGAAAACTGGCTCAACTATGCAAGCTAAGCTAAACTTAGTTAGTTTAGTTGACGGTGGACGATCAGCTTAAAGAACTAAGATACAAGATTTCCTTATGATGGTACGCCTTCCCACATAAAAAGCATGTAAAATGTGCTCGAAACACAAAAGAGTAAAAAGTTAATGATTACCTACATAAATTTTCCCTTTTGCGCTCTCTTCCCAGGTTGAAACATACAAAGTTCTTAATGAACTTACGAACGTAACTAAGTCAATTGTGGCGTAACTTATGAACGTGACCTAAGGCAATCACCTCAGTACTAACTTACATAGTTAATCTTAGTTTTGGAGCCAGCTCAGTTTTGACATGAGACCTTATCCTAAAAAACATTAAATCTAACATCCAGCAAGCTGCACGACCTAAAACTCAAGATACTGTCAGCTCATTTTGTGTCAATCCAGAACGCTACGCTCGAAGACTGAGAAACAGATGAAGATGATGGTGTATAATTTTTCCATCTATTAATCCGATGCTTGACACCTCAGTCGCTCGTGACCACGAGGTCTGCAAAGACACCGGAACGTCGAGTTAAAATTTAAAATATACGCAATAAATCCGGTTAAAAAGTGTTTTATTCAATCAAAGACATGTATCGATACTATTTACTAATCGATTAGTTAATAATTCGATGTGTATTAATAATAAATATTCTGATACATCATCATATTTACGCAAACCAAGGTATGAGTCTTATCAAAGAATTTGAAGGCGCTCAAGCTTATCAATAGTCAGATTTAGTTTGAAGAACCCTTTGGTTCTTATTTGAAGAAATAGAAGAAAAAAGTATGTTCAAGTTATTTAATGGGAGAAACTAAAACAATTTCATTCGCAAGATATTTGTATTAGTTCATATGTTTTTAAATTCTCATATTTGTTTTGAGGACATAATATTTTCTCTCAATTCTCTGTACGAGATTCCGTTCATACATACGAATAGGCCAATGTTAGGTTGGACTCGATCTAAAAATTCAGAAAGCTTTGTTTCCCAAAACCAATAATACTATGCAAATTTGGGATGCTGAAAAAACGAGCACATGCCACAGTGTACGACACAGAACAGTTATATAACAAGCAGCTTTGCGCAGTTTTATTCATTTTACTTTTAATAGAGTTAGCTTTGTTGTTAAGTGCAAAGACAAGTTTGTTTGCCTGGACAAGAATAGAACTTAGGGTGTCTAGTGTGACACTCATAAGCAAGTTGCGAGACGTATAAGTAAAGCGCTCTGATATTTATCAAATATGATAGGTTCTGGGCTTTAAGTCCGTAACGGAATTTCAAAACGAACTTTTTCTTACACAAGTATTCGGAAACCCGAACAACTTTTAATACTTATCTAATGCCCGACAACTTTTTATGCTTTTTAAACTAACTTTGGAGCTACATAGTTGGCATGTCAGTTTGAGTGGTATATTAAATTATAAAGGTGACTATAGTGGTGAATCTCCGTGATGTAGACAGAAGGCCAACTGATATGCAAGAATTTCAGGGTCAATACCCAATCTTAATAATATTATAAAAGTGAAAGAATGGATGGATTTAGGGAATTTTGTTCCTTAATCACGGGAGAATGGCTGTACGCATCTCGATAAAATTCTGCACAGAAAATGTTTATAAGGCAGGAATAACTCATGTTTTGACACTAGATGGCGTGGCATGTTTTTTTTATCAGTAAACTTTTAAGTCAATCACAAAATCCTACCTATCTCAGAATTATGATATCTGAAATAATTTAATTTGTTTTTTCTTTATTTATTTATTATTCATTGCTGGACTAGGAGCAAAGGAAAAACATAGAATGTGTGAAAACATAGAAAGGAATAACATGAACGAAGTCGCGAGCAACAACTAGTAGTTTATAAGATTTTCAGACTTTTGCTACTGTACTGGGTGCTTTACGGTCAATATCACTAGTATCAACTGACCAAAAGCGTAGTTTAAGTATTATTTTTATAATAAAGTTTAAAATATGATGTAAAAAATAATATATATCATAGTTCAAAAAAGCTATAACTGTACCTAATGCTACACTGTGGCATACACCTATCTGAAATAACTGCGCTTAAGTATAAACATTATATTCTACATGCTATCTTATACTATTCTTTTAGTTGCTTTTTAGTTCATATTCTTTTTTCGGAATAATATTAGTTTTCTAAATAGACTATTTCAAAATGAACTTTGTACGTATCGAAAGTTCATTTATATATTATCCGAAGAAATGGAAAATATTTTTTTTCCATTTCTTCGGATCTGAGGCTAGATTGGGACCACAAAGGGCAAAGGGACAACTTAGAAAATATATGCGCAAACTAACTTGTCTATGATAAGTAGTCAAGCCAAGGCTTAATCCAGAAAAGCCTCTTGTTTTCGTGACTACTCACGAGTTAAGAAAACTATTTAATACATACACCTCTTGATTACTACACATTGCTACACATACAGGTGTCATGAAAGACATCCGTTTTAATGCAAAAAGAAGCTTGAGAGGTCTTCTTCCTGAAATTTTATTTGCATATTCAACTCTCTATATCCTATGCTACCGCGCTTACGCTTGCCTTTTATTTTTAACAGAAACTCCGAATTATAAAAGTCTGTAGGAATAATAATACTGACAATCAGGGCATTGCTGGTGGGAAAGAAAAAAGTATTTATGCAGATAAGTTAAAATGAGTTTCAATATTGTCATGTTAACTTATCTGAAATGGAAACTTAAGTAAAATCAAGTGAACACCGTATCATTTTGTTATTAAATTTGGATTTTGGATGGTTTCATCATGACATTTTTATTTAGAGACAGCAAATATATTGTTTAGTAGAATAAATTTAACGATAAAAAATTGCAATTACACTCAAGCGCCATATTGAATCTTTAATGGGTGCAGAGGAGGTGTAGGCCCCAAACCATCAAGCTTGCTCCGTAGGTGGATATCAAATGTTGCTTAAAGACCTTCTGAATTTGAATTTAGATACAAGAGGTATGTGACCTCCAAAGCAAGGAAATTATCGTAATAAATGAAAGGTCGACTATCATCCATCCTTCTACAAATCGAGTTGAACGTAACTTGACCTGATATATCGAATTATATAAACATTAATCATTGGGCCATTATGTCTTACTTACGCCAGTCTCATATTTTTGTTTTCGATAATACATAATAATCAATGATAGCACATGAGAGGACTGGACCATGCTGGACTGGGAGCGAAAGAAAAACGTAGAATGTGCCAGTTGCTTCTCTTCCCGGGCATACTGTAAAAGTCAGTTAAGGGACAGAGGTTTTAAAGGCGTTTTTGTGGGCGATAGGCTGACCCCCTGTCACTACAGTAGTCTCTTTCCATCTTTATAATACCTCCAAATTTGTCAAACGTCATCAGATGGTCTTGTAACCCATAAGGGATACAGGCGTGACGTTATGTATGTATGTAGCACATGAGCTTGGAACGCAACTGGCTCAAAATATAATCAGAATACATAATTGTCCATAGATTTACATTCAAGAGGTAAAATAACGACGTACTTATCGGTCGGGTTAGTCTGACTTAAACGGCTTATTTTTGTTTCATTAGATCCCATGACGTTTTTCTTTATACAGGAATTGCATAATATGACGAAGATATGTAGTTTTATATAGCATAACTTGTTTTGGGTGTTACGATCGGATTTTTTGGCCTAGTCATAACTTTCAATCAACTTCGACTGTTCCATTCGTAGATCGACGGTCGACCGATTGGTGTGGTTACACCCTAACACAAACTAATACATTTTCCGCATGCGCCGTATGGCATAAATCATCCAGAATTGTAGAAAAACGATGTTATGTAAATTTATAATTGACCGATGCTTATAAAGCCAGGCTTGAAAAAAAGAGAATAATTTTATTATACTTCCACATTTGGAAAATAACCGATGCCTCAAAACGTTTAATGGCTTAATTTGCATCCATTTTTATATGTAATACCTAAGATATTCAGTCATGTTGCATATTAAACTTACCTGTATTTAACTTAGCACTATAGGTTTAACAAAGTACGTCGTTGACTATTAACGATTTAATTTATTAAGTTCATCATCATCATCACAACTTTTTGTAATGAACCCACTGCAGGGCATGAGTCTCTCCCCTGGGTGACGAGGAGGTATAGGCCATGTATCCACCATGCTGGCCCAGTGCTGGTTGATGGATGTCAGAATTTTCAGGGCGCCGAAATGGCTTCTGACAAACCCTAACGACTACCATATACAAGTATACAGCACCCGGGGCCGACTGCTTAACGTACACTCCGAAGCACGGAAGTCGTCGCGAGAAATGTATGGTCGGCGGTCACCCATCCAAATACCGACCACGCCGAACGTTGCTTAACCTGCGATATCGTATGACTCAGTAACCACGGCGCCACGACGACTTCTTGTTTCCACCGACGACTATTTATTGTTGTCACTGAAGTGCGTTCTTTACATACCTAAGATAATAAAAAAGCACAAGAGTTCTGTTTTGAATAATCACAAAAAAAAAATTATTTTAGTATTTTTAAAGGTCACTCAATCCGCACTGCGCTTCAATCTCACCTAATGGAAGATGAGCATTCGAGTATCGGAAGGAATTTAATCTTTATAATAAATGCCGCCAAATATCATCGCTCCAGTGATTTTACAACGGCGTTTAAATTTAATCAATTAAATAAGCTAGCTATGAGATTTAGTTTCGTTAGTTAATAGTATATTATGTAACAAGTGAGCGAAGTTGCTAATTACAGTCGAGGCTGTGATTTGAGCCCGAGCCGCAGGCGAGGGCTTAATAATGAGCCGAGACTGTAATTAGCAACGCTCACGAGTTATATACGACGTTTTTCAACACACTTGTGAGTAAAAGACAGACATACGTGATCATAAAATAACAAACACACTTGATAACAAAGCTGTGAATTGTGATTGAAAAATGGCGCCGAACTTCGCGCATGCGCGTAGGTTTTTTTTCCGCCAAATGTGTCAATGGCTGTATAGCATATACAGCCTATTTTACATGAAAATGTTTAATTTTGAGTGGTAAATCCAAATATTTTAATATTTTATAACAAATTATTGTAAATTGTGAATAATTTGTTTGAGATACAATTTTGTTTAACTAATATAAGGCGCAAACATTTAAAAATGTATATGGATTTGAAGTGGTATAAAACCTCTTTGTTGTTTCTGAAAAAATTTTATGTATAACCCGGATCAATAAAATATGCTCTGTTTACTCGCATTTAATTTGCACAAAGGTACAATTCAACTTTGTAGGATTCATTATATTATGCACTAGGGTATAATATATTATGCACGCGTGACTTATAGCCCAGTTTATAGTTCTAAATTCAATAGAATTAGGCTCATTTTACGAGCAAGTGTGTTGAAAATACAATTTATTTCATGGGTGATATAGAGAGTGTACAAAAAGTAAACATAAATAACATTACAAGTCTGCTACGAAACCCTTTCACTACCTCAAGTAAAAGCTAACAGCAGCTAGTTCTTCCAGGCAACCAAGTCTTGACAGGATTAGGTTATATTAAATAGTAGAATAACAGATGCTTTAGGCGATAGTATTTCTTCATATCGTGATTATATCTTAATAATTGTACATATAAGTTAGTAAGTAAAACATTTATCTGGTTTAGTTTTTTGCTTAATTCGTTAAAAGCCTCTAAAAATAACAATTAACACCCTTACTTGTCAATTTTTATAATGTTAAGTCAATTCTCCGTCCGGAGACTGTATACTACCCAAAACAAACTCTTCAGAGTTGAAATGGTCAATTAAAGTCTAACGAATGTACCAAACGATTCCCTTTTCATTGATTTTTGCTGACTATAATGTGTTGGAGGTCCGTGGAAGCAATTCAAAGAATTGGGGAAATCTTTGAAAATAAATATTTGAAATTGCACTTTTTCCTCGAACATACAAGCAAAAAAGACGCTTGCAATTGACATCGTTCTTCGGAGGGCATTCGGTCCCGGGTGTTGTATAGTTGTATACAGTAGTCATTAAGGCTTGTTTGAAGCCATTTCGACGCCCTGAAAATTCTACTTACCTGCATTGGGCCAGATGGGTGGTTTAATTATGGCCTAAACCTTCTCGTCACCCACGGGAGAAACTTATAGCCCTGAAGTGGGCTCATTAACGGTTGTCAAGTATCAAAATGGTTTCAATATATACATAAGTTAACTTCACTGACATAACTTCAAGGCGTGAAGTTATGTATGTATGTATGATAGGGTATTTCAATCAAAACTACAGAATAAGTAATAGTACCGTTCAAAACACTAGAGGTGTGACTAATATATTCATATTAGTTATACATAACAGTTACACGGCAGAAATGTTATATTCGGTAATACTAACATTTATTTTCTATGTTATTCAATAACAGTCGAATAACAGTGAGCGACGTTGCATGCAGTCATCAAAGCGCGCAATAATTATTACGACAAGATCAGTTATTTGACTGTAACCCAGTAACAGTTAAGACACCATGCTATTTATAAAGCGTTTAATTAGTTATCAGGCATATGAAAATTCGATCCTAATATAACATCTCTACAAAACACTGACACTGCTTTACAAAGACCAATCAAAGGAAAGCATTAACCAGATTAAAAACACGAACAGCATTCTGATCAGATTCAGATAAACAACAAAACAACAATTACAAAGTCAATCTATAGTAACGTTCTTTATTTGTCATTTAAAGCGACATAATTAATTCTTAATAAACCATCACATCCATCATACTTTTAACGCTTCTAAGCGTAAAAAACAAATACACATAAATAACTTACAAATACTTATCTCCAAACAAATATCATAAATTAAAAACAAATTACTGACTACATATGTGCGCGTCGAACTCTCGTATCAGGGATTCCGTCCAGAGCGTCCGCTTAAATACTTACTGACAAGACTGCAGTATAAATAAAAAAACATTATGTTTCACGGCTTAATTCTTTGCGATTTAATGTTAACATGTTGTAGTAGTACTTCCAAGCGTCAGCCTTGCACGGTTTTCAGAGATACGTTTTTTTTTTTTTTTTTTATTTGGCAACCCTGATCCCCGCTCTTGAACTCCTCTCCACTTACTTCCCCTCATCATCCCTCCTCAATAATCATTCTGTATTTCCGTGCTCAAGCCTTCGCACGTGCGTCTATAATTTATTACTTAAATTAAACGTTAGATAGATAGTCTTATAGTTTAAAAATTTAAATCTCAACTTATTATTTGTCGTTCGTAAAAATGGGGAAAAGGAAATATGAAGACATCGAGACCATACGCAAGAAGATCAGAAATTTGTACCTTATCACTATCCATGGCTCTTTACATCGCATAATTTATCACTGAATTTGAATGAGCCGAGTTTAAAACTCACACATTTACCTAGTAAGAATCTTTATTCGAGACGATGGTAAATTTCTTTGTTTAGTGATCATTATCGCTAAAATGACTTTTCGAATCCTTATTCGAAAATAAAGTTCAATGATCTTTATCACTGAATTTGAATGAACCGAGTTTAAAACTCACAAATTTACCTAGTGAGAATCTTTATTCGAGACGATGGTAAATTTCTTTGTTTAGTGATCATTATCGCTTAAATGACTTTTCGAATCCTTATTCGAAAACAAAGTTCAATGATCTTTATCACTGAATTTGAATGAGCCGAGTTTAAAACTCAAAAAGTTACCTAATTCGAATCTTTATTCGAGACTAAGGAAAATTTCTTTGTTTATTGACCATTATCGCTAAAATGACTACCCTACTGTGGCGTCCTCCGACGTGACCCACAGAGAATCAATATATTATTTCCTATTCATCAAACGTGCTCGATAAAATCAATACCAAGATAAAATCAAATATGGTTAACCTAATTATGCACGTACATCTTACTATATAAACTGTTTCTGTTTGTTAATAAATTGTCTATCAACTCGTAACTGTGTCTTGCTCTATCAACCCTTTCCTGGTCGTAATAAGTGGTGACCCCGAAGTTAGTCACGCAGCCAATGAAGCAAGAAGTTTTGAGGACCCGACCAGAAATAAAAAGGAAAATGGCTCTACGTGCTCCAGTCAATCCTGTTACATTGGAACCTGAAGTTGCCGCCAGAAATATATCGGAACGTATCCCGCGCTTCTGGCAAGACCAACCCAAATTATGGTTAACCATTTCGAAGCTATAGTCGCCGCATATAAACAAGGAGATGACTACAAGTACAATCTGGTAATCGCACAATTATCGAAGGATGAACTACGCGAAGTCAGTGACATCATCGTTAACCCTCCGGAAGAAAACAATTATAAAACTATTAAGGACCGCCTCATTTATTGTTAAGAAAATACGAAGCATAAGAGGTTTTCAACGTTTATTCTACCGGATATTTGATAACTTAAGTAATGAAGTTAACGAGGTCACTAGATATGCAAATCAGCTGACACAGATGAAAACTGAAATCGCTGCACCACGCGACGAAAGTATCGACGCAGTGAATTCCGTTCAATATCAAGGTCAAGAAGTGCATCGAGGTATTGTAACCAAGGTCAATATCATTAGCGATTCTAGAAAAAGACACATAAATGTCAACCACCATGTGCCAGAAAAAAGCAGATCAAACGACGGAAAAAAGCTCATTGAGAAAGTTACTGAGCTGACAATGCCTGCAACAATTATCAGAGCAAATCATCCTATCGTTGAAACTGTTTCACAGGAAAGTAGCATAAGAAAATTACTGGAAAATATGAAGATATAACCAAGGCAGCAACCAAAACATCTAACTTCAAGCTCAAAAGAGGAACACCTGCAACATCTGGACATAATTTTTAAAGGCCTACATGAACTTGGGATAACGATTAACATAGAATAATGCGAATTTCTCAAGACCGAACTCGATTTCTTAGGTTATCATATAACGAGCCAAGGAATCACTCCAACGGATGAGAAAGCAAAAGCTATTCGTCTTAATTGATATTATGGTCTTACGTAATCATAGTAAATTGCTAGGTTTGCAAATATTTCTAATATTATGTCAACAAAAAAATAGTGTTTTGCTTGAAATTGTTATGTAGTATTTAATTTTAGAGTAAGAATATTGAATTGTTATTTTGTATTTACTTTTTTAAGGGGGGAGTATCTGTGGCGTCCTCCGACGTGACCCACAGAGAATCAATATATTATTTCCTATTCATCAAACGTGCTCGATAAAATCAATACCAAGATAAAATCAAATATGGTTAACCTAATTATGCACGTACATCTTACTATATAAACTGTTTCTGTTTGTTAATAAATTGTCTACCAACTCGTAACTGTGTCTTGCTCTATCAACCCTTTCCTGGTCGTAATACCTACTTTTTGCATTTTATGCTCGTAGGTGCTAAAAACACTTCTTTCGAATTATTATTCGAGACGCTGACTACTTTCGTCTTTTCAGTGCCATCTACCTCAAAACATCCACCAGTAGATGAGGTTGAGGATATAGAATTGGATAGCGATATCTTAGAGATGTTGGGAGATGCTCCTAAGATTGCTGAAGAACTAGGAAAACCTTTACATAAGGAAATTTCAACCCGGTGCGGTGGTCTGAAATCCTTTTAAAGGGACTACCCAAAGAGACAAGAGATAAAATCCTAGAGGATTATCTTATTCCTAGTAATTGTCAACTACTCCTTGCCCCTGCTCTGAATCCGGAAGCAAAAGTGGCAGTTATCGAAGCGGTCTCTAAACGGGATTCCTCCCTCATGTTTAGGCAAAAACAAACTGGTGTGGCTATAGCAGCTCTGGGAAGAGCTACCGAAACATAGGATCATCTTCATTAATACCACAGAAGCAACAAATAATTAAGCCGCTTAGTGACGCTTGTCGCATTCTATGCGACTTGCCTTTTAATGCAACCCGTACACGTAGGAATTTCGTTCTTTCTTCTATAAACGCTTCACTTAAAGAAGCACTAATAGACACAACATGAGACAAGTTGTTGTATGGAGACAATGTTACCGAAAAACTAAGGGCTACTAAGTCCATTCAGCGGTCAGGAGAAGAGCTGAAAAATACTCGAATACCTCCTTTTAAGAATAATATGTTTCCGAAGCCCAGTTACCATGCCAATAATAATAAGAACCATTTAAACTGGAAAAGTCAACACCGCAAGACTCCCAACAAGCAGGAGAACTTGCAGCGTCGGCCTCCACCCTCGACTGCTCGTCAGCAGTTTCGCAACAAACAGCCTTATCAACGACCATCGGACGAGCCCCCTCAGGGGACACGCAGAGGAGATAAATATCGAGGTATGCTATGCCGGTCGGCTTAAATATTTTGTTAATAAGTGGTCACAAATTACTAAAGACCCCACTTCACTGTCATGGCTGTCAGGTTATCATACCATTTACATCAATTCCATCGAATTCCGATTGTCACTGTCAGTCTGTTTTTTCCAAAATCCACACAAGAGAGCTTAGATTTCGACCAATCATTACACAACCTAATAAGCAATGGTGCCATCTCGAAATGTAGGTACTTATATTGAAGGTCAATTTTTATCCAGTATATTTCTTGTACCTAATAGACACAGCCTAATGGTGATAAAAGGTTTATATTGAATTTAAAAAAGTTAAATAAATTTGTACTTGCTAGTCATTTTAAAATGAAAGATTACAGAACAGCGTCAAAATTAATAGCTGAAAACTGCTACAGGGCAACAATAGACTTAAAAGATGCATACTTCTTTGTTCCGACAAATGAAGCTCACAAAAAATATCTTCGATTCAAATACAACAATATATTATATGAATTCAATTGTTTACCGTTCGGCCTTTGTACCGCACCTCTCGTGTTTACTAAATTAATGAAACCAGTTATAGAATACCTGCGTAGTCGGGGTATGATTTCAGTTATTTATTTAGATAACATTTTTTTATCGGAAAGACTTACCCGGAGTGTGTCACTAATGTATCTACAACTATAGATCTATTACAGAGCTTGGGTTTTTTGATTAACTTTTCAAAAAGTTGTTTAATACCTAAACGTGAATGTAAGTTCTTGGGCTTCACTTTCGACTCAAAGCAGATGATTTTAAAACTACCCGAGGAAAAGAAAATAAAATTGAAAGATTTTATAAATAGATTTCTTTGTATAAAACGATGCAAGTTACGCGAATTCGCTAAACTCATTGGTTATTTAATTTTCGCATGTCCAGCAATAACTTATTCGTGGTTATATACAAAAAAGCGTTTATTAAAAAATCCAAACTACGATCAGACAATTGATATCTTAATTACCCTACATGAAGAATTATATTGGTGGTTAGGAAACATAGATATAGGCCATTCATCACTCAAACCGAACAACTTTGTTTTAGATTTTTTTCTGATGCCTCCTCTACGGGATGGGGAGCGTATTGTGATACAGTTAGATGTTGTGCGGTTTAGTGGCACATGCGGCCACTTCCACTGCTAGCAGAGTCGGTGTCAATATTGATGTCATACGGAAAACCGCAGGATGGAGTAATACATCCTCGTTATTTGCCAAATCCTACAACAAAGAAATTGTATCGGATGCCAATCAATTTGCAACTAGTATTTTATGTAACTCCTTAGAATAAATAGATGTATATTTGTGATTTATTACTGTTGGTTATACTCTAACAATACAGTTTTACTTATACCTATACTGCAAAAATAATTCACATTAAAATACTCTGAACATCCTACAACATGTTAACATTAAATCGCAAAGAATTAAGCCGTGAAACATAATTAAGGATCAAACGAACTTACCCAGTGAAGTTCGATCACAATTATGTGAACGGCTTAATTCGAAGCGATTGATATAAACCCGCCCAAACAGTATTCCTTTAAAGTAATATCATCCACCCATAATTGATGTGAATTATTTTTATGGGTACTACCTAGGAACTTTAGCTCTAAACAAAATGATTATTGAGGAGGGATGATGAGGGGAAGTAAGTGGAGAGGAGTTCAAGAGCGGGGATCAGGGTTCAGGGGAAAAAAAAAACGTATCTCTGAAAACCGTGCAAGGCTGACGCTTGGAAGTACTACTACAACATGTTAACATTAAATCGCTTCGAATTAAGCCGTTCACATAATTGTGATCGAACTTCACTTGGTAAGTTCGTTTGATCCTTAATTATATGACACTGTAATTAAATAAACTTTGCGCACTTGAATAAGCCAATAGCGCCATTTAGTGTCTGCGGTAGGAAACGTGCTGTACTTATGAGTTACTCCATAAATATTTTTTTTGTATTTGTTGTTACAGCGGCAAAAGAAATAGGTACATAATTTGTGAAAATTGACAGACAGGCGGAAAGTGGACTCTTCGTCGTTTTACCATTTGCGTACAGAACTCTAAGAAAGTAGCTTCAAAAGAACGAAAACTTCATATGGAATATTTGCGTCACTTTAGTAACATACTGCGGCCATACATCTTCTCGTAATTCAAAATGTCAGCGACGGTTGAGGAGCATGCGGTGAGCGGTTCCTTTATTTTCCCGCATCCGTTTTTCAGTTCTATAAAAGGAAGATTTGATACTTTTTGAATATCTCCGATCTGTGTTCTACTTGTGGCAGTGCTTCGAAATTTATGGGATAGAATTTAAAAGACAATTTTCTTGTTAATTTTCTCAATGTTTGTGTATAGTTTTGATAGCTACTCTGGATTTAATCATCGACTTTTTCTTGGTTTCTTGGTTTGTAAGATTGATTTTTGTGTTTTCACGATTAAGTGCCGATTTTTCAATTGTCAGATAAAGGTTATCTAATGAATAAAGTATTACCCGACAACTTCAAACTCGTCTCAAAAAATGATGACGCTCTGTCATAGCATTTTTAATTTGCATGTATTAGGATTACGGATTTTTAAAACCCAAATTTTTGTTAAACTATCAAATAATAAATAAATAAATATTTTTGACACTCACACAACATTATCTAGCCCAAATTAAGTTTCTTAAAGAACTTGCGTTATGGATACTAGATAACTGATATACTTAAGAAATATATAAACATACATATTGAATAAATACATATTTTTTATTAGAATAAACTTAAATAAACATATAAACTTCCATGACTTGACGACTAATATCTGTGTTCATCACACAAATATCCGCCGCCTCCGGGATTCGAACCCAGGACCTCTGGCATAGAAGGCAATATATGTTACCGCTACACCAGCCGGTCGTCAAAGTAGGTTTAAAAAATATCAATTATTTTACTTAAAATTTCTTTTATAAACAATTGTTGTTTTATTGATAATTATTTCATCCAGTTCATCATCAATTGATTTCAGAATATGGTTATCTCAACTGTCATACTTACAATAACAAAACTAAAATGTCAGTTCAGATTTGTAAATATACATCATCAATCACTCGTTTTCATTTTATTTTAATAAGTAATGATATCAATAGACAAAGAGTCATTGTGAAATATGGGATAATATCCGTTATGCGTTATGCTGCAGTTGCTTTGAAATGTAAGACGCCTAAAACCCAGGGGGCGTCGACATTGTATGGAGATAGTGCAGACTACATACTGGAGACAGAGTGAAAAAGACAGAACACAAGAAATCTTCGCTTTTATTAGAAATAACATTAAACGAAAACTTTACATGACTTCTTCATAATTTTTAAATAATTTAACAAATATTTAAAGGGACCGTATTACATAATCGAATGAATTAGCGAATCGATGTTATTTGAATATAGCAACACAGACATAAAAAGAAATGTCAAAAATTAACGTCTACTTCACAATGTGAAAATATTTTTTCGCGATTGCGGTTTTGCGATATTTTTAAATTGTGTTTGTGTTTTAAGTTTTCTTGTGATTTAGTCGACTTTTCTCCCCCTGATTGCTTGAAAAAACTCGCGTCAGTGTGAATTTGTATTTTTAAGAAACAGTGTCAATTTATCCACACTTTTTGTTGTATTACTTTAAACAAAATAAAAGTATCAAAAACTTATTTATTGTTTTACTTATTGTTCATCAAGTTAACCTTATATTTAGCCAGTCGCAATAAAAATAAGCAAACCTTACAGAACTGATGGTATGGTATTTCACCTAACAAGTTGTAAGTATTTGCTTATTTTTATTCAGACCAGAGCAAGTTGAAATCTCGAAGTCGTTTGAACTGTTTGAAATTCCCGCCATATTAGCTATGTGGACCGTTTTCAGATGGCGTCTAGTCTTAACTTTTAATGTATGAAGTTGTACTTCTTCTCTTGAGTATATGTGTTCTATGCCTAAAACTTCCTAAGACGCCTGGGTGTTGTGCTTATTTATTTCCACTTCAGTTTACGGTGTGATACATGATACGAAAAGTGCAACCCCGAATTTCACGTCCCCATAAGTTTACAAATACGAATCGCATAACAACGAAGGCACGCTTACAGACAGTAAGTAAATGAAAAAGAGAAAAATAACACTGGTGTGGATTCTAAGATGTGCCAGTCAGCCTAACATTGTTGCTCCAGCAGCCTTTTTAGATAATGTTGTAGTTAGGTTAGATCAATAAATAATAAAAAATAATTCTGGTATTTTATTTTCTTCTTCAGTTTGAGCAATTGACTAACTACATATTTACAAAGAAATATTACATTCTTGGATTTATTTACAAAGGATTTTAAGGATAAGGGGATGACCTATAGGGGATGATATATAGGAAGATGTTAGGTCTGGGGAACTAGAGGGGAAAGATATCGTAAAGATAAGGTGTAGGCAGTTAAAAATATGTGCTCCACTGTTCCTGTCCGCAGTCACATATTGGGTTGAGTGAATTGGTTAGGTACGTTTTTTTGGAAACAGTAAGGGCGTTGGATGCCGCCATAAAATTTACCTAGTAGGTACCTACACTAAGGGTTTTGTCCCACTCGTTGCTCCAATTTAGTCCAATAACTCAGCCAGTGTGATAAGACCTTAGGATAAGTACCCACCCTTTAGTATTCCAAGGACCCTAATTACGACACCATCTGTAGTAAAACAGACTACTAAAAACTAATACTTACCAAACCTGAATGACTCAAAAACGAACACAAAACTACCAATAAATGTTTTTCAATGAAATAGTAAAATGATAGCAAAAATAACCAAAACACGAATAACTATAACACTAATAATCTAAACCTGAAACTATTCGTCGAATAACGCGGCTATGCGCCGGTTGAATCAGTAAGTGTCGGTTATTTGTCGGTTAGCAGTGTTATCGGACAGATATGTCTTATTAGAGGATTCAAAAATTTAAATAAATCCTTCCTGACGAATAAAAGCTGTCTGTCGATTATCCAAACATTGAAAAATTGGAAAATAGTATTATAGAAAACAACTTAATTTCGCCGGGTAATACTTTATTCGACAAAAAACTTTCATGCTGCGATTGAAAAGTCGGCCCTTAATAAAGTAAATTATAAACTTGTTTAGCCTTATTTATGACGATCTTTATTAGTTCACAATAAAGTTATTTTTACTGGTCAATTAACCCACGTTTGATCTCAATGTCACAAGTAAGTGAGGATGGAGTCCGAGATAGGTTGAGGAATGAACAAGCTGTTCATGAAATATTGTTGAAAAACATCATTGTCAGAGTGGTGATATTTGTCGGCAGGCTTTATATGAAGAGTGTTTGTTAGCTTGCTGAGCCCTGAAGCAGCCCTTGCTCCAAGCAGGTCACTCGTATTGACGCTTATATGAACACTCTTATTAATAGGGCTAAATTCAACTAACCCTACGCTGCAGAAAAGTATTTTAAAGTAACATGAGGAGTAAATGGCGTTGTGTGAATTTAAGTCGTGCAACAATTAATATAATAAAAAAATAAGAAACAATATTATTTTATCAGAAGAAAATAATTAATTAACTATTCGTCGTCCGCATACTAAAACTACCCTTCTAATAAACACGGACTGAACATTAGCCCAAACATCAATCTCTTGATGGACAAACTTGTAAGATCTTCCAACTTGTTCTTCACAAGGACGGTCTCCACTTGATCCCAAAACTTTGATAAGATATTTGATAATAGCTCTCAATAAGTAATAATAGCAATTTCATAAAAATGTTGAATTCTAAATAAAACTACTTTTTAACCGGATTAATCGCGTATAATTTATATTTTACATTTTAACTCGACGTTTCGGTGTCTTTGCAAAATGTAAAATGTAAAATATAAATTATACGCGATTAATCCGGTTAAAAAGTAGTTTTATTTAAATTATGAATCGTGAAAACTTAAGACAATACAATGTTGAATTCTATCAACTTAGTTTATAAATTCAGTTTGGATGATAAAACATATATCAAAATAGATTAAAGATAATTTATCTTATATATTTATAAGAGAAACAACTGTGTCTAATTATAAAAAAAAAGATTCGCTGAGATATAAAAAATTCTATTTCATGGGTTCATTCAATTCTATATGGCTTGAAGAGCCACGATTCAAAACAGCACCATATCTCAAATATGAAATTCAATCCTACTTACATTATATTATATCTCTACATTTTATAAAAGAGATTATCTGTATCTGTATCAGAATTTTGATGATATTTTGACACACATCAAAATATCATCAAAATTCGTTAAAAAATCAAACCTTTTTTAACAAAAGAATTTAAAAATACAATTGTTTTTCTGGGTAAAAAGAGATGTAATCCTTGTTAACACTCATTCAGAAATCTGACCAACTTGATTCAGTGTTTTTCTGACATCTTCATTAATACCACAGAAGCAACAAATAATTAAGCCGCTTAGTGACGCTTGTCGCATTCTATGCGACTTGCCTTTTAATGCAACCCGTACACGTAGGAATTTCGTTCTTTCTTCTATAAACGCTTCACTTAAAGAAGCACTAATAGACACAACATGAGACAAGTTGTTGTATGGAGACAATGTTACCGAAAAACTAAGGGCTACTAAGTCCATTCAGCGGTCAGGAGAAGAGCTGAAAAATACTCGAATACCTCCTTTTAAGAATAATATGTTTCCGAAGCCCAGTTACCATGCCAATAATAATAAGAACCATTTAAACTGGAAAAGTCAACACCGCAAGACTCCCAACAAGCAGGAGAACTTGCAGCGTCGGCCTCCACCCTCGACTGCTCGTCAGCAGTTTCGCAACAAACAGCCTTATCAACGACCATCGGACGAGCCCCCTCAGGGGACACGCAGAGGAGATAAATATCGAGGTATGCTATGCCGGTCGGCTTAAATATTTTGTTAATAAGTGGTCACAAATTACTAAAGACCCCACTTCACTGTCATGGCTGTCAGGTTATCATACCATTTACATCAATTCCATCGAATTCCGATTGTCACTGTCAGTCTGTTTTTTCCAAAATCCACACAAGAGAGCTTAGATTTCGACCAATCATTACACAACCTAATAAGCAATGGTGCCATCTCGAAATGTAGGTACTTATATTGAAGGTCAATTTTTATCCAGTATATTTCTTGTACCTAATAGACACAGCCTAATGGTGATAAAAGGTTTATATTGAATTTAAAAAAGTTAAATAAATTTGTACTTGCTAGTCATTTTAAAATGAAAGATTACAGAACAGCGTCAAAATTAATAGCTGAAAACTGCTACAGGGCAACAATAGACTTAAAAGATGCATACTTCTTTGTTCCGACAAATGAAGCTCACAAAAAATATCTTCGATTCAAATACAACAATATATTATATGAATTCAATTGTTTACCGTTCGGCCTTTGTACCGCACCTCTCGTGTTTACTAAATTAATGAAACCAGTTATAGAATACCTGCGTAGTCGGGGTATGATTTCAGTTATTTATTTAGATAACATTTTTTTATCGGAAAGACTTACCCGGAGTGTGTCACTAATGTATCTACAACTATAGATCTATTACAGAGCTTGGGTTTTTTGATTAACTTTTCAAAAAGTTGTTTAATACCTAAACGTGAATGTAAGTTCTTGGGCTTCACTTTCGACTCAAAGCAGATGATTTTAAAACTACCCGAGGAAAAGAAAATAAAATTGAAAGATTTTATAAATAGATTTCTTTGTATAAAACGATGCAAGTTACGCGAATTCGCTAAACTCATTGGTTATTTAATTTTCGCATGTCCAGCAATAACTTATTCGTGGTTATATACAAAAAAGCGTTTATTAAAAAATCCAAACTACGATCAGACAATTGATATCTTAATTACCCTACATGAAGAATTATATTGGTGGTTAGGAAACATAGATATAGGCCATTCATCACTCAAACCGAACAACTTTGTTTTAGATTTTTTTCTGATGCCTCCTCTACGGGATGGGGAGCGTATTGTGATACAGTTAGATGTTGTGCGGTTTAGTGGCACATGCGGCCACTTCCACTGCTAGCAGAGTCGGTGTCAATATTGATGTCATACGGAAAACCGCAGGATGGAGTAATACATCCTCGTTATTTGCCAAATCCTACAACAAAGAAATTGTATCGGATGCCAATCAATTTGCAACTAGTATTTTATGTAACTCCTTAGAATAAATAGATGTATATTTGTGATTTATTACTGTTGGTTATACTCTAACAATACAGTTTTACTTATACCTATACTGCAAAAATAATTCACATTAAAATACTCTGAACATCCTACAACATGTTAACATTAAATCGCAAAGAATTAAGCCGTGAAACATAATTAAGGATCAAACGAACTTACCCAGTGAAGTTCGATCACAATTATGTGAACGGCTTAATTCGAAGCGATTGATATAAACCCGCCCAAACAGTATTCCTTTAAAGTAATATCATCCACCCATAATTGATGTGAATTATTTTTATGGGTACTACCTAGGAACTTTAGCTCTAAACAAAATGATTATTGAGGAGGGATGATGAGGGGAAGTAAGTGGAGAGGAGTTCAAGAGCGGGGATCAGGGTTCAGGGGAAAAAAAAAACGTATCTCTGAAAACCGTGCAAGGCTGACGCTTGGAAGTACTACTACAACATGTTAACATTAAATCGCTTCGAATTAAGCCGTTCACATAATTGTGATCGAACTTCACTTGGTAAGTTCGTTTGATCCTTAATTATATGACACTGTAATTAAATAAACTTTGCGCACTTGAATAAGCCAATAGCGCCATTTAGTGTCTGCGGTAGGAAACGTGCTGTACTTATGAGTTACTCCATAAATATTTTTTTTGTATTTGTTGTTACAGCGGCAAAAGAAATAGGTACATAATTTGTGAAAATTGACAGACAGGCGGAAAGTGGACTCTTCGTCGTTTTACCATTTGCGTACAGAACTCTAAGAAAGTAGCTTCAAAAGAACGAAAACTTCATATGGAATATTTGCGTCACTTTAGTAACATACTGCGGCCATACATCTTCTCGTAATTCAAAATGTCAGCGACGGTTGAGGAGCATGCGGTGAGCGGTTCCTTTATTTTCCCGCATCCGTTTTTCAGTTCTATAAAAGGAAGATTTGATACTTTTTGAATATCTCCGATCTGTGTTCTACTTGTGGCAGTGCTTCGAAATTTATGGGATAGAATTTAAAAGACAATTTTCTTGTTAATTTTCTCAATGTTTGTGTATAGTTTTGATAGCTACTCTGGATTTAATCATCGACTTTTTCTTGGTTTCTTGGTTTGTAAGATTGATTTTTGTGTTTTCACGATTAAGTGCCGATTTTTCAATTGTCAGATAAAGGTTATCTAATGAATAAAGTATTACCCGACAACTTCAAACTCGTCTCAAAAAATGATGACGCTCTGTCATAGCATTTTTAATTTGCATGTATTAGGATTACGGATTTTTAAAACCCAAATTTTTGTTAAACTATCAAATAATAAATAAATAAATATTTTTGACACTCACACAACATTATCTAGCCCAAATTAAGTTTCTTAAAGAACTTGCGTTATGGATACTAGATAACTGATATACTTAAGAAATATATAAACATACATATTGAATAAATACATATTTTTTATTAGAATAAACTTAAATAAACATATAAACTTCCATGACTTGACGACTAATATCTGTGTTCATCACACAAATATCCGCCGCCTCCGGGATTCGAACCCAGGACCTCTGGCATAGAAGGCAATATATGTTACCGCTACACCAGCCGGTCGTCAAAGTAGGTTTAAAAAATATCAATTATTTTACTTAAAATTTCTTTTATAAACAATTGTTGTTTTATTGATAATTATTTCATCCAGTTCATCATCAATTGATTTCAGAATATGGTTATCTCAACTGTCATACTTACAATAACAAAACTAAAATGTCAGTTCAGATTTGTAAATATACATCATCAATCACTCGTTTTCATTTTATTTTAATAAGTAATGATATCAATAGACAAAGAGTCATTGTGAAATATGGGATAATATCCGTTATGCGTTATGCTGCAGTTGCTTTGAAATGTAAGACGCCTAAAACCCAGGGGGCGTCGACATTGTATGGAGATAGTGCAGACTACATACTGGAGACAGAGTGAAAAAGACAGAACACAAGAAATCTTCGCTTTTATTAGAAATAACATTAAACGAAAACTTTACATGACTTCTTCATAATTTTTAAATAATTTAACAAATATTTAAAGGGACCGTATTACATAATCGAATGAATTAGCGAATCGATGTTATTTGAATATAGCAACACAGACATAAAAAGAAATGTCAAAAATTAACGTCTACTTCACAATGTGAAAATATTTTTTCGCGATTGCGGTTTTGCGATATTTTTAAATTGTGTTTGTGTTTTAAGTTTTCTTGTGATTTAGTCGACTTTTCTCCCCCTGATTGCTTGAAAAAACTCGCGTCAGTGTGAATTTGTATTTTTAAGAAACAGTGTCAATTTATCCACACTTTTTGTTGTATTACTTTAAACAAAATAAAAGTATCAAAAACTTATTTATTGTTTTACTTATTGTTCATCAAGTTAACCTTATATTTAGCCAGTCGCAATAAAAATAAGCAAACCTTACAGAACTGATGGTATGGTATTTCACCTAACAAGTTGTAAGTATTTGCTTATTTTTATTCAGACCAGAGCAAGTTGAAATCTCGAAGTCGTTTGAACTGTTTGAAATTCCCGCCATATTAGCTATGTGGACCGTTTTCAGATGGCGTCTAGTCTTAACTTTTAATGTATGAAGTTGTACTTCTTCTCTTGAGTATATGTGTTCTATGCCTAAAACTTCCTAAGACGCCTGGGTGTTGTGCTTATTTATTTCCACTTCAGTTTACGGTGTGATACATGATACGAAAAGTGCAACCCCGAATTTCACGTCCCCATAAGTTTACAAATACGAATCGCATAACAACGAAGGCACGCTTACAGACAGTAAGTAAATGAAAAAGAGAAAAATAACACTGGTGTGGATTCTAAGATGTGCCAGTCAGCCTAACATTGTTGCTCCAGCAGCCTTTTTAGATAATGTTGTAGTTAGGTTAGATCAATAAATAATAAAAAATAATTCTGGTATTTTATTTTCTTCTTCAGTTTGAGCAATTGACTAACTACATATTTACAAAGAAATATTACATTCTTGGATTTATTTACAAAGGATTTTAAGGATAAGGGGATGACCTATAGGGGATGATATATAGGAAGATGTTAGGTCTGGGGAACTAGAGGGGAAAGATATCGTAAAGATAAGGTGTAGGCAGTTAAAAATATGTGCTCCACTGTTCCTGTCCGCAGTCACATATTGGGTTGAGTGAATTGGTTAGGTACGTTTTTTTGGAAACAGTAAGGGCGTTGGATGCCGCCATAAAATTTACCTAGTAGGTACCTACACTAAGGGTTTTGTCCCACTCGTTGCTCCAATTTAGTCCAATAACTCAGCCAGTGTGATAAGACCTTAGGATAAGTACCCACCCTTTAGTATTCCAAGGACCCTAATTACGACACCATCTGTAGTAAAACAGACTACTAAAAACTAATACTTACCAAACCTGAATGACTCAAAAACGAACACAAAACTACCAATAAATGTTTTTCAATGAAATAGTAAAATGATAGCAAAAATAACCAAAACACGAATAACTATAACACTAATAATCTAAACCTGAAACTATTCGTCGAATAACGCGGCTATGCGCCGGTTGAATCAGTAAGTGTCGGTTATTTGTCGGTTAGCAGTGTTATCGGACAGATATGTCTTATTAGAGGATTCAAAAATTTAAATAAATCCTTCCTGACGAATAAAAGCTGTCTGTCGATTATCCAAACATTGAAAAATTGGAAAATAGTATTATAGAAAACAACTTAATTTCGCCGGGTAATACTTTATTCGACAAAAAACTTTCATGCTGCGATTGAAAAGTCGGCCCTTAATAAAGTAAATTATAAACTTGTTTAGCCTTATTTATGACGATCTTTATTAGTTCACAATAAAGTTATTTTTACTGGTCAATTAACCCACGTTTGATCTCAATGTCACAAGTAAGTGAGGATGGAGTCCGAGATAGGTTGAGGAATGAACAAGCTGTTCATGAAATATTGTTGAAAAACATCATTGTCAGAGTGGTGATATTTGTCGGCAGGCTTTATATGAAGAGTGTTTGTTAGCTTGCTGAGCCCTGAAGCAGCCCTTGCTCCAAGCAGGTCACTCGTATTGACGCTTATATGAACACTCTTATTAATAGGGCTAAATTCAACTAACCCTACGCTGCAGAAAAGTATTTTAAAGTAACATGAGGAGTAAATGGCGTTGTGTGAATTTAAGTCGTGCAACAATTAATATAATAAAAAAATAAGAAACAATATTATTTTATCAGAAGAAAATAATTAATTAACTATTCGTCGTCCGCATACTAAAACTACCCTTCTAATAAACACGGACTGAACATTAGCCCAAACATCAATCTCTTGATGGACAAACTTGTAAGATCTTCCAACTTGTTCTTCACAAGGACGGTCTCCACTTGATCCCAAAACTTTGATAAGATATTTGATAATAGCTCTCAATAAGTAATAATAGCAATTTCATAAAAATGTTGAATTCTAAATAAAACTACTTTTTAACCGGATTAATCGCGTATAATTTATATTTTACATTTTAACTCGACGTTTCGGTGTCTTTGCAAAATGTAAAATGTAAAATATAAATTATACGCGATTAATCCGGTTAAAAAGTAGTTTTATTTAAATTATGAATCGTGAAAACTTAAGACAATACAATGTTGAATTCTATCAACTTAGTTTATAAATTCAGTTTGGATGATAAAACATATATCAAAATAGATTAAAGATAATTTATCTTATATATTTATAAGAGAAACAACTGTGTCTAATTATAAAAAAAAAGATTCGCTGAGATATAAAAAATTCTATTTCATGGGTTCATTCAATTCTATATGGCTTGAAGAGCCACGATTCAAAACAGCACCATATCTCAAATATGAAATTCAATCCTACTTACATTATATTATATCTCTACATTTTATAAAAGAGATTATCTGTATCTGTATCAGAATTTTGATGATATTTTGACACACATCAAAATATCATCAAAATTCGTTAAAAAATCAAACCTTTTTTAACAAAAGAATTTAAAAATACAATTGTTTTTCTGGGTAAAAAGAGATGTAATCCTTGTTAACACTCATTCAGAAATCTGACCAACTTGATTCAGTGTTTTTCTGACTTTTCGAAGAAGGAGTTCATTCATAAAGATGCGGAGGGGATTATCAGAAGTTTTACGGGCAAGAATTGTTATATTGAGGGCAGAAGGACATTCTACGTGAGAAATAGCACGCAGACTGGCTGTATCCCAATCTTGTGTCGTGATCTCGTTTCGGAATGAGAGGTTTTCTGACAGCTCATTAAAAAAACAAAACTGTACAAAATTGGTACAAAAGGCTTCGATAGATGGCGCTGTACAAAAGGCGAAGGCAAAGAATTTATTCCACACTGCGTTTTTAAATCAGAAATTGAATGTATAAATAACCATAGATAGTAGATACCACTTACCTACATTATAGTACCTACACAGACTTAACGCCCTTGAGCTTTTTAAAAATGCCATCTATAGAGGTTTTTTGAACTAATTTTTATGAGCTGTCAGAAAACTCCCCATTGTATAACTTTTCGCGGCGTGTATAACTTTGCTGATCGACCTCGCATAAAATAAAATATATACTTTTTTTATTTCAAAAAGTGTATCTGTTTATAAAAAAATGATACGTAAGCATAATTCCTTTGAAATGTAAAATTTAAAAAAAAACTAACTTTTGCTAGTGATCTCAAACTTTTTTTGATGTATACCTACATGTTACGCGTATGTTACGCGTAGTTTTTGGGGCTTCTGGAAAGATCTTGTTTTTTTGTTAAACAATGTCTAATGTTAGGTTAGAATAACTAACTTTTGTTGACCGGTTTTTACTCACACGTTATCGTCAAAAATGTCCGAATAGTTTTGTTCCTGTTATCTTGAATTGATTTGATTTGCAGTTCTCGGGCTTAGCTATAGGTTTATAATGTAACTAATAGGTACTGTAGGTGTGCTTCTTATTTTGATTTTTGTAAGCTAAACTATGGGCTTAAACATCATGATGCTTTAGATACCTACGAGCCGCGTTTTCATTGACGTTGTCTACGAAGCCGGTAAAAATAAAAGCTGGAAGACTTCGATGGCAAAGACAACAAACTGCACCCGAGCAGACACAGGCACTACAGCTAGTAAATTATAAAAATAAACGTCTGTCTGTTACTATGTTCTTGGTTTTCTTTTGAACTACTCAATAGATCTTGATTTGGTTTCGTCTGAGAGTAGTTCTCCAGGGCTCAATTTAGGCTATTTATGACACATCACGCACAGTTTTGTTAATGTCCGAAAAAATATCGATTAAAAGAGAATTTAACTTTTTATATACCTGATAGCTGTTATAACAAAAAAACGAAAAAAATAGACAGGGACAGAAAGCTTCTTTTATCTAACAAAGAGAGTTAGTCATCCAGCTTCTTTGTTTTATACTCGACAGAAATAGAGCATACGTCATCATTGTCATCAACCTCCTGTGATACAGTACTAACCTCATTAACTAACCGGATCCTATATAGGTACGTAAGTTTAAAGCAATTTCTGTATTAACAATAGCGTTATCAACCTACGCGTTTTACTTATAAGTCCAGCCTAATTAACGAGTATCATAACAAAACGAACATTTGCTTGCAAATACAAATGACTGCGAAACGCAACAAATCAGTTCATATAAGGTATAAAGCCTTAGTGGGAGATTAATAGATAGTTATAATATTTAACAACAGTAACTGGAGCACATTTTTTTTTTTTTGTTTTTCCGCCAAGGAAAATCGTTTGGCACCCACTTTAACCAGTAAAGCTAGCTTTAGCGGGAGGAGGATGAATCCTATTACGGCCGAATGGGCATTCTATAAGCTATTAACCCAGTGGCTAATGGCAAATAGAATGCCCAGACAGTGTGGAGACTCTCTCAGATAGGCTGAGCATACCCACTAAACATCCCCCTTTTGACTCACCTTGATTAAGGCCACTAGTCATCGTCGGAACGACAGCCAATTGGAGCGAGAGGCTGCGTAGTGAGCGGCATCCAGACGGCTGCCACCAAAAGGAACTGAAAGCGAGAAAAACAAAGCTAAGATTAGCAGAAATGACAAAGCTGAAACTAAGAGATTATCTAGAGTGATCAGACTCACTCTGAGATAGGAATGCTGGAAAGAAGGACTACGTTTAGAAACGTTGAGCTTGCTGGAGTTTCCTGATAAGGGGAGCGAACTTGGTTAGGACCGGAAGAGCACCGTTGAAACCCTCTGGGCTGGCGTCGATAGCGGCGCCGAAAGCCAGGATCTCGTCGATGGGAGCGAGCGGGATCCAGAACGCCATGCGGTCTTGAGACCCTTTTGCGTTCTGGCACTGGGAAGCCGATTTGGCGGCCGGTTGTGATTGAGTCGCAACCCGGCTGCGCTGAACTGAAACGATAGGAGTAAAGGCCTTGTGGGCCTTTGAACTGACTGGAGGAGCGTCCGAGCTAGGCTGCGGTCGCTCTCTCCAGTTCTCGATGGGCTTCACGGTAGCCCTGGCAGCACGCGGTGCCTTGGGGCAGCCGCGAAAGTTTGCTGTGTGGCCTGACTGGCCGCACAAGACGCAGGACGGAGCGGTGGGCGATTCGGGAGTGCGAGAGCACTCCTTAGTCCCATGCGGATCTAGGCACTTGACGCACCTAGGGGAAGCAAAACAGTTTGCCGCCGCATGACCATACAGTTGGCAGCGGTGGCACTGACCTGGGAAACCACGCTTGTGTGGAGCTTCGACTCGGATGTTGGAGAGACCGCACACGGTGAGCTTGCCTCTGAAAATGGACTGCCCTTGCGGGCTCTTCGCTAGGATTACTAGCGCAAGTGGGAACTGCTTGCCTCGGCGGCTGTGCATTTTGTGCACAGATTCGACGGGGAAGCCTTGAGAAGACAAGTCCTCTTGGATTTGCTCGTTCGAGAGCTCGAACGGCACGTTCCTGAGGACAACACGAATCTTACGCTCCTCAGGGAGGGCGTAAGTGTGGTACTCGAGCTTCTTGTCAGCAAGAAGAGTTGGAATCGCTACCCGGCGGGGTAGTTTTCCGTTTGCACGTGGAGGAATCAACCGACATAAATTCTGACGTAGTATCAACACACTCGACATCTGGGGACGCCGGAGAATCTGTTGGAAAACTGAGAGAAGGCGGAGTGGCCGGGAGGGTCGCAGATCGTGCCTGAACGGCTGATGCGATTTGCTGACTCAATAACGAAAACATCTGTTGCTGAGCATTCTGCATTTGAAGGAGTTGGAGTTGAGTCTGACTTACCAGATCCCGGAGTTCTTGCACTTCTCCGGGCCTAGCCGGGGATTCGATGGGGGCTTCCATCGAACCCTGGGAACCTGAACTGTTCTGAAAAGAACCCTATTCCTAACAAGGAACCTACTTGCCGGTGAACGGCGAATTGGCTGCACAAACTGCGCTGTAAGAGAAAACGACCTAGTACGGACCTATTGCCGGTGAACGGCGGACGATTAGGCTTAGTTGTCACGGTTACGTATCCACCTGATCAGCGATGCTTCGGCCGGCAGCAGTCGGGTCCGCCCTGAAAAGGGCAGATGAATTAGCCCCGACACCACACAGCCTCCACAAGAGAAAAAAACTTTCCGAAAGAGCTTAGCTTGGGACCTTACCCGCACGAGTACGGGGGAGGGAACAAGGGCAGCGCAATACGAACACTCGGGAGCGGCCGCAGACACGACCGTTCGGGAGCGAACGCAAACGGGAAGTGCATTGAGCACATTTTAGATGCTGAGTGAATTATATACTTAACTATAATTTAAAATATACATTATGTGAACTAGTGATTATGTGGTCTAATCCATATGTTAGAAGAAATTTCATTTGAAAATAAGACTTATGTATTATTTCAACACACTTGCTCGTAAAGTGAGCGTTATTCTATGAATTTAGAACTATAAACTGGGCTATAAGTCACGCGTGCATAATATATTATACCCTAGTGCATAATATAATGAATCCTACAAAGTTGAATTGTACCTTTGTGCAAATTACATGCGAGTAAACAGAGCATATTTTATTGGTCCGGGTTATACATTTTAATATTTTCAGAAACAACAAAGAGATTTTATACCACTTCAAATCCATATACATTTCTAATGTTTGCGCCTTATATTAGTAAAACAAATTTGTATAGCAAACAAATTATTCACAATTTACAATAATTTGTTATAAAATATTAAAATATTTGCATTTACCACTCCAAATCAAACATTTTCACTTAAAATAGGCTGTATATGCTATACAGACATTGACACATTTGGCGGAAAAAAAAACCTACGCGCATGCGCGAGGTTCGGCGCCATTTTTCAATCACAAATCACAATTGACAGCTTTGTTATCAAATGTGTTTGTTATTTTATGACCACGTATGTCTGTCTTTTACTCACAAGTGTGTTGAAAAACGTCGTATGTAACTCGTGAGCGTTGCTAATTACAGTCTCGGCTCATTATTAAGCCTCGACTGTAATTTGCAACTTAGCTCCCTTGTTACATAATATACTATTTTGTAATTATAGGCTATTTAGTTGATTTTAATTAAAAATAATTGTGTTATTTTTAAATTAAAATAAAACCTAAATGAATAAAAAACATCTATTAAATAACTTGACCGTTAATTTGAAGCCTAATAATACTTGAGAGAGATACCATCGTTCTGTCCTTTTTTCGCACGTTCTATCCTTCATATACATACTCTATTGCCTTCTCTTTCATTTCTCCACCACCACACAGGTAGCAGTTATGCTGAATGCGTTAGAATTTTGACTCATTGACGTCGTTGTTCTTGTCCTGACAACCTGTCTTTATCAGAGAAGACACAGTGTTTACTGAAGGTATATTTTTATATTTTCTAAAACTTGTTTCGGATTAAAGCTGACATTGGTGAGTTCATTTTATCTTAATTATTTTACTTGCCTATGTGTTTTCTTTGATAAATTTCGCACGGCTATTATTTATAATGCAACGTGTTATAAATTATTATTAAATTTTTATAATCGTGTTATATCACAGCAATCCCTTTGAATTTTTTTATAAATGGAGGTTCATACAATAGAATACTGCCGTGGAAGCATTCTAGAATAATAATTTCAAAGTGATTTTTCTTTTCACAAAACTAAAGTTATTATTACCTATTATTGTGTTAAACAATATCGAGATTAGGGTATGGAAGAAATTAATTGTTTATAGAGTATTCTACCTGCTTCTAATGCGTCACACTGTTTTTATTGACCTGCATTTTGTTTTTTCTTCCACTATCGTGATTTTAAGGATAATGTTTTTATTTTTAAATGTTATTTTCCTATTTTATTTACGTAAAGGGTAAATACTGGTTATGCTCCAACATAAGCTTAACGTTGTTAACGTTCGTTTTAGAATTGTTTTTATCCACCTTTTAGTTTCCTTTGGTAAGCGAAATTTATTATTTGCATCGTGGTTTAAAAATAAGTGATCAAAACAATGTAGTACTAGTACTTCATATGAACAAACTATCTATTAAAGACGACGAATTTGAGTAGTTCTTCGTCTAGTAGTTCTGGATCAAGACACTCGAGAAATTTTTCTAATCAAAAGCGTCCTCGCCGTCACCGTAAGAATCGAAAGCGGAATCATAATGACCGCATAATAGAACAGTTAATCTAAGATGTAGCTTTTAAAGAACCATATCTTAATCTTGTGCGGTTAGACATCTTTATAATGATGATCCTATAATTGACGAACATAATAACCAGGATTCGCAAAACCTAAAGCCACACCTGTAGTTTCAAAACACCTCATAATTATTCTGAAATTCTTAAAGATAACAACAACAATCCTGATTGGACAAATGTTAGGTTATTTTAGCTTCTGTCAAGGATCCTTTAAATAAGGTCATGTTAAGGATAACTCCTCCCTCATGCCATCACTTATCATAATGTTAGAAAGCCCTTTCGAGGTCGTGGAAGTAAGTAGGCACACGGTTGTAAATTTAACGAATATTACAAGGACGAAAAGACTCTTCCTTATCCCACCAGGATAGGACAGGAAAATCCAGACGATACTGACCACACGGTCGTAAATCTAACGAAACTGCACAAGTACGAAAAGGTTCTCCATCATCCAACAGGGATAGTCAGACGATACTGACCGCACGGTCGTAAATCTAACTAATCTGCAAAACTACATAAAGGTTCTCCCTCATCCCACCGGGATAGGAGAGGTAAATCCAGACGATACTGACCACACGGTCGTAAATCTAACGAATCTGCACAAGTGCGTAAAGGTCCTCCCTCATCCCACCAGGATAGGAGAGGTAAATCAAGGGTTACTGACCACATGGTCGTAAATCTAACGAATCTGTACAAGTGCGTAAAGGTTCTCCCTCATCTCAGGATAGGAGCGGTAAATCCAGGCAATACTGACCACACGGTCATAAATCTAACGAATCTGCACAAGTGCGTAAAGGTCCTCCCTCATTCCACCAGGATAGGAGAGGTAAATCCAGGCGATACTGACCACATGGTCGTAAATCTAACGAATCTGCACAAGTGCGTAAAGGTTCTCCTTCATCCCACCAGGATAGAAGGGTAAATCCAGGTGGAACTGACCACATGGTCGTAAAGCTAACAAATCTGCATAAGTGCGTAAAGGTTCTCCTTCATCCCACCAGGATAGGAGAGGTAAATCCAGGCGATACTGACCACATGGTCGAAAATCTAACGAATCTGCACAAGTGCGTAAAGGTTCTCCTTTATCCCACCAGGATAGGAGAGGTAAATCCAGGCGGAACTGACCACATGGTCGTAAAACTAACGAATCTGCATAAGTGCGTAAAGGTTCTCCTTCATCCCACCAGGATAGGAGAGGTAATCCAGGCGATACTGACCACATCGTCGTAAATCTAACGAATCTTCTCAAGAACGTTAAGGCTCTCCCTCATTCCACTGGGATAGGAGAGAAAAATCCAGACGATACTGACTCTGCGATTCTGCGCTGACTTTCATGAAAAACTTTCACAACCGGTGGAAAGAAAGCGATAATTTCTTGCGACCAACAGCAGACTAGACAAAAAATCGAGCCTAGATTACGTATATATCAGTTTATGAACGAAAATAATTGTCAGCTGCAGTGGCTGCAATGTAAGATTTGTGATTGATGTTATTTTGAAAGCTGTCAATTTATGAATATAATCTTCTTAGTCTGTGGTTAAGTTGATCGATTATCAATCCGTGATTATCAGTGATGCTCAGCTGATTGATTGTTCTATCCAGGTTATGACAAAGTAATACATTTTGCATTATTATTGGCTTATATGAGAATTAAGTAAAATTGATAATCAACGTTCCTCTTGCTTGCAAAATGATATCCGCGGCCTCAGATTTGTGATGCAATTCGCTGCAGTATATGATGTAGTGGATGTGATTCCCTGTATTAACTCAACAAGTTTTCAAATGTACAGGTCGGTTTTGAACAGTTTTCTAATTGTTTTGTGAAGAGTTCAGATAACATGCTGTTTTGCTTTACGACACTGTGGACAAATGAATTGGCTGCCCTTCGGGCTCAGCTTCGCACCAGGGGCCTTTGCTTATGTATGAAATTGGGTTGCCCAGAAATTTCGAGAACACGGAATACGCACCATTGTGTATTTAGCTGCTTCTTAATTGATATTGACATTAAACTATAAGTATTGGAGATTAGAAAGAGAATAATTTATAACATTAATACAGCTTAATTAATTAGCAGTAGCTAGTTGCTAGAGTAGCTACAGTGCTCCCCCTCAAACGAAGCCTATTGGTGGATTGACGACGCGTCACTTCGAGTAGTTTGTAGTGTCGTATGTTGTGCCTGCTGCGAGGTACTGCGGTCGGGACTACAATAGGTTTAGTAGTTTCTCGAGTCAGTAACTTTATCGGGAGAACTTTTCTATTTCATTTCAGTATAAGAAACAGGCCTTCATGTGCCGGTGCGAGTGGTGTCCGGTGGTGTCTTCACTGCGTCGCATCTTATGAAAACGTGATCGCGCGATAACAAGTCCGAGTGTCCAAAAATACTGCGCTTGTTTGTGTGCGGAGCTATTGTTGGTTTCAGTTCTTTCATGGCGCGTAGCTGGTTAACTTAGTCGTAGTCCGTTACTAGTAGCGTATTTTCATTATTTTTTTTTTTTTTTTTCAACAGTTCGCCCGATAGTCGTATAGACCCGGATGTCTTGCACAGGTGTTGCTTCCGGCCATCGTGTACAGCAGTCTATCATTGTTACACAGTATTTTGTAGCCATCACTCGATGTAGGCAACAACGGGCCGATGATATCGATGTGAACATGTGCGAATCTTTCGACTGAATGCGGTGTAAATAGTGCTGGCTCGCTCTTTGTATGACGTTGTATCTTTACACGTTGACAAGGTATCCAGGTTTTCGACCTAGTACCAACGTCGATATTCATGTGTGGCCAAAAATACCGTGACTTAACTATTAGGCGTGAAGTTCTAATACAATAAATAATTAGAAACCAGCATGGTCAAGCGTGGTCCGTGGTCCAGCAAGTGTCTGTAAACGAACCAACTGGCTCAGATTAAGCTCAATTTCTGGCAGAACTGCATCATAATATAAAAACTCTCTTACAATTGCATTTTAATAATAAAGCCGTCGTCATCTCAACGCTTTGTAGCCCGGAACGAACTGAATGGCTGAGAGGACATCCTCTTGTCAAGCGAATCCTATAATCTATTGCACTAGTCTCAACAAAAAGTACCAAACCATCCACCTGGAATATTGATAATGTTATATTTTTATTTTTTATCCGGCTAAAATCCTAATACGGAAAATCTTTTTGAAATAGAAAAATATACTGCTTTCCTTGAAAGTAATGATTAATAGAGAAAATAGATGCTTGGACTCAGTCTATTGGGTGAATAAGTTCATTTTAATTGGAAAAGACAGAACAATCGAAAGTGTGATAATGTATTTATAACTTTATGTGGAAAACCTATATTAGCCTCTCACAGTATCCTAGCTGGTCAGGTTACACTTACTTTCGATTGTTATATATATATAAAAAAAAAAAAAATATTGCTGGTATAAATGCCTGAGCGGGGGACAGCTTCCGTTCCGCTGTGGCGTCAAAAAGTTGGGTGAAAAATTGTCCGTTACATGAAATCCTCACTAGAGATAACTGGCGTTCTGAAAATACATTTAAACGATTTTATTGTAATGAAGTAAGAATGTCAAAAGATCAAAATTCAGTTACAAGTATATTTTATGCAGTGGATGAAATATATTTTATATTTCAATTTTATTTAAACTTATTATAGTTTTTGATAGCAACTGTTGCTTATCCCTGTGTATTTGAAAGGTTATTGATATTACATTACTGAGAATGCTATTATAGGTTATTTTTATGTACATCTCCCTGGCATTGTAAACCAATACCACAAGTCAATTTATTTTAGGCTTATTAACTTTTATTCATTATTCACATTGACGTCACCACCACACCAGGCGATATCAAACACGTCTCTCAAGTATTATTAGGCTTCAAATTAACGGTCAAGTTATTTAATACTAGCGTTTTACCTAAAATTAAAACGTAAATTAAATCACTTACCTTAATTTGAAGCCTAATAATTTTTAATTCTGCCTGGTTACACAACGACTTCAATGAGTCAAAATTCTAACGCATTCAGCATAACTGCTACCTGTGTGGTGGTGGAGAAATGAAAGAGAAGGCAATAGAGTATGTATATGAAGGATAGAACGTGCGAAAAAAGGACAGAACGATGGTATCTCTCTCAAGTATTATTAGGCTTCAAATTAAGGTAAGTGATTTAATTTACGTTTTAATTTTAGGTAAAACGCTAGTATTAAAATTATGAAAAAATAATCAATAAAATAAAATATAACAACTTCGAACTTTGTAATATGAAGTGGACTAATAAAGAGTGAATTTAAAAATTCAAATCAACAAAATCCATTAGAGCAGAAGACCTCTGTCTAACTGCAAAGTTTACGCTTTTTTACAAAAACATTTCTCAGAAGTGATTTCTAAATATTGAAGTAAGCCTTTTAATATTGGAAAGTAAAAATATTTGTTACCTTTGACAAATATTCAATTGTTAGATTATTTTATTGGTTCTTTTTAAGGCGTTAAGGAAATGGGATATATTGCAAACCAGTTTATATGATAACCGACTTCCTTGAAAACTGGAGTTAAATTGGGCTTTAAGTTCAGTTCAGGCAATTATTCTTTTATATTCAATTTACATGGTGAGTTTTGAAATAGGAAAAAAAGGGATTGGATATCGCGATAATTAGTATTACCTACCAGTAAGGGCCTATCCTGACATAACAATATACTTTATTTACACTTTTATTTATATACGCTGTGTGGTTCAAGGTCAGGTCTACATCGTTGGTGTTTGGGTTATTTTATTAAATTTATTCTTCAAAACCAGTTTTAAAGAACCCACTGCGGGGCCATAAGTCTCCTTCTCGTGTGGTGTGGATGTCAGAGTTACCAGAGCACAAAACGACTTCAGAAGTTTTGACCTGGGATACAGCTTCTGAATAGTATAATAAGTATAAAGCAGCTTTCGAGCATTATTTCCAGTTTTTTAATTTTCCTGATAAATTCCACGATTCTTGTGATCGCTCAAATCAGTTGACTCGGAAGTTTCTACGTCGTCAATCTAGTACTAGTACGTCAATAGCAATTTTAATTGGTTAATCTGTAAACTGGATGGCAGTGACAGCAACAGCGGCGCGGGCAGCGGCGCAGGGAGCGACTTCCGCGACACGATAGAAAGTATTGAGTTTGTATTAAACCGCGACAAATCGCTGCCCGCGCCGCTGTCGCTCTCGCTGTCGCTCTCGCTGTCGCTGCCATCCAGTTTGCAGCCTTCGTGTTATTGATACGGCTACTCCCTCAAACTTCTGTAACGCACAACCAATTGAATCAACATTTACCGTCGGTATGCTTGTAAGAACAAGGTCCACTCTTTAAACTGGATATTCTCATTTGTGTTAAAAAAATGAATTTTAAATTCAGAACACTGATCAATGAAACAAGAACGAGACGGTTAACCGTATGAATAAGTGGCCACACATCCGACTCGCTATTGCTAAAGGAGGTTTTATATTAAAACATAACTCCTTTGATGAACAGTAAGCAAAAAAAACCGGGCAAACTTGTCAATTAGCAACAGTAGAAGAAGTATTGAGTAAAAAAATCTTGTGGTATCGTTATGAATAAATTCATACTGGCTGCTGCCAATATACTTCGAACTTACTTCGAAGTATACAAGTTTTTAACCAGAAAGTTTTAAACGGTTATGAGAGATTATTAATGACACAATATTTTACGAATGCCGTTTGTTTTTCTCGTCTTTTTATTGAAATCATCTTTTACGTCCAGACGTAAAATCAAAAATATAGGAATTTCAGTGAAAATATGACTTAAATATGGCGTCATCAGTCACCTGTGTTCATTGTCGATTCAAGTAGTTTTCCTTAATGTACACGAAAAGTAAGTAACAATTTAATCAACAGTAATTTTACGTGTTTTCATAATGGTATTCCACAACTATTTTATTTTTCATAGGTGCCATATTTTATTTTTCATTTCATACCAGACGTCCATACTAAAATGAAACGTGTTATATGAAGAATATAAGGTTTCAAATTACTATTAACCATTAAAGATTCGCAGACGAACTTGCGAGCAATAGCTAGTATTTCTATAATGGATATTATAAAGTAATGGATATATTATATCCAATTGTTTCAAACAAAAATTTATTAAACATTTGTTTAATTTTGTCTTGAAATATATCAGGGAGCTTTAACGCGACATACACAAGCATTGCTCCCTCTAAGCTTTTAAGCTACTTATGTTTTTCGTGCAAACAAAGTTAGCGTGTACGAAAGTGTTAATTACGGCTTCATATTCAGAAGTTTTATTCAGTATAATAGTTTAATTTGGTGGAGAAAAAGTAAGTTGTAACTCATAACTCAGAATATCATTTTAAGGGTTTTGAATAAGATTACAATACTGGTACATGGAGTGAGAGGCAGATAATTAAAAGAAAACAAAGAAATAAAACATATTCAAATAAAACCCATAACTTCCATAGACATGGAGGAGTTGTATGTTCTTACAAAGAAACTCTTAAGCAAATATATGAAAGATATTAACTCAACTCTTAAGCAAATATATGAAAGATATTATCTCAACTCTTAAGCAAATATATGAAAGATATGGCGTATTGTTAATGAGAATTACAAAGAACTCGATGAAGGCATTTTCAATTTCGCGTTCTCAATGAATGGAGATTGAAATAATTAAAGTAACATAAATACAAAATTCTGACATGTCTGCCTCATAAAGGCTCCGACAAGAAGAAATTAAAAAATACAAGCTCCCGGGCATTGTAATTAACAAATTACAATAATTTACTAAAGTACATGGTCATTTATTATATACGATCAATTGAACTTCCAAGTGAAGTTCGATCAATATTATATGCGTTACTTCATTCGAAGATATAATCAACAAGGTAGTCCTTCTAGCTTGTAAGGCACGTTCGCATATTTAGAGTAGGGATTAAAAAAAAACAAATTTTGTCTATGGTATCCCCGCGGCTCGAGGGCCTCCAATAAGGATGCTCATTGTTTTAGAGCCAGTTAGATGGAAAGCAAAACTTCGGGGTGATGGTGGGTCGGGTTCTTATATCTTCGAATGAAGTAACTCACATAATATTGATCGAACTTCACTTGGAAGTTCAATTGATCGTATATTATATTTCGTTGCTTCATTCTTCAGATATAATCAACAAGGTAGTTGTTTAGAGAATAAGTTTTGCTTATAAATAAAATATTTATTTATTTTGAAAAATCTATGTTTAATGTTTCAAATCAGTTTAACAGTGATCACAAAATCAGCGGTTAACAATTAAATAATAATATCTAATAATTACAAAACAATTTTATCATTCGTTAGACGGAAACTGATAAGGATCTTGTTGGAAAAAGGACCTCGCAAAACTACCCTGATCGTCAAGTGGCCAAGTGAATCCAGAGTCCAGCCGGCGGTCTTACGAATAACGTCGAGGGACACGCCCGCGGCTCGCGCGGCGGACGTGGCGGCGTGTCGCGTGCTGTGCGCGCTGAACACCGACACGTCCACCCCGCTATCTTTTAGTACATTTTTTATCCAACGGCCAATTGTCTGCGATGATGCAGTTTTGTGGGGTTTTTTATAAGTTATAATTAAACAATCATTGTTATCAGATCTTAAATTAGTAGTTGCTTTTATGTAATCTTTTAAAGTTTTAGCAGGACAAATTGATGGATTATCTTTGAAGTAGGGCAAAATTAAAAAAGGTTGCTCTTTGCCGGCTGCTGAAGTTTTAATTATATCTTTTATCAGAATTCTAATTTCACTATTATAAAAAAGTATATTATTTGTCTTTATCAACGATAATGTTTGTAATCTATGTGCAGTGCTTAAGGCTAAAAGAGCAACTAGTTTTTTCGACAATTTTTCTAAATTTAAGTTCTCATTTGGGTACCAATTTGAGACCGTATCTAAAACTAATTTTGGATCCCATGTATGAGTGTACTTTGGCAAAGACGGCTTTAACTTAAAAATACCTTTAAGTAATCTAGATACTAGATCATCGCAACCAATGTCACTTCCTAACAACAACGATATGGCTGAACGATGAGTGTTTATTGAACCGTATGAATCACCTACATTATAACGACTTAGCAAAAATAGTATTACTGATGCAACTGATTTATCAAATGGGTCTGCATTATTTTCGCTACAAAATTTCCACCACAATTTAAAAGTTAAGCCATATTGCCGCACGGTGTTTACCGACAGGGAAGCACAGATTAAGTCTAAAGCTTGTTCCGGTACACCGCGGCGGGAGAAGGCGCCCCGGATACAATCGCGGCTGCCAGGGTACATTGCAGCCGTCTCAGCGGTGGCTCCAATCTGTCAAAACAATTGTCATTATTAAGAAACAAGATCTCTGATTGTAACAGTTTCTTTAAAAATGGGTACCACGACTGTGACGGCCAAAATGGGAATATTAAGATGCCTGTGGATTGTTCGTGTTGTATTTTTTGTAGGCATTTTAATATCAACGGGAACGGTGGAAATGCATAAAAATAATATATCTTCCAATCAATAGTAAAAGCATCTACGTTAAGCGCCTCGGGATCCCGTTTCCACGAAATGTACAATTTACATTTGGCATTTGTGCGAGAGGCGAAAAGGTCTATTTCTGGTGTACCAAACTTCTCAGCGACTGAATTGAATTCATTTTTTGATAATTCGAGCTCAGTGTCTAAATTTAATTTTCGAGATTCTTCGTCTGCCTCTTTATTATCCTTAGATTTAATGTAGGATGCGAATAACCATAAGCTTCGCCTCTCGCACCATTGCCAAATACATTTTTAAAATTAAAACGTAGGTACTTTCTGTCACTGGGGGCTATCGGTACTAATAAGTAGGCCTCTTTTAAGTCGATAGTTGCTAGATAACCGTTATGACAAATTAATCTAGATGCAGTTCTGTGATCCTCCATTTTAAAATGCTATTTAGAAACGAATTTGTTGAAGTTTTTTAGGTTAAGGATGAAGGATGAATCTTTTGTCACCGTTTGGTTTTGGCGCCAAGAATATTTTTGATATGTATTCACCGGAAATAGATTTACATCGTCTAATTGCGCCTAGTTTTAACAACTTGTCAATTTCAACTTGTAAACTTTGTGTATCAGATAAATTAAATGAACATTGGGGAATTATGTTTTGAATGACTTGAGAATTAAAAGGAAGGTTTACCCCGTTTTTTAACCAACCTAGTACAACCAGATTACAAGTTATTTTCAACCAACAGTCATAAAATAATTGTAAACGTGCGGCGTGTACCTGTACTAGCGGCGCAATGGGGCACGGTGCTTCCGATAATCTGGTTTCCGGGTACGTTGCGGCTGCGTTGCAGGCGGTGGTCGTGGCGGAGGAGCTTGTGTTCCTCGCCAGGTCGGGGCACTCGCTGCTCGTGGTGTCATGCGCCCCCCCCTGTTCGCTGGGAACCGAGGAGGGCCCGTCCAGTTTCCCTGATGTGACGTTGATGGATGTTGGCGTTGCACTGGATTAACGACCTTTTTAATAGACAAGCCCTGTTTTTCTATGCTTCGAGCTGTCTTGATTTTTTCCTGTAAACCGCTGCCAAATAGGGTGTCATCCCGTTCTTCATATAAAATGATGTCAATAATAGATTTGTCTAGGAGTGGCATAAGAACCTTAATCCTATTGTCTGTTAAAATGTAATGCAAGTCGGATGAAATGCGTGTTGCGTCTGACAACATTTTTATGATCGAGACCTCGTCATATTCCTTACTCAGTAATAAAGTCATAGCTTTATTTATTGCGGTGATGCCAGAACCCAATTGATCTTGGTGGCTTAGCAATTGATTATCTCTAATTTTACCGGCGTTATTCATAGCAGCTGCAATTTCCGGATTTAAACTGGGTGCTTTTAACAGTTTACAATTACCGGGTGTGAGGTACTGCGATATTTTTTCTCTTGCGTCCTTCGGTAATCCCTTGCACAGAATTGGTAGCCACCTGTGTGCTAAGTTTGGGTGAATATCCTCTCCGTACTTAGCGATCTCATTTAAGGGTTCACCTAAAGCTTCTAGAAGCTCCAATGGTAAATCAGGGATATCCGATTGTAGGGTTGTTTCGTTACCATGCAACAATTTAACGGTTTCACCGTTTAAATTTTCCGGGGGTCGTGGTCGGCTATATCCGGACTCGTGGTGGCGTCTAATGGCGGCGCTGTGTTCTCGGTGTACCAGGAATTAATTCCGTCGTCTGAAATAATGTAATATTGTTTGTAAAATGATGAACAATATTTTTCTGTAAGAAATAATATCCAAGATTCTGACCCACGGTCATCATACAAGGATAGGTACAAGAAATGACCCTCGGTCAAACTCAAGTACATGTCATAGGAACCCTCTGTTAACCTTGACATAATATCCAAAAGAAATATACTTTTTTCTTACCTGAATTGTCTGACTCGGAGTCTATAATACGGTAACGTCGACGCTTAGTTTGATTTGATTTTTCTTCTAATTTCTTAAGTTTTTCCTTATACCGAAGTATTTTCTCTTCGTGACTTCTTTTTGGCATGGCGGTAGGCGAAATAAAAAAGAACACTTTAAATTCGATGAGACGTGCGCGTTGAGAACCGTGCGATCCGATGCCTCGCAAGAAGAAGAATGAGCATCCTTATTGGAGGCCCTCGAGCCGCGGGGATACCATAGACAAAATTTGTTTTTTTTTAATCCCTACTCTAAATATGCGAACGTGCCTTACAAGCTAGAAGCACTACCTTGTTGATTATATCTGAAGAATGAAGCAACGAAATATAATATATCGTTATCAATATATATAAAACTGTTCCGTTACTGACTGAGTGACTGAGGTACTGAGTGACTGAGGTACTGAGTGACTGAGTGACTGAGTGACTGAGTGACTGACAGACAACGTACAGCCGTAACTACTGGGCGTAGAGAGCTGAAATTTGTAACATACATTTTTTAGAGGATGTAGGGGTGCACTAAGGAAGGAATTCCCGAAATTCCCACGGGAACGGGAAATGTAGGACTTTTTAGTTTGTATGAAAAATCTTATTCCTTGAGTGTACCGATGTGAAACTTGGTGTAAAGGTTTTTCAATGTGTGTCTGGTTGTGTTATGAAAGGAATTCCCGAAATTCCCACGGGAACGGGAAATATATGATGTTTTAGTTTGTATGAAAAAATCCCATCCCTTTAGTGCACGGATGTGATACTTGATATAAAGGTTCCTCAATAAGTGTCTGTTTGTATTATGGAAGGAATTCCCGAAATTCCCACGGGAAGGGGTTGGACTTTTTAGTTTGTATGAAAAATCTTATTCTTTGATTGTACGGATGTGATACTTGGCATGAAGGTTCTTCAAAGAGTGACTGGTTGTGCTAGGAAACAATTCCCAAAATTCCCACGGGCACGGGAAATTTATGATTTTTAGTTTGTATGAAAAAAACTTACTCCTTGAGTGCATAGGTGTGATACTTGGTATAAAGGTTCTTTCAGTAGGTGTCTGGTTGTATTGTTTCTGAAATTTCCACGAGAAGGGTAGTTAAGCGCATACGAAGTTGCGGGATAAAGCTAGTTTATTATAAACTGATTATCTGCAGGCATTTGCTATAAACACGTTTTTGATGTAATCAATGGAAAATGCACATTAGATATGCGAAACCCGTATGGATACTATCATTTGTTTGCTACAACTATTCTTTTGTAAGAATATTCTGATAATTGTTAATGTTTTTTCATAGCCTACCTACCTAGATAGTATACTCGTACATACAGTATTTGAAGGGAAGAACCCCTTTAATATTATAGTCATTCGTTCACCCCATTTGTAACCCAAAATGTGTAAGTAACCACTGAATGCCGCATGTGATTTGGTTTCCCAAATCTATCAAAGAATAATAGTATTTTGCAGATATTACACTATTTAATATATAAAATTCTCGTGTCACAGTTTTCGTTGCCATACTCCTCCGAAACGGCTTGACCGATTTTGATGAAATTTTTTGTGCTTATCCGGTATCTATGAGAATCGGCCAACATCTATTTTTTTTTTATATGGGAAAACAACGTTTGCCGGGTCAGCTAGTATTTGTTATAAAGTTTTCAGGATTATTTTTGGTATTCAAATTCAAATAAAATTGTTTTTATAGCATTTCGGTAGACATAGTACTTTTTTACTTTGATGTATTTTGTTTAGGTGAATACTTATACCCAATTTCGCTACGTGGTTTGTACAATATATACTTACAATACAAGCTCAATTTTTTTCTTAGTTAGAATGTTAGTTTGATAACTTCGAAAATAAAAAAATGTTTATGACCTGGATTTTATGACGTTAATAGTATATTATGTAACAAGTGAGCGAAGTTGCTAATTACAGTCGAGGCTGTGATTTGAGCCCAAGCCGCAGGCGAGGGCTTAATAATGAGCCGAGACTGTAATTAGCAACGCTCACGAGTTACATACGACGTTTTTCAACACACTTGTGAGTAAAAGACAGACATACGTGATCATAAAATAACAAACACACTTGATAACAAAGCTGTGAATTGTGATTGAAAAATGGCGCCGAACCTTGCGCATGCGCGTAGGTTTTTTTTTCCGTCAAATGTGTCAATGTCTGTATAGCATATACAGCCTATTTTAAGTGAAAATGTTTAATTTGGAGTGGTAAATGCAAATATTTTTATATTTTATGACAAATGATTGTAAATTGTGAATAATTTGTTTAATATACAAATTTATTTTACTAATATAAGGCGCAAACATTTAAAAATGTATATGGATTTGAAGTGGTATAAAAACCTCTTTGTTGTTTCTGAAAATATTTAGTGTATAACCCGGACCAATAAAATATGCTCTGTTTTCTCGCATGTTATTTGCACAAAGTTACAATTCAACTTTGTAGGATTCATTATATTATGCACTAGGGTATAATATATTAATGCACGCGTGACTTATAGCCCAGTTTATAGTTCTAAACTCAATAGAATAACGCTCACTTTACGAGCAAGTGTGTTGAAAATTATATTGTACAATCAAAACAACCGAATCGTGACCTATTTTGCTGAAAATTCGTTTGAAACTGTCAAACTTGTAAGGTCTATCGCGAATAATGCACTTATGACTTTTTATATACCGCACGAATTCTGTGCTCAGTAAACAAGTTCGTCACCAAGGAAACCTATCTTCAAGAAAATTTCGACCTACTAGCATTTAGACGATTTGCCAAATTGTGGGTCATGATTGATTTGTGGGTCATGCATGACTCGGTTCGATAGTATGTGCTTACATGCTAACTTCACGTCGCGGTGATTCAGGAAGCCAAAGTCACACGTCACGCACGACTTTATAATAATAAACCGAGGAAACTTAAGCCAATATTATAGAGTAATAAACTAGTTTTTAATATTTCAGTAATGATATATGACTCTATACAGTGTGTCCGTGCATGTAGTAATAAAACTTAAGGGGCAGTTACTACACACTATTTCATCGTCGAAAATTTCGGCTATATACAAAAAAACTATTATTTTAATGTTTTTTTCTTTTGCCTTTAAAACAACATCAACAATAAGCTTCTATAATACGTACAACTTAAGCCGCCGATGTTTTACAAACTGAGGTGAATTTTGCTGAAGTAAAAATAAAAATGCCTGAAGATTGGCAGGCTTTTCGAATTGACCTTTTACCTTAAACCTTTATCTTTGGCAAAACACAATTTTTGAGTTCGTACAAGCCGCAGAGCTTTTTGTTAAATTTTGCAACCGCGAGCGAAGTGGGTATTTTTGATCAACATTAACTCCTAAACTATTAAACCGACAGCAGTGAATCTTACGTCAGTTTGTTAAACATCTCAAATTTTGTAATAGAATTAGAAAAAAATATGGATCAACGGTGTGGTTTTCAGACAATTTTAGAATAAAACGGTTTTTATAAAAAATAAACTTTGTCCCTTCGGCAATCAACAAAAAGACTATTTTTTAGACACTTTAAAGATTGTGTATGTTGTCACATATTATATTTTTTTGCCTTTAAAATAACACCAACAATCTTCTATAATACGTACAACTTCAACCGCCGATGTTTTACAAAATGAGGTGAATTTTGCTGAAGTAAAAATAAAAATGGCTGCAGATTGGCAGACTTTCGTATGGGGTATTTTCGTCCATGAAATAGTGTGTAGTAACTGCCCCTACTACACACTAGTTTTAATACTATATTCGCGGACACACTGTATATTATGTATAGAAATTTGGGATTGAGAAGGTAAGTCGCGGCCCACGGCCCGACAGTTTTTTTTTTTCATTTATTATCATTTTACAATCTCAAATTAAGGAAAATAAATTAAAATTAGCATAAGGAAACCACTAAGGTTTGTAACGTCATGCTAACCTACTACTATTTACTACTAGTTGTTTACTTATACTTAAATAAAGAATGTTTTATTATAATAATAATTAAATTTTCTTACTTCCAGGGTTCATTCAATTCAAATCATTTATTTCAGCCAGAGCCATGTTTTATAACACAAAAATAAAGATGAAAAATGTTCAGTTATTACAAAATTCTCTAAAAAAAACTTTTGATTAAAAATTTTCATAATGAATTAAAACATGGTTTTGCGGTAACTTAATATGGTTTTACATTGCATTTCATTATCTGCTCTCTGGAACGTACTTGGGACGTTTTAGTGTCCAAAAGGCATCCGATTGAATTCGTAATGGCCTGAAGTGTGTTTTTGTTGACAAGAGAATCCGGTTTTCTCGAAACAATTGGTGAAAATCCAATTTATGGCGGGTTTCAATATTATGAAAACTGTTCGTTTTGCCTACGACCAATAGAAATCATAATCAAATCACTACTAAACGTTTTACTTACTTACTTACTTACTTACTTACTCGCTACACGCCATAAATCACATATCACCTATTTTCTTGGAAGAACGTCACGTAAGGAGGGCCCATGCCAAATTTGAGAACTTACAGCCCTTAGCTAGTAGATATTGTGAAACGCTACTTTTTTCCTACCAGTTTTGTACCTGTACCGGTTACGCATACCAGTCAGTTGAATATTGAAACCCGCCATTAAAACAATTGGTGAAAACCAGAAATAAGGTCTATTGTAGTAAAAAACTTTGAATGACCTAACTGGTCTAGAATATCCGTAATCAAAGGTATGGGATAAACTTCACTGACTGTGACGTCATTTAAGCGACGATATTCAATAACTACTCGCCACTTTTTCTTACCGGATGCATCCATCTTTTTAGGGACCACCCAAACCGGTAGATTCCATGGGGAAGTAGAGGGTTAAATGATATTTTGCTTTGAATTTTTTTTATTTGACTATCTACTTCCTCCTTATGACATTCGGGAAAAAGGTAGGATTTAACATTAATTGGAGGCGCGTTTCCCGTGTTTATTGAATGTTGAATAGCATTCGTATGTGATAAGAGGTCACCCTCAAGATAAAAGATGTCTAAAAATTTTAAACAAATTAAATTGTTTTTTTTTTTCTTCGGCGTTAAGATGGGATTGACGGATAAGATCTAGAACGTGTTTTTCACGTTCTGATGGTTGAAAATAAAAAGAGTTAATTATTTCACTGTTATTAAATGTTTTTCGAAATTCATTGCACCGATGAAAGATAAGAAGACCTGGAAATTATCAATCGTAATATCATTTTCAGTTGTGTTCAAAACTCAGATATTGACCGTTTTGAGTTTGCAATGTGAACGCCTGCGCAAATGATTTGGTCTGGTGCGCGCCCGCGCACAAAGCGGAGGCTGGTAGTCGACCAGACGCGAAGCTGACTGTAGTCCACGCTGCATAAGAGCGCGGAGCCGGCTCCCGCAAACAGCGGAGGCTTAACGTCGTCCTGGTGTGTCAGCACAGGCTCAGACTCGCTGAGGTTTACTGTCAACCAACGTCTCGCGGAGCACCAGATTGACCTCGAGTTCATGTTACCTAGCTTTAGACGTAAAGCTGACAACAAAAATCCTACTTCTGACACCAATTTTTGGTGTGAAGTCTTTGATGTCTGGTTTTTTAAAGTAAAACTATTTACCACCGAAACACTTTCTTTATTTCAGAAAACAGTTTTACACTTTTGGCGTCCCCCAATCAACCAACTTAAGAGTAGTGGTTGTCACGAGCTCCATCTTTAATCTAAATGGATTAAAGTTTTAAAAAGAAGCTAAAAATGCTTACTCAGGCTTAGGGCCATATTATGCTAGGTTATAACAGTTAGTATTCTCCAATAAAAATACATTGCATACGGGGGAACATTCTGTACAGCGACTGAGTGCAGCGGCCCACAAATATTACTCGTACTACCAGGATACGCAGGATACCTAAACTCTTTCTTGCACACTCTATTGATAGAAGTTTTAGAGGCGACAATACCGGTGAAGAATACGTCTTCCAATCTCATATATTCATAATGAATCGCAGTTTCTTTAAGTACACTTATACAATCAGCTGTCATAAGATAAACATTTCCGTATACATATGGTGGGAACATCGGGTCAGGATATTCAGCAACTGGAACACGATGCTTATCTTTTCTGTCCCTTATTGGCTCGTCATGAAATCTTATATTTCCAAAAATCGTCTTCCTCGCGTTAAGGTTCGATTCGGTGATGTTTAAGAGGATTTTTAGATTTAAAAACATGTCGTCGTCTATTTTGACAAGAAATTTCACCATGGGACAGAACTTTTCCGCCCAATCGAGCATTGTCAAAGTCTTCAATGTCAAATTATAGTATGAGTCCACAAAATTAGCTATTATTAAATCATCGTGTAATTTTGCTTCTTGGGAAACATGTTGAGCAATGCTGCTGTTAGACTGCCCAAGGACAAATCCAACAGGTACATCTACTTTGCGACCGAAGAAGCCCCAAGTGTCACGGATTGCTTTTCTCTGGTCAAGATTGGTAGGAGCAGACGCAACTAGAACCACTACTTTCGGATTTATGTGTGAGCGAAAGCAAATGTCTTTACCATCTAGCTCATAACTTGGTATGAACCAATCTGAAAGTTTTAATCCAATCAATTCTTCTCCGTCGATTTGGGACAAAACCGCCATAAATGTATACCTGAAAATAAAAAGAATATGTTATTGATATATTTGCTTACACTACAATAGGCATGATGACAGTAACAAAGAACCTGTAATCACTTATTCTATAGCGTCATTCCATTATTCAGACTAAAAGAATTCACGAAATCGTATTTAGTACCATATTTAATGTGCTATTTTTAATATTTTGATCAAAATAAAATAACATAATCAATGAATGCACAGCATTAAAAAAACGACTTCACGTCAAAACTTTGACTGCAGTAGCTCTTGGACTACATATTCTTTCAAAAATTTGAAATTTTCAATGAAGTACTCAACCGATTTCGTTGAAATTTATATTAATTTTCAAAATCGATTCATAATGGTCCGAAATATCGTGTACCTCCATTATGAGCAAATAGTAATATTTTTTTAAACAACCCAATATTATGTTTTAAGATGTACTAGTATAGTTATTCTCTCCGAGTTAATATGTACTAAAATATTGGTGTACAATAGTTTACTTTTTTATTATCATAGCCAATTACAGAAATCTTGTGGATATTCTAAATAGGCTTAGAACACGTATAAAAGTGTTAGAAAAAATGTCCACACTTTCCTGAAAAGAATCGACTCTTTTATTGGCAAGCAGCTGTATTAACTTTTTTTTTATAAAATATGGATGGGACGTTTGTCTTCCATGCCACCTGATGTTAAGTGAACATGAAGACTAAGGTGGTACACGTCCATCCACGAGAAACCTATTCACTCGACGCTTAAAAGTACTAGGACTATACTGGTCAGGGAAGATAGACGCAGGTTCATTCCAAACCTTGGCGACCTGTATCAAAAAGGAACTGTCAAAACGCTTAGTTCGACTTTTCGGAATATCTACCACATACGGATGGCAGTTCTGTCTGCGTTTAGTAGTCCGATGGTAAAAGGGGATTTGTACAACGCCCTCTGTTGGCAAGTGAAAATATGAACTCGGCAATGCCTGGTAAAAATTTCGTATCTGTTAGGCTCAATTCCCTTTTTGCTGTGGCAATAAGAGTCATAATTTTATAAACAGGAATCCGCTCCCTCAGTTCGCAAGTAGCTGTATTAACTTGGCAAACTCAAAAATTCATCTTGATTGCCAAAATGTCTTAGCTCCCTTACTTGTTCATGGAGTTCTTTACTTGTAAGTTAAGATTAGCTAACATAAGTAACGATTTCTTGAAGATATACAGTGGACAGGGTCATTAGAAATTTGACCGAATCTTTCAAGATGACTTAATTGAGGTTATTTTCAACCATTTTAGCCCAAATCATGTAATCCAAAAATGGAATATCCCAAATAATTAATATTTTCCTTTTTTTTTCAGAAAATCCAGTTTTACTCCTTAAAAAATCGATGTAAAAAAACTATAAGTCCAATTTCAATTCTCTTTTCATTTTGGAATAGTTCCTTATTTTGCTATCGATAAACAACCATAAAATTTTATGTTTTTCCCAACAGAAGTTACAGGATGTTTTAAAATAAATAAAAATTGTTTTTGAAGGAACGTTTTCACAAAATAGCTTTTATTTCCAAAAAAGTGATGAAGAAATTAAGCGTGCCCTTTTTTAAAAAATCTTCTACAACTTTGTTGCAGAACCAAAATGCAGAAACACAATCATAAACCTATTTTTATTAAACTTCCAAAAGAATTGACTACACTGTCTGACTACAATGTCTCCAGAATTTTCGGGTATTCACCCTGTAATCTGCCACCAAATATTCGCACTCCAGTGGCGATGTGTTCTGCTAAAAGTTGACGACATTGAGCACAGAGTTGGCTTGAACTTCAAGTAAGAAACAAAGTATGCAACAACGGTAACCGATTTTCACGCGGACAAAGTTGCGGACAACAGCTAGTTCCCCATAACATAAGCACCTATCCAAACTGGAATGAGTATTGAAATGGGAACATTAGTTTTTCACAATTTCTGTTTGAAGGAATAAAACTAGATTTTCGGAAATAGAGAATAACTCAAATATTTTTAAAATGGTACACTTTCAGATGACAACATGATTTTGTGCTCAAATGGTTGAACATAACCTCTTTTACGTCACCTCCTCAAAAGGTGATCTAATTATCAACAACCCTGTATAAGCTTTTTGAACTAAAAATTACCTAAGAATCCCATTCGTTGTTTTTTGTATTATAGTGTATGCATCTGTGGTATGGACAAACCGCTTCCACGTGTGCGTATGATGACACAATCGGCTCTAAATATCTAAAGCATCTAAAGTACCTACTTTCGCCTGTATTTCGTGATTTTCATTATAATTTACATACATACATAACTTCACGCCTGTATCCCTTATGGGGAAGGCAGAACACCAGAGGCTATCAAACCATCTGATGTCACGTTTGATGAATTTGGAGGTATTATAATGATGGATAGAGACTATTACAGTGACAGGGGGTCAGCCTATCGCCCGTAAAAACGCTAACAAAACCTCTGTCCCTTAACTGACTTTTACAGTATGCCCGGGAAGAGAAACAGCTGGCACATTCTATGTTTTTCTTTCGCTCCCAGTCCAGCATGGAAGGATTCATTATAATTAACGAAATAAGTGTTCACTTTACAAAGATAATAATCTCTTCACCAACACTACTCACATGATTATAATAAATATGTTTTTCGCCATAATCAATCCTTTTTTTTACAAAAACATAGGTAAAAGTAGACCAAAAAAATGTATATTTAGATGTGTAAAATAATAAAAAAATTATAAACCAATAAATTAAACATAACAAATATTGTCAAATGACAGATGTTGTCAAGCAGTTTTTTCTCTTGCATTTTGATTATTGCATGAATTAATTCATAATAAACTGGATAGTTCTATACGGTATGTACATTTTCATAACACGGTGATGTTCACGCAAATTTGTGTTCTATTTAGTTTAATATAGATATTTTTTTATTTAAAGTAAGATCAAGCGAGATAGTAAGCAGCCCCTTTGTGTCTTTGTCTAATGTATAATATGAAACCATGGATTTTTTGTCACATTTGGGATGTGTTTCATCAATTTCAGATGCTAATCTAACTGAGTAGCTCATAAAATGATAATGATAACCACGCCACGTACCATAGAGTAACTTATATACTGAGCCGGTACTTATGGGCAAAAAATGCGTTTCGTGGCGGTAATGTCACAAAAGGTATATAAAGTAGCAAGGATAAAACACAATTTACAAAGGACGGCATTGCCCACAATGCTTCCCTCATAATGTACGTCCAGTAGTTGTTTTTCTTGATTATCTGATCTTGTGTCGTAAAGACGCAGTCAATGCAAGGAGAGATTACGGTCCACATGTGAAGACCTTGTAAAACCTTCCACTTTCCATACGGTCTCATAACAAAAATTTTTTAGTGCCGCTAGTGTCCGTCATGTCACGAATCCTAGATTGAGAGAGGTGTCTCCTTTGGCCCATGCTATAATCTCTATACCTACCTACTCACTTAAGCCTCCACCATAAATAGGGTCAGCGGCTACATATTTCTCGATTTTGTTAAATTGTACGCAAGTGTTAAGTATAAGATGGTCTTCCTAGGTCTGCTGATAGAGATCTCATTAGAGTAAAGCTGTATCTTTATACTTCTACTAGCTGTATCCCGCAACTTCGTATGCGCTTAACTACCCTTCTCGTGGAAATTTCAGAAACTATACAACCAGACACCCACTGAAAGAACCTTTATACCAAGTATCACATCCATACACTCAAGGAAAAAGATTTTTCATACAAACTAAAAAGTCCAACCCGTTCCCGTGGGAATTTCGGGAATTCCTTCCATATTACAAACAGACACTTATTGAGGAACCTTTATATCAAGTATCACATCCGTGCACTCAAGGGATGGGATTTTTTCATATAAACTAAAACATCATAATTTTCCCGTTCCGGAGGGAATTTCGGGAATTCCTTTCATAACACAACCAGACACACATTGAAAAACCTTTACACTAAGTTTCACATCGGTGCACGCAAGGAATAAGATTTTTCATACAAACTAAAAAGTCCTATATTTCCCGTTCCTGTGGGAATTTCGGGAATTCCTTCCTTAGTGCACCCCTAAATCCCCTAAAGAATACATGTTCCAAATTTCAGCTCTCTACGCCCAGTAGTTACGGCTGTACGTTGTCTGTCAGTCACTCAGTCACTCAGTCACTCAGTACCTCAGTCACTCAGTCAGTAACGGAACAGTTTTATATATATTGATTTGATCTATGTAACTTTGAATTGCGTCCGAACTTATGTGTACATAAATTGTTAAATAAATAATAAATAAGATGTTTTCGAGACTGCCATACAATACAATATTACAGGAGTGTTTCTTTTGTCACTTTGATAGGATATATATTTTTTTTTATATAATTAAGTTCTTTGATACGATATAAACTTACCAGCATATCGTAAATATACCAGCATATAGTATCGCTCAGAAGAAAAAAATAAAGTTATGGCACCACAAACTTTTTTACAAATTGTCGCTGTTGCTGAACACAGCTACTACGACGGGGTATTACACGACGACGTAGTATTAAAAGATGTTTTTAAGTAGCATGTAGTCGTTTTTATTTTAATGATTTTCATTCAAAATACAAAACATTTATTAAAATAAAGTCGCCAGACCATCACACCAACTACATGGCCCCAAAATAAGCAGAGCTTGTGATATTGGATACCATGTAGCGAACTAGGGAGAACCTAGAATATAAATACATTATAGATAAACGCCCAGACACGGAACATTTTTTTTCTTTTTTCCGTGCGGTAATCGAACTCGCGACCACTGGCGTCTGAAGCAGACAGTGTTACTCCATCGACAAAGTTGAACATGGTCAAATACTATTAACATTTGATCAAGGTAAAACACTCGACCTTTCCTTTGATGCTTTATGATTTTTATGAGAACTTTCAGACTGTCGCTAAATTTATAATAATTATAATAAAACAAATGCAAATAATACCTTTGTTTTCAACAACATTGTTAAATATTCTTTAAATCAACTAAACTACAATGCTCTCATCAAAACAATGCGAAAATACGTTCTAAATTCGGATAAAAACGTTCAGTACAAAAGGTCTCGTTAAAATACTTTTTTTTGTCAGAACACAGAATCCATATGAAAGTACGCTGGTTTCCTGAATTTTATGCAGCAACTTTTTAAAACAATAAAGTTACCCTTTTGTGAAAAACTTTTTTCACTTTTCTTATTGCGGCGAAATTTTTTTTTTTTGGGTTTGGGTGAACGTCAAAAGTTTGGTGTGAAAATTGTGTTAGGTAGGCACTCGTAACACGTTGTTTTAAGAATATATACTATGTGTTAAAAAGACATATTTTTTTCATCATAATTATTTACAAGGTATCATTTTTTTAGGTACTGTTTTGAGTACTAGCAAAATGTAAATCAAAAAGTAAGAAAGTCGTTGTGGCGCCGTGGTTACTATGCATATCAAACGATATCGCAGGATAGGCGCGCTCGGCGCTGGCGTATTATGGTGCGTACTGATTGCTGTAATGGAACTTGTAATGTAACATTCTGCGCACCACACGTCCAAACACGCAACGTGCGCAGAATGTTACATTACTAGTTTCATTACTAGCAATCTGTACGCACCATTAGGATGTGTGTACGCTGATCATTTATTTCTCACGAAGGTTTCCGTGCTTGGGAGGTCACGGTAAAAAGTCGGTCCTGTATACTTGTATGAAGTAGTCGTTAGGGTTTGTCAGAAGCTACTTCGGCACCCTGAAAATTCTGACATCCACCAACCAGCACTGGGCCAGCTTGTTGGATTATGGCCTAAGCCTTATCGTCACCCAGAGTAGAGACTCATAGCGCTGCAGTGGACTCATAACACGGAGTTGTGAAGAAGATATCAAAAAGATTACAAAATAAACATTATTATTATTTCAAAGCACTCGTTACTTATAAGGTGTTCAATATTCACTATGTTTTAATTGTTTTTTCAATACATACTATAAAAAGTATTTATTTATCTTTTGTTTGTATCGATGGTAAGTGATGAGTACGAAGATTCAAGTACTATCGAAGTCAGTACTGCCCGACCGCCACTAAGCTCATTTTTGCTTGCGCTCAAAAAATAGAATAAATAGAAAAACAGTACAACGCCGCAGCAATGTTTATGTGACATTTTTTTAACTGATCAGGCGGCGATGGCCGCCATGATACACAAGGCTTAGAAAGGAACTGACTCTTCATACTAATAGTTTTAATTAATTAATTAGAGCAACGTAATGATCAAGTTATTTTTCATGTTTGACAATTTTTTTTAAGTATTTTATAAGGATGACAATGTATAGGAGTAAAATATGGTCACCCTAATTGACTTTGTATGAAAGAATCAACAATCGCTTATATTTTTTGTTTGGCAGTATTTAGAGCTGTCACATACGACGATTTGTTGTCTTTGTCGCCGTCACATTCCTTTTGATAAGAATCTAGCTTTCTAGACCGTCTGCAAGCGCTGGAATGGGTGGCTCAGCCAGCCGGACATTTGTCATCTGTCATCAAAATCTTTATCGAAATAACTCTTAACACATGCGTCAGATATGTTTTAAACTATGTGAGGTCTGTCACATATCGCGTCGAATTCCTTTTAAACTTAAAACTCAGTTCTTATTGCTTTAATTACTGAGATATAAGGAAAAAACAAAGTGGCTCAGCCAGAAACGTCCGGCTGGCTATCGGCTATCCGGGTGTTAACTCGAAAATTATGGCGTTTTACTTGATAAAACCACTTTAGTTGCTGTCACATATCGCGTCACATACCTTTATATACCAGCTGGATCCTCAAAACCCTCTGGGGGCTGAGATCTGGAATGCTGGAAAATTCGAAATTCTGGCTGGCTGGCCAAAGTTTTTTCGATTTTTTGAGGAAACTATAGCGTCACAAACGATAAAACCTTTACAGATCGTCGTCACAAACGATGACTTAGCCACCTAGATAAGCAGCAACGCTCTGCGAGAAAATGTCCAGACAGCCGGACGCACGCGGTTTTAAAATGCTCTGCATTCATTGGTGACTTATAGCATTTCCAAGTTCTTACATTCAGATTGAAGATATGTTCAGTTATATTTTCAACCAAGATTTGTTCAGTAATAGGTATATCAAAAAGAAAATTTCATCACTTGCCTTTGAAATGGCAACGGAAGTCAGCTCAGAATTAGTTCATACAACGTTGATAAAAGCGAAGGTCATTAAATAAAACGACATATTTTGTGTATCATTATCAGGCTACACAACAAAAATCAGATCAATGTAAGCAATACTTTAATCACAGTAAAGCTTTTTATTTTTTTGTTAGTTTAATTTAAACACCTTGTATCTTCCCGATCACCTGAGAATAAGTACTAAAGGCATAGTTGTCATTCACCGGAAACTGTCAAAATGTCAGTCCACATCTTTACTGTGAACGACTAATGGCTTGGACAAACTATACTATTAAATAGCCACTAGGTTCACGGCAGGGTTTTATTCGCTTCTATACAGTTCAGTTTTTGTACAGGATTTTCGTCAGGATTTTCATCAGGATTTTCGCCAGGAATTTTCGCCAGGAATTACTGCAGGGATTTATTCAGGAATCTTGATTTAAACACTTTCTTCTATTTTTCAGGACACTTGATGCTTCGGGAGGTCGGAGTGCCATACTGATTTTTTTTTTTTCCGCCACAGAAAGCTTTACTACCGACTTGACGCCCCTAAGGGAGCCACAGAAGGAGAGGAGGTGAATGCTTGATGCACGAAGAGGGGACCTTTGGGGGACTACCCCGCCAGCCAATCCCTAACAGTGCGGGACTCACCGAACCCAGTGTTACCCGCTAAACACCCCCTTTGCTGAGTTGTCCCGAGTTGGGTTAATCTCATCATCTGAACGACAGCCAATTGGAGTCAGAGGCTGCGTACTGGGCGTCCCAAGAGACAACCCGTCACGAAAGCTTATCGCAGGACCGAATCTGTAACAATAAAAAAAATGAAAACGACGTCGTAAGAGTTATAAACACATGTTGTGTGAATTAAGTGTTAAGAACAACCTAGAACCGGTTGGCTTGTTGAAGCTTCCTCACGAGGGAGGCGTGCTTGGATAGGATGGGGAGAGCATCAGCGAGAGAGTCCTGGCCGGCGTTGAGTGCAATGCCGAGCTCAAGAATCTCGTCGATAGGAGCGACGGTGACCCAGAACGCCAAGCCATCAAAGCTGACCTTTGCGTTCTGTACCGCGGGTTGGGCGGGCGGGCGGTTGGGTAGGAGTGACGTTCGAAACGGGTTTCGATGCGCATTCCACGGCCTGAGGGGCCTTAGCTTGAGAGGAGCCCTTAGGAGGCTGGGGGCGGTGTCTCCAATTAAGGGGATCGGCCGCCGCTTTGGAACGGACCCAGCGCGGCGCCTTAGGGCACCCGCGATAGTTCGTCGTGTGGCCGGACTGGCCGCACAGGATGCAAGACGGATCTGTCGGGGACTCAAGGGTGCGGGAGCACTCCTTGGTGGAATGATCCTCTAGGCACTTAACGCACCTAGGTTTGGCGAAGCAGTTATGTGCCGCATGACCATAGAGTTGGCAGCGGTGACATTGACCCCCCGAACAGAGGGTCGATACCTGTCCTCAAAGATGTTTATCCCGAAGGAAGACAGGGGGAGGGGGCTTAGAGCTCGGGGGAGGACCCGCGGGTTTAGAACGCGGGGCAACCTTGGGGCGCATTGCCGCCGTAGGGGCTTCAGCCGCCTTAGGGGCTTCAGCCGCCTTAGGGGCCGCTAGCGCCTCGGGAGCCGCCACTGGAGAGGGCGTGGGAGGAGCGGAAGAAGCGGTATTCTTCTTTTTCCTATTAGAGGACTTTTTACCTCGGACTGGGGTGAATGGAGTATCATCTGTAACAGTGTCATCCGAGTGGGACGCACTCACGGGTGAAGCCTTGCGTTTAGACGCAGCGGATTGGGCGGAGGACTCGGCAGACTCGGATTCGGAAGATTCCGATTCGGAGATGCCGTCCATGTACTCTGAGGGCCCAGGAGACACCGTAGAGCGTTGGGACTGGGCATCGAAACCCGGGGGGACCTGAGAGGCCTGAGCGAAGCGAGCCTCAATGACCTGGCCCTGGGCGGCCGCCACTTGGCCATGGGCGGTCACCAGCGAGAAACGAAGCTGCTGAATTGTGGCTTGGAGACGTGATTCATGCACGTGAAATTGGACAGTGAGAGTGGCCGTAGCGGCCTCAACAGCAGCGGCCACGCGGGCCTCCACAGCTGCATCGAACCTAGCTTGCTGAGAGGGCTCCATGATGGAGTACCCTCTGAAAAGGTTGACCGTGCCGATGAACGGCGAACGAACCTAACCTAACGAAAAACCGATGCCGATGAACGGCGGCGGAAAGCTGATAAGAGGGGGTGCGTGCTCCTAATTCGAGCAGGCACCTAACCGTCCCCCTGGGAAAGGCCCAGTGCAATGGGTTCGGGTCTGCCGGATTTGTTAGCCCTGGAGAGCTAATAGCGTTCCGGGGCCACGCTAACGAGTACGGTATCAACTCGTTCAAACGCGGAACTTGGAAGTTTGTTTAAATTTCGTCCTTTTCAGCACGAAAATCACTCAAACTTCCAAGTAGTATGATAGCGAAGTTCGCGAATGCGTCGTTAGCACGCAAGTGGCGCCACTGTCGCAAAACGGCACTAATACGCGGCAATACCGACCGGAGAGCCTCGGAGTCGATAAGCGGTACAACGGAACGATAACGATAAGGGTCCTGCCGAGTCGACAAGTCCCTTATCGATAGAGACGGGGAGCACTGAAAGCACGATAAACACGACCACTGCGCGCGAACTGTTTTTTTTTTTTTTTTTTTTTTTTTTCCGCCAAGGAAAGTAGTTTGGCACCCACTAAAACCAGCTTTAACCAGTAAAGCTAGCTTTAGCGGGAGGAGGATGAATCCTATTACGGACGAATGGGCATTCTATAAGCTGTTAACCATAAGTGGCTAATGGCAAATAGAATGCCCAGACAGTGTGGAGACTCTCTCAGATAGGCTGAGCATACCCACTAAACATCCCCCTTTTGACTCACCTTGATTAAGGTCCTTAGTCATCGTCGGAACGACAGCCAATTGGAGCGAGAGGCTGCGTAGTGAGCGGCATCCAGACGGCTGCCACCAAAAGGAACTGAAAGTAAGAAAAACAAAGCTGAGATTAGCAGAAATGACAAAGCTGAAACTAAGATATTATCTTGAGTGATCAGACTCACTCAGAGATAGGAATGCTGGAAAGAAGGACTACGTTTAGAAACGTTGAGCTTGCTGGAGTTTCCTGATAAGGGGAGCGAACTTGGTTAAGACCGGAAGAGCACCGTTGAAACCCTCTGGGCTGGCGTCGAGAGCGGCGCCGAAAGCCAGGATCTCGTCGATGGGAGCGAGCTGGATCCAGAACGCCATGCGGTCTTGAGACCCTTTTGCGTTCTGGCACTGGGAAGCCGATTTGGCGGCCGGTTGCGATTGAGTCGCAACCCGGCTGCGCTGACCTGAAACGATAGGAGTAAAGGCCTTGGGGACCTTTGAACTGACTGGAGGAGCGTCCGAGCTAGGCTGCGGTCGCTCTCTCCAGTTCTCGATGGGCTTCACGGTAGCCCTGGCAGCACGCGGTGCCTTGGAGCAGCCGCGAAAGTTTGCTGTGTGGCCTGACTGGCCGCACAAGACGCAGGACGGAGCGGTGGGCGATTCGGGAGTGCGAGAGCACTCCTTAGTCCCATGCGGTTCTAGGCACTTGACGCACCTAGGGGAAGCAAAACAATTTGCCGCCGCATGACCATACAATTGGCAGCGGTGGCACTGACCTGGGAAACCACGCTTGTGTGGAGCTTCGACTCGGATGTTGGAGAGACCGCACACGGTGAGCTTGCCTCTGAAAATGGACTGCCCTTGCGGGCTCTTCGCTAGGATTACTAGCGCAAGTGGGAACTGCTTGCCTCGGCGGCTGTGCATTTTGTGCACAGATTCGACGGGGAAGCCTTGAGAAGACAAGTCCTCTTGGATTTGCTCGTTCGAGAGCTCGAACGGCACGTTCCTGAGGACGGCACGAATCTTACGCTCCTCAGGGAGGGCGTAAGTGTGGTACTCGAGCTTCTTGTCAGCAAGAAGCCGAGTGAAATTCCTGAAATCAGAAATTGAGCAGACAACGACCTTAATAGAGTCACCCACATTGGATGCCTTACTATACTGGATCTTCGGGGAGTGCGTTCCGCAGAGAGCTGAGACCTCGGTCCAGCGGCTCTTGTCCCGTAGAAACACGGGAGGCGGAGACTTGACTTTCGGCGGAGCCGAATCTGATTGCGACGCAGGCTGGGACGCCGGGATCGCTGAAACAAAAGGCGCAGGAGCAGACGCCGGTGCGACATTTTGCGGAGCAGGAGCAGCGGCTGGAGCAGCTGGAACGGACGGAGACGAAGTCGAGGAAGCGGATTGCTTCTTCTTCTTCGATTTCGATTTTTTGCGAACCTCGGTGAACTGAGCAGAAGGTTCTGGAACCAAAGGAACCGAGTCGGAATCACTACCCGGCGGGGTAGTTTTCCGTTTGCATGCGGTGGGGTCTATCAACATGCGATCTGAAAGAGGGTCGACGTACTCAGATGGATCTGGAGACGCCGGAGAAAAAGAAACGACCTGAGGGCGAGCGGACAATTGCTCTTGCAAGGACTTGATTTGCGCGAGAAGGGCAGACTTCTCGGCAGTCAACTGACTGATAGTAAACTGACTGATAGCAGCTGAGGCACGAGATGCCTGCTCCAGTTCTTGAAGTTTGAGGGCTTTCTCATTCTCGAGAGCCTTCCAGTGATCTTTATTACCTATTTGATATTGAAGTTCATCAAAGACCTGATCGTAATGATCGCAATGAACGCAAGTATCGCAATTATCGCATTGCCCGGGGCACTTAGGATGATCCATTATGCTGGGCTGAAAGAAAGTCTATCGAAGACAAACTGGGCTGAAAAAGAAAACGACCTAACACGGACCTATTGCCGGTGAACGGCGGACGATCAGGCTTCGTTGGCACGGTTACGTATCCACCTGACCAGCGATGCTTCGGCCGGCAGCAGTCGGGTCCGCCCTGAAAAGGGCAGATGAATTAGCCCCGACACCACACAGCCTCCACAAGAGAAAACTTTCCGAAAGAGCTTAACTTGGCACCTGACCCGCACGAGTGCGGGGGAGGGAACAAGGGCAGCGCAATACGAACACTCGGGAGCGGCCGCAGACACGACCGTTCGGGAGCGAACGCAAACGGGAAGTGTGTTTTGGCGCGAACTGAGGTTCCGCCGACTATATATTTAATTTGGGCGGCCCGCAACTAGTGTAGGCTTGCGGGCGAGCAACTATGCGTGTTTCTACTTATCACGCTTAAAGTATGGTACTCTTTACTCCGTCTGCGTACTGTCTCTTTCTTTATTAAATTCAAAATAAACTTATCCTATACAAATTAAGTGGACTGTATTTTTTAATTAAATTCCTATACGATATGAACATAAACTATTATAACAACAACTATACATTTCTTATAAGCTATTAAATCAATTCAAAGTTATCTTTATTTACATAATATTAAGAATTACACGAATTTCAAATTAAAACTATCTTCAGTCGTGTACATTTACAAAGTATGTTTACATTTTAACTTTCTTATTATTATTTTTTTTTTTTTTTTTTATAAAATATGGATGGGACGTTTGTCTTCCATGACACCTGATGTTAAGTGAACATGAAGACTAAGGTGGTACACGTCCATCCACGAGAAACCTATTCACTCGACGCTTAAAAGTACTAGGACTATACTGGAATATACTATTATGCTATTTAATTTCATTAAAAAAGTTTTTTCGTATACGTGTCGTTAACTTTTTTTTATAGTTTCGAATTAAGAGTGGGCACTTTTAGTAAATGTGGATTCATTTAATGCCTCTCGCTTGTGTCAACGTTGTATAATTATTACTTATCTTCAAAAATGCATATTAAGATCTAAACACCGAAACTAATCTTTTTCTCGTACCAAATAAGTATCTTTTTCGCAAATCAAACTAGGTCTGTGTTGAGTCTTTTGAGTGTATTTATCTTCTTTCAGAAGCAATTTCGCCTGAGGGTATAATTCGGTTTCTCCGGCACTTCTCATGTTTCAACACTCAAATTAATGATGAGCCTTCTTGTTAGAGCTTCACTAAAGGTTTTCTGAAGTATTTCTGTTCGTAAGGTCGTTTTTTAAGTTTTCAATAAAATAAATCTATAAAGTAGATCTTATAAGCAACGTACGTACATACGTACATATACAGGGTTGATTTGTAGTCACCAGCCAAATTTAAAAGTTAGTTTCTTTGATACGATATAAACGTACCTGCTTATTTATTTTAGCGTCGCTCAGTACAAAAAAGTAGAAATATTGGTGATGAACATACCTACTACGAAGCGGCATTTCATTGATAATACTACGACGTAGTACTACAAGATATTTTCTAGTTGCGCGTAGTTGACTTTATCATAATGGTAATTTAGAGTGACCATGGTTTGCTTAATATGTTAGCGGATATATTTATTTCTTTGTAAAAAAAAATCTTTTTTCTTTTTAAATGGTTTCTATAAATGATACTTATTGTGTTAAAAAAAATTGGCCGGTGACCACAAATGAACCGTGTAAACATACATAACTTCACGCCTGTATCACTAATGGGGTAGGCAGAACACCAGAAGCTATAAAACCATCTAATGTCACGTTTAACAAATCGAGGGTAATATTATGATGAAGAGAGACTATTGCAGTGACAGGGGGTCAGCCTATAGCCCACAAAAACGCCAATAAAACCTCCGTCCCTTAACTGACTTTTACAGTATGCCCGGGAAGAGAAGCATCTGGCACGTTCTATGTTTTTCTTTCGCTCCCAGTTCAGATAAGCAAGTATGAAAAAATATTTATTTTTTGAGAATAAATATGCGTTTGACCTCAACTTCACCTGATGGTTACTGAATGGTCCGTGATGATAGAACACAGGCTTAGAAAAGAACTGCGGAGATAGTGTTGTAAGAGACTCGAGTCTTGGAATTACTATTTTTGCAGCCTCGAGTCTTAATAACAAAACTTAGAGCTCAAATTCTTCAGAGTTATGCATCTTTTGTAAAAAGACTTGTGTCCTGCCAAAAAGAACTCAAAGACTGAGTATTTTTAAAATAACTCATATAATGGCTGTATACAACGTGTAACATAATGAAGAGATAATAGGTACTTAAATTGATTGTATGTTTGATGATGTAGTTTATAAATAACAGCCACATAAATTGTTATCCTTACGGTTCGGCCGAAAAACAAGTTCAAAGTTTAGATCAAAATATCTAAGTTTCAACCCTAAAACAGCTTCTGAGCTTTTGATGAAATCTATTCGATAACAGATGGCGTAAAACTAAAGTGATGGGTAACCAAGACAGATACTACAAAGTACATGGCTGTACTGGCGTACGGGAAAGGTCATAAGATCACTGAACGCGGCACAATTTTGGTTTTGGCTTATTAGGTTGACTAGGGTTGTCAAAATATTTTGTTGTAAAATAATTAAATAAATTTGCATGAAAGTCTATACCAGTACTGATCATGCTAATTTTTTTACTGCATATTCTACGTATGAAATAGAAGCTAACCCTTAACACTAGAGTGCACGCGCTCAAAAACTTCCTTGAGCGCACGCGCGGGTTACAGGTGTAGCCCATTTATCATTCATAGTTTTACATACTTATCCATTATTTTTGTAATAAAACATAATGTACATTAATTAAGTATCTTTATTTCTATAATTTTAACTCAAAAAAGAAACAAAAAACAAACTTATAAATATAATTTGAAAACAAAACATAAAATCTTCTAAAAATCATCTTTTTTTGGAAACAACTTAAACACTCAGTCTTATATTCAATTAGGAACATTGTAACTCTTATATTTTTAATTTTTTATGATTTTATTGAACTTATAGTATATGTAAATTGCCTTCTTTTTACTCTGATGGCATGCAGTCAGGGCAAAGGAGACGCTGATGATCTGCACAGATACGTTGCATACATTTGCAGCAATGTCTACGCGTGCTGCGGTCACGGGCCCTTGGGCATAAAGCACAGAGGCCAGGTCCGCTTCGAACTGGCATAGAGTGATGTGGGAGCTGATCTTCAAGTCCCAGCAGTAGCCTTCATTTCTATGACGTCAGTGTGAGACGTATCTCTTGCTCTTTGGTATTTGTCTTTTATGGTATCAATTTTTTTTTTTATTTTTTTTTTTTTATAAGTGACTAAACCCGCGTATAAATGTTTGTCGACTCAACTACAATGTTCCACACAGATGGATCAAAAAATAACAGGAACGATTTGAGTGTCATTTTGGCGTCTTTTACCGCTCCTAGTGGGCCTGGTGGTCGGGCTAGAAAATTGTGAGATCGAGTTCTAGAAGTAGGCGGTGGAAACTTACTCCATTTAGTGCCATTGCGGGAATGGAAGGATGATAACGCTGACAAAGGAACATCTTCATCATCCTCATCATCAGTTTCTTGTTCGGTGTCAGACTGGTGGGGGGATCCAACTATCCAAGTTTAACATTTTGCTCCTCACCGCCTTCTTCCTCCTCACTTTCATTAGAAGCTACGGTATTGTCTTCGTCATCTTCATGCAACCAGCTTTCTATCTGTTCATTCAATCGATTTGAATTTCCCGCCATCTAAAAATAGTCAACTCATAATATTATTTCATAAAAATACGTAATTAATTGGACTTAATAATAAAATAAAACAATTTCAATAATTATATTGAAAACATTTGTCATAATTACCTTAATATAAATTTAAACACCAACAAAAAAAAACTTCCTCAAACGCACGCGCGGGTTACAGGTGTAGCCCAACGACTTCAACGATGCAATACTAAGACGTCCGTGCACTGCGAGACTCGGCACGACTACTGGCGGGTGCGGTCGTTCAACCTAGAGGAATACATGCGACGCTGGCGCCTTAGCATAGGAATTGTTGAAACTTGACAACAAAATTGCACACTGGGTGACATATGTAACCCGCACGTGCACTCTAGTGTTAAGTTTTATCTCTCCATTTTGTTACACGTTGTATACAAATAGTTTAGCAATAAAACTGCAATAATTGTTTGATCAATATGTACTGATATGCGGTACAAACTATTATATATTTGTATACATATTATATAATATGATTTTAGTTAGTAGTAGATAGTTTTCGCGGAATTTGTGCCGGTAGGACGACACCACACAACATTCCATCATACACCAAATCAAGATCATGGCTTAGTCTTGCTCAAAGAACTTAAAAGAACTTGAAGGCTCATAGCATAGCGTTTAACCTATTCTACAGGCCATATTAATTTGGCCGGTGATAGACCAAACACCCTGTATAAGACAACTTGAATGTGATAAAATTATAAATAGCTCTTTGCCTCTTTATTTTCTAATTGTTTATGTTTCACAATGCAATTATTAACATGCTCTGCAACACTCACAAATTGCTGAGCCATCACACATCAATGACTTTTTTATTACATTTTTATGCAAAATCCCGTAAAAATATTTAAAACAAATTCACAGTGCAGGCCGTTCTTGTTACGTGACCAGCTTTTAAAGGTATGATATAAATTATAGTATAATTTAATTTGGTTTATGTTTTTTTTTTTATTATAACTGCCACTTTATCAAAATAAAATATTTAAGTCAAAGCATAAACATACAGGGAGTCTAGGATGGAGAATCCCTTCCTGATAAAAGACTTTTTTGGAGTACTTTACCCGAAAGGTACAACGGACTCTTTTACTAAGACCCCTCTGACCTTGTCGATCCATCTCGTTAACAAGACTGTATATCATGAACCGCGATAGTTAGACCGTTGAAAATTTCTAAATAAAAAACCATCATAAAATAATTATTTAATTGACTGGGAGCAAAGGAAACACAAAGAGTTTGCCAGCTGCTTCTCTTCCCGAACGCACTGTAAAAGTCGGCAAAAGGCCACAGGTTTTATCGGAGGTTTAAAGAGATTCAATTCGTTGCCTAGCCAATAAGCTACGTACGTTGACAAATAAAGCCAGTTCATGTTTAAAGAAAACAACTAGCTGTTAAAAGAAAACAAACGACTTAGGCCGCTTTTCAAAGTTACTATTCCATGTTTTTTTTCGTTCAGTCCATACAGCAAATATGACTTTTTCGATGCTTACATGATTTGAACATGAATAAAATGATTAACAAATCCATCATCCCTAGATTTTTTTTTATTCCGACACTCACACAACATTATCTAGCCCAAATTAAGAACTTGTGTTATGGATACTAGTTAACTGATATACCTAATTAAGAAATATAAACATACATATTGAATAAATTCATTTTTTTTATTAGAAAATAAACATATAAACATCCATGACCTGACGACTAATATCTTTTTTCATCACACAAATATCCGTCGCCGCCGGGATTCGAACCCAGGACCTCTGGCATAGAAGGCAATGTACGTTACCCCTACACCAGCCGGTCGTCTATTTTATTTGGCCCCTAAATCTATGATTCTCTCTTTATGCTGGCAAGAGGCAAAGTATTAAACCGTTGTCAGTACTGGGACTGGCTTAAAGTAAGGAGGATCTTTAGGTTCTAGAGCTGAAGGTGGTGGATGAGACCATCCAAAACTGTTCAATGTTAGTTTGTGTTTCTGTATGAGCAGTGAGTATTTTAAGTAGTATTTTAAGACTATTCTTAAATACCCGAAAAAAATGTGATAAATAAAAATTACCCGGCCAGGACACGAACCTGAGACCCCTCGTTTGCCGGACGAGTGCTCTTCCACTGAGTTACCGGGGCCTGGCGGTACGCCTCGAAATTACTTACCACATTTTTATTTTTACGTTATATTGCTAACGTAGCTCCATCAAATAGTATAGCTTTGCAGCTAAGACCACCCGAGACCAATTTCTTTTCAGAATCTTTTAAGAATAATTGAGCATTATAAATGCATAAACTTAAAAACATTAGTATTTTAAGACGTCATATAATTACAAACACAAAAAATATATAATACGAATAATAAAAAATATATAATTTTCGTTATATGTATATACGAAAAAAGGGAAAAACATATGTACAAAAAGCAAAACCAACCAAAAGTCAAGTAAAATTTAAGTTTTACTTTGCCGATACCTTCATTTTTCATTATAATCATGATGGTGTGAGTTTTTCAAAATGGCGGCTTCCTGATAGATTGACTAGAGCCTCCAGCTGAAAACCAATTATAAGTTCAAGCACTGAAATGATAATAAATTGACAAAGTTTCTCCATCATTAAGTTGTTGGGAATAACGCGGCACGCCCCACGGTGACCAAAAAGACTGGCTTTTTAGGTTTTAAACCTGCATGCCATTGGATTTACAGGGTGACAGGTGACAAATTTTAGAAATTCAAGAAGAGCACTCTGTACTCGATTCTGATCATAATATGTACTAAAAGTAGGAACTTAATTTTTCACCTGAATTCCCTATAAATAAATAAAGAGACATTACTAAACTTTTCCTGACGCGCCGCCTCAGTCGGCACGAGCACAATATAGTGTTCCCGCCACACGTACACCTCCACCCGCTATGTATCTATAGTATTACGCCTATGTAACCATGCGTTGCGTAATGAATTCTTTAACTTTTGGTTTTGTTTAGGTACTTAGTAAATTATAAATATTTATTTTTCAGTTTATTTTTTCTCTTCATGATCTCAAACTATCATGTCCTTGAATTTCGAAAGTGACCCACCAGTCACCCTGTATAAGTTTAACGTGGATTTTTTGTATCAGGCTGTAGTATCGTTCTTCCTGAATGAATGAACTGAATAAAGATTTTTCAGTTGCATTCTTTTTTCATTCTTTTCTAACTTGGAAATAAAAGCAGTCGTCTTGAGGATATTTAACTTTCATGCCTAGTGATCTCAACTAATATTGATATTATTAATATCAGAATTTAAAGTATATGAAATAATTGGGATTGAAAATATATATTTTTTTGTTTTGGCTAGATATTGAGTGCACCTATATGAATTGATGTCAAAAATATTAAGTCCTAAATTAAAACATTTAAGATATCTCTACTCCACCGTTTAAAATAATCTTAAGTTGACATGCACTTCGTTTTTAAAATCTGTAGGTACGTGCTAAAAAAGTATAGCTGAAGAGTTTGTTTGATTGAGCGCGCTTATGTCTGTAATTACCAGTTCGATTAGATAAAAATATTTATGCTTTTAGATAGAAGCGTGAATTTATGTATGTATTATAAAAAAAATAGTACGTTAGTTAGTGCCTAAATTAAAGTTCAAACACGTTTAGTATGACTTCAAAGATACATTTTTGCGTTAAAGAAATATTTAAATTTTTAACGCGCAACACTTACTGATTGTCAGTTAAGTTTCATATCTATCATTTCAAATGATGATTTATATTACGATATTACTTTTAAAAAACATAATTGGCTAATTTAATCATAAAAACACATTTATATGCCTTCGGCGCTCTAATTTCAATGTCCAATTACTTCAAATAAAGAGTAACGTTCACGGTCCATGCAGTCTCTGACCTGTCAAATTTCTTTTTGTTAGGTATATGAATGTATAAAGATGATATCGTCATTGAAATGCTGCCTGTTTATATCTAAACTAATGGTGCAGACTTGATCTATAGTAGTGTAATATTGGGGCTTCTGCATCACTCACCTCGCTTCGCTCGGTTCGCGATGCGGAGCGCCCCAATATTATTTCTAATGCATAGCTACTATGTTTCTATACGATCTCAGATACACAGATATACGATCTCAGATACACAGAAATTTGCTCCTTCATATTAGTATAGATTATATTTCGTTTGTACCTAAGGTTTATAATATTTAGATTTCTGTCTCAGACACTTTTTATATAATCTATTCCTTTCACAGCATTCAAATAAAAACATTGAGGAAAGTTTAAAGCATGTTGCATCCAAGGATCGTCGTAAATCTCCCAATCTTCAATAACACCTCCACATGAGAAACATACTGCTCTGTCATTAATTCCATTACCACCATAAAATAATCCCGCATCAACCATTTCCATCACCAGCCTTTTCTGAGAGTCAGTGGTTGCCCAATAATAACCAAATGAATGTAAGCGCATTTCATGCGTATGATACATATCATATCGAGGATTGTAGTTTTCTTTAAACATTTTTATATTGCATTAAGTAGGTAGTTCAAACCAATGTTAATGAAAATATAATGAAGCCGTATTATGTTGCTAACAATTTATATACACATTCATTTGATGCTTTAGGAGGTTTGGGCAGAGAGGGAGGGTCAGTAGTGCAAACTTTAACAATATGTTTGTGTGGAATAAAATACTAAATATTTCATTTAAAACATTTATTCTTAAAAATCCATTTTTTTAAACACAAAACATTTTTTAAAGCACATATTTTTTCATGATAAATACAACTATACAAATCTGGAGAGTGTAAATATTGATCATAAAGACTTAACAAACTAGGACAATTTTTGTCTTCTAAATTATATATTATATCATTATTTTCTAAAATATATTGTAACCATAAAACTTTTTCAACACCTTTGACGTAGATAAATTTATCTTTTACAATATCTCTGATTAATTTCTTATAACCTGAATAGGATACAACTCCTTCACTCCAATATATCTTTCTATTACGTTCAATCCAATTTACTTGCTTTCTTTCTTTTTTTGTCAATTCATGATATGGAAAAGGAGGTTTGATCAATAGCACCTGTAATTTATCATCGCACAAAATTGCGATTTCCTTTACAATGAATTCATTTGTTTCTGTTTTAAAACCTTGAATATCTACAATAGCAGTCATGACAATTTTCGTACTATGTTACTCAAAGGCTTATATTCCAAAAGTCGATCGTTAATTATTAAACAATATCCAGTTGTATTATCTGGTATTGGTGCAGAACATTCAATTTCCAGCCGTACATCTACGGGACCAGATTTCAAACTATCGTTTTGCCTTGAACAGTCTATAATAAAGAGAGGAGCCTTCTCCTTGAAATCTGTTATATCAAGCAACGGATCCGCAGGAAAGTTATAATACGACTGACGAAATTTCACATACATCTCGTATAATATATTATATTTGTTCTCAGCAAACTTTAACCCCAAAGGCTCGTACGGATAATACTGTGAATTCAAAAATAATGTTATATTTGTTACTCCACAATGATCAAATAACGAACTGTCTTTGGATTTATTATTTTTTCTATTAGTTTGTAAGCAAAAAATCACGTATCGCGGTTTTTCTAATTGAGATGCAGTCTTAACTGACCATGAATGCTTTGTAGTTTTAGGAAGCAATGGATACTCGTATAAATCCCAATTTCTAAACGCAATCTGTATAGGTTTATCTCTTTCTAAATGTTTTAGAAGTACCAATCGTTCACGGTCTGAGACTTTTATCTGTGGTACACGCCATTGTATTCTTTGTACATCTATTTGAAAATGAGTGACATCATCAGTTAATATGATGCTGTTTAAATTAGAGTTACTTCTATTTAGTATTAACTCATGTTTACAATTTATCACAATTTTATTGTAATCCTCTGCAAACCCTAAAATCTTATTTAGAGGTATGATAGCACTAAAACGACCATCACTTTGAAATCCACTCATATTCCAGCCCCATAAGGCAGCAACTTTATTTTCACCTTCATTCATTGATACGTATGCCTTTATTGTTGATGTTATTCCAGAATTTTTAATACGATCTATTTCAATACCGTTTATTTCGTATCTGATATCTTGAAACAAGAACATAACAGGATTATTACTGAACGTAATAGTTTTCTTAATCGGAGTTCCATCTTTTCCGAAGAGTTTTGCCTGACCTTCGATGTAAATTGAACTGGCTGTTGGTAGTACGTATATGTCTTGCTGGTTAATTGGTATTCTGATTTCATCATTTTCTCTGAAGCTATTGTTGTACGGATTGTAAGAATGAACTTCATAACTTTCAATCGAAGTATCGAAGTGTGGAGACTCGCTAATCTGTAGCATATTCATACTTTAAAACCTAAGGCTTTAAGAAAATCTTTATTTGTTTTAGTCAATTTCTTAACTTTTTTCTTACGTCTTTGCACTTTAGCGGTCTTAGACGAAATAAAGTGCTTTATATTAACTGTAGGGTTTTTATTGTACGATATCATATCGCTTTTTTTAAATGAAGTTGTAATTGAATACACGCTTCTTTGAAGTTAATGCAATAACCAAATTGATCAACAATCTTAATAGATATAGATGGTATTATATTTTTGTTCACGGGAAAGTAAATAACGTTTTGCGGTTTTTCTATGTACTGATTACCGGTCTCAGAATTAGATACGAATTCATGAATAACATGGGTCGGTAATCCGTTGGAGTATGAACCATGGACTAGATCACATTCAATTCTAACGACGGGTAAAATGTTGCTGTTACTGCGCCCTCCTGGTATTGAGTTTAATACTGAAAAATATAGTAATCCGCACCCGTATGCACCGGATAAACTAAGAGGTGGTTGAAAGTATGAATGCAGTTCTGATTTATTTCCAGAGATGGTAACCGTTAAAGACATGCTTGCATACTGGACACTTCTGAACGATACTGTTTATTTTATTCCTTGACCAGACCAAAAATTGGTTAAAAACTTTAAACAAAGATGTCCACAATTAAAAGGGTGTTCGCGTTGTATATTATCATAATTATAGTGAACTTTAGTACCTAGGTATTTTATAAATTCTTTCGGAGGTTTAAGATCTCCATAGCTGTCAAAATATTCTATGTAATCATTGTATTTTACATAGGCTACCCAATGTGAACCAGGATTTCTAGAATCATCTAAATTTATTACTCCACACTCAATTTTGAAAGGTTTTTTAGGGAGTTCATCTCTCATAAAGACACCTCTAAAATAAGGAATATTATTACCATACTTCAGAATGTCAATGTTAGTTAATGCTCGTTTGGGTAGCCGGTATATTAGTTTTTTTCTTTCGAAACAAATATTCCAAGACCATTTTTATGAGGTTTAAGGTGTAATCCCCTTCCAATTCAAACAGCTTCCATTTTTTCATTGTGTCGCTTTAATTCATCATAACTCTTTTTTGCCATTTTGAATTCATTTATGGTTTTAGCTATTCCAGCAGCACCTCCTGCTAAAGCTCCAGCCGCTGATAGCCCCGCAAAAATAGGAATCAAAGGTAGAAAGCCGCCAGTTTTTGGTATAGGAATAACTCGCGGAAGTTTTATAGATGAATCATTTACTAATTCTCTTGCAGCAGCCATAGCTAACTCTATTGCCATTTTTTTGCCTTTTGGTTTCAATTTCTGTATGCGTCTTTTTGTTTTATTAATAACATTTTTTAATTTTTTTTTAAAACCATTGCCAGACGTTACTTGTTTCAAACATTTTTTATTTCGGGTACGATTTTGTAAGCCCGCTCCAGTTTTAACTTTCGTTAACATAGCTTTGCTTACTAGATGTGCTGCGAACTTTTCTCCTACACTTGCATCAGGGGCTATTGTCCGCTCTTTGGCCATTTGTAATAAGACTAAATCTGCCTTATGTCGATCCCTTAAGCTTTTCGATTTATGATAGGCAATATCGTGTTCTTTACAATATTCGTCTAATTTGTTCACACCTTTGTCTCCGCGCGTAAGTCTTTTAATCAGATTTGTGCCGGGACCACAATAATTATATCCAGGAAAATGTAATTCAAACGGTAAATGATTAATAAGCCAATTGAGAAGACTACTCTCTCCAATACACATCGTATGACTGGCCAATTATAGATTGAACACATAATAAATATAGCAATTTTTGGTAATAAATAAGAAATGTTAACATTTAATTTCTTTGTTATAATATATTCGACTTATCAATCCAGCTATTTTCAGCGGATGAAAATCCTAGCCATTTTACTAAAACCTTATTTCCTTTCCGTCTAAGAACTTTTTCAACCAAATATACAGTAGGACATTTTGTTTTTTGAAGCTCTTGTACATAAAATGCTCCTAAAATAGGCTGATTTCGGATAACATCTTCAATTAAGTAAGTTATAGGAGTTGTATTCTGTATTTTTCGAATTTTAAATATTTCTGTCGACCAATTTGGAGTATAGCCCTTTTCAAATGTTCCTTTGTATTTACTGATACGTACATAATCACCCACTTTAAACTTACTTTTTGAGATGACTTTTTTTTCTGTATTCACATATTTTTCTAATATTAGTTTTTTATTAATATTATTCACATTTGCTGGTTTTTCATCAATTGTTCGATGATGCGTATGATTGTATTTATAAATAATGTCATAAAGAGTATTATTAATCCAGTTGAAGTTACCTTTCATACTAAATTCTTTGTACAACTTAGACTTCAATGTTCTGATGAATCGTTCAACTATTGAGGCTTTTTTTGTTGAGTAGGTTGAATAATGATTGATGCGAAAGCATTCCATGAGTTTATTAAATTTATTATTGTAAAATTCTGTCCCATTATCAGTTTGCAAATTCTTAGGCACGCGACCCTTGTCCAGCAACATCTTAAAAGTGTCACATACACTATCCTTGGATTTGGTTTTAAGAGGAAAGGCCCAACCATACTTTGAAAATGTATCGATAATAACAAGAATATACCTAAAATTCTTATTTTCTAAGGCAATAGATTGCATATCAATTAAATCTGCTTGCCATAGATCATCTATGTCTCTCATAATAACACGCCTTCGTGGAAAGTTCACTCTTGCGTTTTTATGAATTTCATTTACCACATCTGCTTTGCTCATGTTGATATTTTTGCAACTCTTGTTATTTACAATCTCTTCAACTTGCGAGTTTTACAAAAAAGTATAATTAAACGTTTTTAATCTAATACACTAATGAGTTTTGCCAATGCTCATGATGAATAAATCTGTTACACTAAATCAGAATCTTGTCACTGCCACTATATATTACTTAATTATGTTAGCTTCTTTTAATTCTTCAATTATAGATAAAATTTCATTATCGTGATTTGTGTTGCCAGCATCTCTCGAAGCTACTAATAACTTTAATCGCTCAACCAATTCATTGGGATCATCCCAGTATACTAAATCAGTGTTGCTTTTATACTTTTTTAGTTTTGGTAAGTTACCACCAAGTTTAATCTCACTTTTATCATTTAAAGTTTCAGAAAATAATGGTTTGATTATTTCACGATATTTTATTCCTTTATCACCTCTTATTTGACCTCTAGGATCAAAATCTCTTTTGTGCGCGTTTGTATAATGTAACATATCCTTATAGACAAGTTTATCTTTGTTTGATATTAACTTTAAGTCGGGTTTTCTGCGTAGTAAAAGTTCTTTCAAGCCAGGGGTCAAATTATAAGATTTACTATTATTTTTATCTCCGATTTTAATCAAAGTTATATTATCATTATTTAAACTTTCAACTGTAGTAAATGATACAACTGAGTTACCCATAAGCAACTTTTTGTGTTCACTTCTTAGTCCAAACGGTATATTAACACCATCGTATATATCATGGATGTCATCACCTTCTAATAAAATTTCAAAATTATCTGTCAATCCTCTTTTAGAATTTAGTTCCGACGGTTGTGCAGAATTAAATTTCGGTTCATTATAATCACTGAACTTTGCAGGTAAGCTAGCATTATTTCCATCAGATTCAATTTCTTCAAAAGTAGTCAAAGTTGTATTTTCTTTATTTTTTATTTTTTCTGTAGAACTACTTGAATCAACTAGAGTTTTAAGAGGATCTGTCACCGGTTTTAGCATTTTGTCAAGTGACAAATTCATTGTATGTTCCTGAGATTTCATTTGTTTTATTTTATTTTTTATTGAATCAACAGACTTCATTAATTCTATTTTTATATTTTTCTCCATGTCACGTAACCACAACTGCGTTCAACTAAGAAAGAAATAACACTAGCAATGTTTTGTATAGAATTCATTTAAATATGCATGTATCTATATATCAAATTTAAAAAATATATCAAAATTCTGTCTGTACCTTCCATTATTTAATGATGATTCTTTATTAATTAGAAGAAAGTTATAAGGATTACTCCAAACAGTTTTACAAACATCTTTGAACTGATTCCATGGTAGATCAGAGTTGATATGTTCTTCATAAATGTGCTTTAAATTCACATCATCTTGTTTAAATATTATAAGAAAATTAGCATTATCGCGTAACAGCTGTTTTGGGATTTTTGAGTAGGTTTGCGATAAGTAAAAGCAGTCAAGTTGCTTATGTCTACCCATACAGAAATAATTACGGATGTTTATTTGATTTTCACATACAACGTCATCAAATATAAATACAGAATTTGGTAAAGCTTCACTCGGAGATATGACATCTTTATCGTCATTGAACTCATAGAATTTTATCTGAGGTACTCGTCTTAATACTTCTCGCAAAAAACAATACTTTGGTTGAAAATTAGTCTTTGAGTAAAGGTAAAGATTTTTAAACTTCAGCCCATTTTCATGCAACAACAAACTGATCACAACGTTTGTTTTACCACAATTTGAGGGACCACATATTATACAACGAATCGTATTTGGCAACAAAGCGCTGTGTCTAATCTTATGAGGAGACTCGCCAAGATTTATATTTTTAACGTTAAGTGATATGGGTTGTTTGATCAACTTCATCTTGTCTATTAAATTAATTTTTACCTAACATGGACATATATACTTTATTTTGGATCTAACTTATCACTACATAGACTTGTCACTACAGGAATGATTCTATTCTCCTTTTCCAGATTAAATATGAGCTAGCTATTGACTCATATTACGCATCGTGCATCAAATAACTTTTGTATTTATGATAGAATAAACCATCACTTCGCATGTGGTTTTTGGATAAGCAGGTTGGATTTATAACTTTTTATTCTCAAGGTAAGTGTTATTTTAATTAATATAATAAATTATTAAAATTAATTAAATTATGTAAAATCGCTTGATAAACCTCATCTTGTCATTCATTTTATATGTTGAATTATTTAGATATACTTAATTGTATTATTTCTTACAGAATCATGTCACAGTCACCTTCTTACAGTCCGGTTACAGACATGGCGGAGAATTTACGTGGGGTGAGTAATAAGTCAAGGTCTTTTAAATTTTATGAATTAAAATATTTTGTATTATTTATTTCTAACTTGTTCTTGTTTCAGAATTTGATGGAAGACTCAGACCCAATAATGAATCCTTTTTACTACGCTCAAGATAGAGAAAGCTGGTATAATGAAGTAGCAGCAAAATCATGTGAGGAGCATCAAAAACGGAAAGCTGAAGAACAATCTTTAGAAATGAAAAAAAGAAAATCGAATACTTTGAACAATAAATCCTTTGTCATACGTAAGGAGCCTGAACATGTTAGTCATATAATAAAAATAATTGTACTTGATGTGGATGGTCGTAATATGGAGGATATTGAACTTGATAATGCTAGTGTGAATGTGCAGTATTTAGTAACTAGTGATTATGACGATATTATGAATGAAACTGATCATTTAGTATGTAAAATTGTAAAAAAATTAGGCAAATCCAGCATGTAATATTTTATATCTTTCTTTTAACATATTATTGTTTTGATTATTCTTATGGTATGGGATATGGTTTTTAAAATAAACAATTGTTATTTTGATATTTGCATTTTATTTCATAGTATTATATCATATCATCAAATATTTATTGTATTTAAAAACAAACAAAACAAAACTTTGCTATAATATAAGATTATCATCACATTGATTAAATATTACATTAAAATAAATTGATATACTCGTAGGTGTACAAAACCAATAAAACTTAATATTATTACAATAAACTTAGTAATATAAAACTTAATATATCTAATACGTATTATTTCTTATTAAAATATTGTTTTGTAATGTCCCCATGGCAAAGTTGTTATTTTATCATTCATTATTTGACGCTTGTCATCTTTTTTTGACAATACAATTTTATTTATCTTTTGAGTAAAAATTCTATGATTTTTAGACTTAATAATACACATATGATCTCTCAGAATTTCGTTCTTCATCAAAACATTTTTGTATTTTTGTATGTTAAGTTTTCTTGTAATACATTTTTTAGCACCTTTAGCTTTTTTTAAAGTTGATTTTTTTGTAGTTATACAGTACGATTTGGCTCCTAAGCCTACAAATTCCGATACGATTTCGCCACCCATTTCATCTTTGAAGTAACCAGGTACCTTAGCATTAACAATTGGCATAGAATATTCATTACTTTTTTCGAAGTTGCTAGTATCGAAATATTTTAAATTTAATTTCATGTCTTTGTAAAAATCTTTAGTGCGTATTAAATATAAAAGACTATCAGTGTCTGTGTAGCAAAGTTTCAACTTATTTTCATAATGTTTCTTCATGATAGAGTAGTGAAACCTATACAAATGGCATTTCGCTATTTCTAAGATACTAAAACCTATGTAGATCGGACGATCTAAAGTTATTTTTGTTTGATTCATTTGGATTGATACTAAGGACTCCGATATAACAGAAAAGTTCTTGAAATTAGGTGCACTGATATATTTTTCAGCACCGCAGAATTTTTTAGTTTGGTTTGAATCATCTCTCCATATATTTACAAGTTTAACATCCACTTGTTTTCTTTTATTTTCAATGGTTTTACCAAATATAGAATTATTTTGTTTCTTAAAAAAGTCTCTTTCAAAATTAGATTCTGCATTTTGCCTAAGCGCGGTATTTAACGAAATATAAGATTCTAAGAAATTACTTTGTTGAAATGCAAGTATTCTGTGTATTTTTAATAATTGCAGACCATTTTTTAAGCATTCCTTTAAGTGAATGTAATGAATAATATATTTATATTTATCAAAAAGATTAGCAACAAGTTTATCGTTTCGGCTACAGAAAGGAACAAATTTTTCAGGTGCAAATGGCAAATCGGAATGATCATCATGCAAGTAGTCAGGGTAATGAAGATCTACTTCTAGTATAAATCCTGTATCAGAATCGGTTGAAACACTTAAGGCATCAAACTTTAAAATTTCATCCTCAGTCAAAAAGCTAAAACCACCTACTGGAAGTTTTTGCATCATAGCATATCCATACAAATTAACACAATCAAGGTAAATAAGAAAACAATCAGGCTCTTTGTTATTGTAGTCAGAAAGATATTCATTATTTGCCTTCGCATATCTAAGTGAACACTGAGCAAGTCCGCCTCTTATTCCTTTTTCTATCATTTGATACATTTCTACGTCAGAGATAAGTTCTAAATTGATTTTAGTATACAAAAGCATAGCGTCCCAGCTTAATGAAGGTGATGAAACGTAATAGCAAGGATCTAAACCATAGTGATTCAAACTCATAGTTCTAAATTTTTCAAAAACATCACATAGAAGTAATACATCACATTTTAGGTACAAATCTGTATATTCACCCAAATTTTTTATTTTAAAAGTTTTCCAAACCTTTAAAGCATGTTCATAGTCTTTATCAGATATAGACTCCATTGTAAGTTTGTTAAAAAAATGTGATGGTGATGGTAATTCGATCTCATCATATCTTTCCCAAGAGTTTATGTAGTCATAACAATATATTCCTTTTCTTCGAGCAATGTCAAATAATTTATTATCGGTAAAAAAATATTTTAAATTTTTGAAATCCTCAGGGTTCATAGTTGTGACAAGTTTGTCCATACTAGAGCTTAAAAAATTAAATGAATCAATAAACTTCAATTGTACAGCATTTGTTGCATTGACTGTTATAAATTTTGTGAAAGAAATATATTTCTCTTTATTTCTCGGAATAAGATGAATTCGACCGCTAATATTGGAAAGTTCTTTTATGAATAAATGACAATCATAGCCGGATAAGTTGTGAAACACTATTGGTATAAAAGTACATTGTTTGGCATTTAAATTGCATGCATTATGAGCAGCTCCTCTATATTTGCCAGTAAAGTGATCATGGTCCTTAACAATAGTATCATTACACGAAAACTTTTTTTTACAAATATGACATTGCGTGCTGCTCATGAAACTTAATCGCTCAGTGTCAGTTAACGGCAACATTTGTTTGCTCTCTAATAATATTTTAAATAATCGTTTTCCATCATTAGTTAGAGATTTAACAAATTTTTTAGAACAATCAGGCCCTCTATAAGAAACAAAATCATTTAACTTCGGATTTGCTTTACAACAAATATAATAAGCGAAACATGTAGCCTCATGAACTTGTATATTTTCAACATATGTGGACTTATTTTTGTCAGAATATTCACGCAATAAACTTTCAAAATCTCCGTATATCACTATAGGGACTACTTGCGTTCTCTCATAATTCGAAAAACTTATTTTACTTCCTGTCTCGGGTAAAATAGTTTGAATTCCGGAGCATTCATGAGAGTTTAACTTCTCTTCAGTGTTAAAATAAATAAAACATTCATCACATAAAAATATTCTACTCTTGTGTTTGGTTAACTGTTTATGCACAAGTTTTTCAAAACTTTTAATTAAACAGAAATGACTTCTACTATTTTCTGTAATATAAAGCAAATTGATGTGGTATAAACGACGTGATTTTGTTTTATACAAGGGACCTGTAACTTTATCATTAGTATCTAAACCATAAATATTAATACTAATATCAGGATTATTTATTTCAAAGCACTGAATATCCTTAAAACTGGGAGGAAAGCTCATGTTAGAAATATCTAGTATGTCGGAATAATGTGGATATGAAGAAGTTCTGTTTGGATTAATCTTTGTCGGAAATATTTCAGCTATGATACACCAAAGAAAACAATGTTGATCATAATTTTTTATATTTAAACATGATTTAGTATTAGCAATACGTTTAGGCAATTGTAAGTAAGAACCACCTCGCAAAGGATTATATTTTACGATATTAATTTCCAAATGACTGAGGGACTCAATTGTCCAGCCTGACTCTGAAAGTTGAAATTCAGTACATTTACAAATAAGCTTCTCACAAAATAATTTATATAGGTCTGAGATGTCTGTATTTTGCAATACTATATTATATTTTGTGTTAAACGATTTTAAAGACTTTTCATCATTTTTCGGCAATGTATACCAAACAAACAATTCAAAACTAACTTTAATACAATCATGTTTTTTCAATAATTCTTTGATAAGATAACAAACTTTTTGTGAAATCTGTGTCAAAAATATTTCAGGCGTATCGATAACCTCGTATGGATTCACTCTATAACTAATTATTCGGTTTTGAAAGGCTGTGGCTATTATACGAACGTTGTCAAACGTTGTCTGCAATAGGCAATTCGATTTGTGTATATTAGTTTTCTTATGTGCAGAATATTTTGACACTTCTATGTTACAAACTTCACAAAAAAACATGATTAATTTTATTAAATGTAGGTATATAGGCACCTATATCTTTAATTATTACTTTTTTGTAAGCAATGTAATGTTTTATAAAGTAAAGAAAGTTCTACTATAAAAAGATATTTAAATCGAATCTTCTTAAAAGAGTTTATCTTGGAATCGAGTTTATCTTGGAATCGAGTTTATCTTGGTATCGAGTTTATCTTTGAATCTAGGTATTTAGGATAAATCCTTGTTAAGTTTCCTGTAAATAAACCACAAAAATAACTACATATGTTTATTGTAATAAAAAATTAAATTATTAAAAATAGGATACCCAGACATTATCTAATTCAAAGGCAGGAATATAGATAAGAATAAATGGTTTTAATGCTGAATATAAACCCACAACAGTATTATAAATATAAAATACATTAAATATTGTTATTCGGGTATAAAATAGGCTGTACACCTCTAAATTCTGCTTTAGCTGCAGACACTAGATTGGCAACAGCCCTCCAAGTCGGCGAGTTCGTGCTCACAGAGCCTCTATAAGAGAGAAGCGTTTGTTTCCACCGATCCTTCCCTAGCCGTTCAGCCTCTCTGTGATTGTATATACGAAGTTCGACATAATAATCGCCGCTGCGCGTAAGGTCCTGCTGGTAGGAGTTTCCACTGGCTGTTCTTCTGGACAGGGACGAACGCAGAGCAGATACCTTCAGCGGTTGAAGATCTCCCTCGTCGTCCTGTAATATTGAAATAAAATTGAATTAAATCATAACATTAAACCATATTCAAAAAATTATCAAAAACTCAAAAAATAAAAATCCTGGCTTGAGCTGGAATCGAACCCGCAACCTTTCGTTAACTAAAAATTGATCTACCGAGGAGGAGGTCGTTAATAAAATAAATAAATAATATATTGTATCGTACCACATTAATTGATAAATTAGGTGAAGGTCCTAGACAATTAATTAATACAGAAAATCAGTAAAATAATATTACATAATATAGAAAAATCAAGGTTTTAAACTTACCGAAGATTCAATCAGTCGGCTATGTTTGGTTGTTTTCGCCCGCTTTATTACTGGAGTATCAGTTTCCGAGTCCGAGTCGCTTCCAAAGAGGTCTTTCAGAGCAGTTTTCTTTGGCTTTTTAGTCTCGGTCTTATTTTTCAAATCCTTTTTCGTTTTTTTAGGTTGTTTTGGTTTTTGAGACGTGGAAGGTGTGTTAAGATGCGACTCTACGTCGGACTCGAAAGGATTCGTGGAACTTGACCTGAAAAGAAGGAGCAGCTATAAATTTGAATGATTCATTTTAATTTTCTTTAAATTAGTTAAACCACATACTTAGCACAGTGTTATGTTGTCAACTAAAACTTTAAAATCTAAATAAGTTTCTTATAATAAAATTTCGATAAAAAACGGTTGAGGGAATTATAATTAGAGAACTTTAAGTAAGTAACGTTAAATACTGGGATTCGAACCCATAACTCTTCTGTAGATATTATGATTTCTAGTAAAATTAAAAAATTAAACTTAAATTGTAGAGACTATCAAAATATATATGACTAGAATGTAAATAATAAATCGAAGACTAGCGTTTGGTGTCAATGTATTCATTTTTTTTCCGTGCGGGAATCGAACCCGCTCTTCTGTAAATAACTACTGTTATAAAAAACACAACTATGGACTAGGAATATCTCCCCAAATACAATTATTTTTCCATTTGGGAATCGAACCCTCAAAGGTGACACGATGGTGTAGTGGAAAGGTGACCAATTGAACCATTGCGAGTCTTGTAGTTACTATTCAAAAAGGATCCAACCATCAAGTTATAAAATTGTTCATAAAAATGTAATACGTACATACATATTTGCTTCAATAAGTTGCTGGTTCACTTTAAAATGTTACACTGTAGGTATTCGTCACGTAAAAACTGTATTCACAATAATTAATCAAATACTAAATGTAATTATTGGCAGAAGAGCAATCGGCTCATTTATATACTCGTAAATCTAAGGTAGTGGTTTTATTATTTTTTGCTAACGTTGTCGAAAGTTTTACAAATATAAATTTTTGGAAATTATATTTTACACACTCCTATCGTAAGATCTATTCTTCTCTCTACTATTTAGTTACTACGTACACACCCCGACGTTTCCTTTATTTGGATGTGGCGACGCTTCGTCGCAGACATATGAGACGAAATTCTAAAAAGGAAAACGTGCCATGTTTGGCGGAGCGTCACCGATCTATGAAGAGCGTCCCTTTAGACTGGTAGTTAACGATTACCTACAGTTAACCAAAATAACTGAATATCTTACATATTTAGTTATTATAATTCCAATGCATTAAACATAAAAACCTTTATCAATATATTAAATACTATGTATTCATATTAATATTAACTTAACATCATAAACGTTTATCAAATTTAGTTAAAAGCCGCTTCCGAAAATAACTCGAAACCTATCAATTTAAGCATAAGCGTAGGTACCTATTGTAATTTCTAACAAAAAACCTTTACTCATTAATACATAATAATAAAAATCCCTAAACAATTACAGCAACTAAATAGCCTAAAAATAAGCAACTGTTTGTGTTATAGAATACCATGTAGCGAATTAGAGGGGTTCTATAGCAGACATACATATAAATATTTTTGTTCCGTGAGGGGATCGAACCCACCGCCGCTCCAGCCGCACAGCCTGTCTTCAACCACTAGGGTTCTTTCTTTAACTATTTCATCTAACAAATTGTCAGTCAAGTTTTTAAATTCCAATATTGAAAACAACATATTTCAAATTCAAAATTCAAGACATTCGGGGTACACTTCCTTAAAAGCATATCGTTTCCAAAAAAGATAGGATTATAAATAACTAGCCGACCGCACGCGGTTTTACCCCCCTAACTTTTGATCCCGTAGAATGATCTGCTTATAACCTTCCTCAAAGTTGGGCTATCTAACGCAAAAAGAATTTTTCAAATCGGACTGCTAGTTTCTGAGATTAACGCATTTAACCAAACAAACACTTCAGCTTTATAATATTAGGGCAGATAATGTGTGAGAACGATATATAAACCATAGAGTTTCAACTCTCCACTGTTATTTTAAATAAATAAAATACATGAAAAACACTTCTTAACAGTTTTTCCAACTTAGGATTTGAAACCGAGTCCTCATGAACTAAATTTCAATTAAATGCTTAATTCAAAAGGAAATAAAATTCCCAAACAATCGCACCTACTACTAGGCCTCAAAGAAAGCAAAGCTATGTAGTGAACCTAAGGATCCTAGGATAAATGTACATAACTAGATAAATACCCAGACCTAGAATTTTTTTATACTGATCCGCGCGGGAATCGAACCCGCAGCCTTCTAATCAACAGTGTCGTGAGGCTGACGCCTTATCCGCTGCCGCCGCCGCCGCGTCGCAGTACAGGTCGTCAAACAAACAAAAACATTGATCTAATTCATAGCTGCGTAAATTAAAGTACCGAAAATAAATATTTCCTAATACTTATATCTATTTACAAAACGTACTACCTAATTATTAAGTTCATTGCAAGTTTGAAAAAAGATAAATATTTCGATTTATTAAGTAGGTAAGTAGGTTTATTAGTTATGTATTATTTTTGTATCCATTTTAAAAGTGTGTTTTAAGAAATAAACAATGTCCTAATAACAATGATAATATGGTAATCGCATTATGAATCTTAATATTACTATGATCATGCATATTAATATCAATATGCATGATTAACGTTAAATATAACATAGACTTGCTGCATTATTTTCATCGTCATAGATCATGTTATAGGTATACCTAATTCAGTACGAATTTATCAATAAGCTGGGCAAACATGAGATGTGCGCGCGGCGGCGCATCAACGTCGCGCTGCCGCTCGAACTTGAGAATGTTGTTTATACTGAATCATGTTTTGTAGAAACGATATTTTTGTGCTCCAATATTACTATTGTATAAGTACGACCATGAGTCGATAAGTAAATTATTGTTGAAGCTCTATTTCAAATCTTACGATGCTATGCATTAGAAATAATATTGGGGCGCTCCGCATCGCGAACCGAGCGAAGCGAGGTGAGTGATGCAGAAGCCCCAATATTACACTACTATCTATTTTCTTAGAAACGATATCGGGATTTTCATTTCAAGTGGATGATACGAGTAGTCTATTGGGTAAATTTAGAGGGTGAAATATTAAAAACCTTGCTGCGGTTTCTCATCTACGTAAATGATTAGGAATAATTAACCAAACATGAGCTATTATTTGCACTATACAGGGTGACCGGTGGGTCACTTTTGAAATTCAAGGATGTGATAGTTTATGATCATACATATAGAGAAAAAATATAATAAAAAATAAATGTTAATTATTTACTGACTAAACTTAACCGAAAGTTAAAGAATTTATTACGCAAAGCATGGTGTTGGCACGCTACCGTTGGCATCGATCCGCGTGCCAGGTCACGTGTCGGGATTGACTCAGTTGTATGCAAATTAAATGGTAACATAGTAGTATTTATTTATATGGGGAATTGTAGTGAAAAATTAAGTAACTACTTTTATTACATAATTATGATCAGAATCGAGTACAGAGTGCTCTCCTCCAGTATCTAAAATTTGTCACCAGTCACCCCGTATGTTGTTTTAATACATTTCATGAGTCGTCAAAAATCTGACAGATCAGCTATGAAACTCTTTCCACGTTCTCAGAATTCCTTACCCATTGTCCGTCTGTCATCAGACCGTATCTCATGAACCGTCACAATCAAAGTTCTATATTCTATGACAACAAATACAAAAAACTAGAATAAAATAAGTATTTAAGCGGATTTTATTTTTGGTACGGATTGCCAAGGTGTGGAACAATCGGCCTGCATCTGTTTTTCCTGACCACTACAGTCCTGGAACTTTTTAAGTGTCGAGTGAATAGGTTTCTCGTGAATGGACGTGTAACACCATAGTCTTCATGCGCACTTTCCATCAGGTGGCATGGAAGACAAATGTCCTATCCTTACAATATATAAAAAAAAGTGTTGGATTTTTCCTAACGCACTCACTAGATTGCGTTTTATTTAAATAGTGTGTCATGTTATTTTTTATTGCTTTCAAAACTTTAAAAACGGAACCCTTATCCAGAAATTCGAGACACCTTTCCAACATACTAGATACATACTACAATACAAAATATGAAGAAAATATTATTAGGGATTTTTAAATAAGATTAAAAATGATATTTAATTTCTGTTTAATTACGCCTTTTATCAATGATTCTAATAAATTTGCCATGTATTTATATTGACTGTAATATTGGGAAAAAGTTTCTTCGCATTTTTTAAGAAAATTCTAAATATTTTTTAATATAGTTTATTGACATTTAACTAAAGTATGTATGTACCATTTTGCTCGATAACCTTTTGCCATCTTGTAGGTAGTGCTATAAAAATTTTGGGACCTCTCATCAAAATACCGCGACAAGTGGATTTGGCAGTCCTCTCGTGATGTTAACCTAACACTGCCTAAAGAATTCTGAAGAGACCGAAACAGGTAGAAATCTGAAGGTGCAAGGTCAGGACTATACGGCGGATGCGTTAACACCTCCCAGCCAAACTCTCTTAATTTTTGCTGGGTGGCTATAGATGTGTGAGGTCTAGCGTTATCATGATGAAACACCACACCCCTTCTGTTGATCAATTCCGGCCGCTTTCTCTTAACTTCTTGTTTTAATCTCATAAGTTGTTCGCAGTAGAGTTCAGAATCGATAGTCCTGCCTGGTGGTAACAGCTCATAATGAATAATGCCCTTCCGATCCCACCACACACACAACATCACCTTATTGCGAGTTAACCCGGGTTTCGCCACAGTCTGTGAAGCCTGACCGGCCTTTGACCACGACCTTTTTCGCACGTTCTTGTCGTACGTGATCCACATTTCATCACCAGTTATCAGCTTCTTCAAAAATGATTCGGTTTCGTTACGTCGTAATAAAGAATCACAAATGAGTACACGGTTCATTAGGTTTCTTTCAGTGAGCTCGTGAGGTACCCAAATATCGAGCTTTTTTGTGTACCCAGCTTTTTTCAAATGCGCCAAAACTGTTTTGTGGTCAATTCCCAGTTCTTTAGCTACGTCGTAACTTCTGATATGTCGATCTTGCTCCACTTTTTCGAAAATGGCATCCATTTTATCCGTAATAGGGCGACCAGAGCGAGGTGCATCTTTGATATCAAAATTTCCGGATTGAAAACGCTTAAACCAAATTTGTGCTACTCTCACAGACACTGCACTAGGTCCATAAACATCGCAAATTTTTTCGCGGCTTGCGTTGCATTTTTACCTTTTTTGTAGTCAAATTTTAAAATGTAACGAATTTCTTCATTAGATTCACTCATTTTGACAGTACGAAAAACAAATGAAAATCACACATTTTCCTAATTTGAATTTAGAATTATGTTCCAAAACCAGCCAGATACAAATACTGTAGCCAAAGAGATTTTATTACAAGTTCATACATACTATAATGCGAAAAGACTTTTTCCCCAACCTATTAGATAACTTCAGGTATGAAGACCATCATTTGTGCATTTCACTTTTATTTTATTGTAATTATTGTCACTGAGGTGGTATAAAAAATTTCAATATAAAAAAAATATATATACCTAGTTGTATATAATTTATTGTGGTCGCTAACTATGGGCCTTATAAACAAGCTTCGAGTCGCTCAGCGGGCAATGGAAAGGGCTATGCTCGGAGTTTCCCTGCGGGATCGAATCAGGAATGAGGAGATTCGCAGGCAAACCAAAGTCACCGACATAGCCAGAAGGATTGCAGAGCTGAAGTGGCAATGGGCAGGGCACATAGCTCGAAGAACAGATGGCCGGTGGGGCAGAAAAGTTCTCGAGTGGCGGCCACATACTGGGAGACACAGCGTAGGCAGGCCCCCTGCACGATGGACCGATGACCTGGTCAAATTCGCCGGTAAACGCTGGATGAGGGCGGCGAGGGACCGAGCGACGTGGAAGACCTTGGGGGAGGCCTATGTCCAGCAGTGGACGTCTACAGGCTGTGGATGATGATGATGATATAATTTATTTAAAATGCTTTCATTTTAAATATTTTTATACTAATTGCAATTTGGATCTAAAAGGTTTAGATGTGTAGGTATTGAAAAGACCAGGATTACGTAATTAAGGAATTTATTGCGTCTATAATTAGGTATATTTACGTTGTTACTACATATTGGTGGGAGGCTGGTGCGTTTCGCGTAACTATCTCGGAGATAATATTCTTCTAACAAAAACAATGAACTTCCTCTTCTGAAGGAAGGGACAAGAATATTCTTACAAAATTAAAGCGTCTCTGTCAGAAAGATAATATTCAAATTTCAAATATAAAACAATGACGTACTGTTTGTTTGCACCTTTGCGAACTTTATTTATCAACTAGCTGTTGCGCGTGGTTTTACCCGATTCGATTCCTGCGGGATTTTCGGGATAAAAAGTAGTGTATACGGATTCGGAAGAATCCCTCTAAGTAATGGTAAAAGAAATTTTGAAATCGGTACAGTAGTTTTTGAGCCTATTCAATACAAACATACAAAAATACAAAGGTTTCCTCTTTATAATATTAGTATTTATCAACTAGCCACCGCGCGCGGTTTTACCCACGTAACTTTTGATCCCGTAGAAATTTCGGAATAATATATAGCCTATAATCTTCCTCAAGAGTTGGGCTATCAAATGCAAAAAGAATTTTTCAAATCCCACTTGTAGTTTCTGAGATTAGCGCGTTCAAACAAACAAACAAAAAAACAAACTCTTCAGCTTTATATATTAGTATAGATAATATAAGGCGCGCTCAAGCAGTATGTTGCGGTACCGCATAAATTAATTTAAAGACCAATAAATAGTTTCGCACGACCGCCTTACTTGATTAACACTGATTAATTGCATATCTATTAGTACTAGCCCATACCAGTTTATGAATTATAATTACGACTTAAGTGATATCTGACTCTCTATCAACAAGCGCCTTCATCAATTTTGAAACGAATATTGATATGTATAATTCGTAAGCGATTGCAATAACTTATAAAAATGGATAAGTCAGAGTCGGCAGTCGTCCTCGTGCAAGAAGGGTTCCGTCCATTATTTATTTAATAAGTTGCCAACAGATGACACCCTTAACAAAACTATGTTATACAACCATATGATCTTAAAATGCACATCTCTATTTATTCTCGGCGAAACGGTGCTTTTGCGTTTGCATTTTATATTATTATAAATTGAATTTTTTTTTTTTTTAATTATCATATTATTGCTACCTTGCTACATGACCCGCTATCTATCAGTAACAATATCAGCTTTCCGATACAATCAGTATTCTATTTGCCCAATAGAATATAGTTAATTAAGTTTTTCATATTTTTCACAAAACAAACAATTAATCAACATCGATGTCAAAGACAGACAGACAGGTGTTTATTTTAAAGACAGTGACGGACGGACGGTTGCCATATTGCTTTATTACCAGATTCACGGATATTTTTATCAAAATTACATAAAAATAAAAAAAAATATATAAGCGACGCTAAAAAATATATAACACCAGAAATAGATATGCATTATTCCATAGTTGATTTGAAAAATAGACTCATGTTTATAGATTAAATAGTATGAAATGACGATTCTCATTTAAAAACAATTACAATTAAAACACATATACAACAAAAACGCAAAGAAATAACAAAAGCACTATTATGCGATAAATAAAGTTAATATAAAACAGCATTTTTTTTCAATACATTTTTTAAGATTAGTATTAGAAAAAAGATCGATGTCACTTCTATGATTTTCATAGAGGGAGTACATGCGTGACAGTGAGCAGTACTTTCTTAAATTTGTGCGGTAATCAGGCAAGGAAAACATTTTTTTGCGACCAGATCTTGGGATCCTATGTTATGTTATAGCAACCTTAAATATACATTATCTATGAATATTACAACTGTCTTACTCTCACGGCTTATGAGATACAACTCAGGACTATTCACGTAACTAAAATAACAGCGCTGTGCTCGACGACGAGCTCGTCGACGAAATGTCAAAAAGTTCGACGAATGTTCTTTCGTTGTCATCAGCGGCGAGCGCTGGAGTCGAGTTATGTGTTATGTGAATACCAATTATGTCACTCTTTGCTGATGCATCAATGAACTCCATGCTGTTGTTTAAGAGAATAGGCCTGCAAGTGGGAAACGGAGAGATAGACGGACGGACAGCGGGGCCTTAGTAATTGGGGTCATAGATAAATATAAGTACTAAAGTATAGATGACCGTCTCGTGGTTTTTGCACTTTAGCGCCATACAGTATCCACCCTAGGAACCTTTTTTACCAAAGCAACCCTAGAATATCGAACGCAGCAAAAAATAAAAAAAAGTTCCAGTAATGCCCGGCGCGTAGCGCTAGTAGTATTATAATTTCGGTAATTGTAGGTATGACAAACTATCATGATTGGGGTCCCGTTTTACCCTTTAAGTGCGGAACTCTAATATGGACTCAATTATGGGTTAGTCCACAATATCATTCAATCAATGGTTATGTATTGTGTTTGAGATAAAACCTCTGGCAGTTCTCGCTTTAATGACAACACCTATTAATTTCTTGAACAATAATTTGCGGTTTGGTTCTATAATAAATACTAAGGAATAACGAATCTGCTTCCTTGGTGTTGGTTCATAATTAAAAACAATTTACATAGTTCCGCAATTTGTTAAAATCAAAACATTATTATTTAATGACTGAGTGTCTTTGAGAATGCATATTTAATATGTTAATGTTAGTGAGCAGAGATAGAACTAAGATAATGTCTCCGAAGAAGGCCCTAAGATGCCCAACTTTAAAAATAATACAGGTATGATTATCCCATAGAGGAAGATAAATATACCAAAAGGAATAGAGAGACAACTCGACGCCTCAACTTGTCACCCCATTGACGCACCGCCATTTTGCTACGCTCTCGTGCTGCCATCTCTATTTTGGTGCAATAATACTATAACGTAGCTATTATTGTACAGATTTTCTAATATTATAAGCACCGCATTATCTCGTCATTACTAGGATTTGAACCCAGAACCTCAGCTCAACTCGCCGAGCATAAATCTCCAAAAAACACTTTATGTTATCTTTGTGTTATCTTGTACACAGAGATCACAAAATTCTGCATAAAAACATGCACACGCAAGGAGGAGCAGCCATTTTATGACGGACCTTTCACAAGTCAGACCTTTTGTTTGATTGGTGGATTACAACTATGGACATCTACCGTGGTAAAATGACAACATTTGCTACACCAAAATGTAGCATTTGATATAACTGAGCTGTCAAATTGTAGTACATTAAGAGTGACACCCCTGGATTATCCGAAACATTTGTTTCGCGAGCTTATGCTACTAGTACCATAAACAATTAAGAAGAAATCGAAAAGCTCTAAATAGATGTCGCTTCATACGTTTGACACATAACAAACTAACAAATGAACAAGTTGTAATCGAAATTGCTTGTTCTGTGTTCTGTTTTGGGGTAAACCTATACGATAATGTAAGCACATGTATCAAAATATGAAAAATGTGGACCGTAATATGTACATTTCCACAAAAGTTTAAATCAAGTAACATCCACAAGTTCCGCATGTGTATATCCTCAGAGAAACTGTGGTATCCATTTTTTATAAAACTTATGACAGCGCAATGATGCATTTCTAATTTTTTGATCAAAATCACTATAAATATAACTTTTACTATGGTATTTGACAGTTGTTATGGGTCAAGCGTAATCAGCGCCTCTAGTGGAATAAGAAGGCAGTTTTCTACCCCATTGTGCAACTGTGTTTCATTACCGGCGCGTCGCCATTTTTAAGACAAATAACACTTTGCTTGGTCATATTAAAACGATAAGTACATGTTTTATAAACTGCACTAACATTAATCCTTTTGAAAATAAAAAAAAATAAAAGCAAATTTTTTTTGTTCTAAACTTTGAACATCATATGTAATCTTTTTATTAGCGAATAATATATGACTGTTATTATTGCAATCTTTATTTGTATTTTTACGAGATTATACTTAACCCGGGTGTGATTCATAGGGGGAATGACCATACAACCAAACTTTTTTAGAAAAAAGACCTGATATATTTACATAAGTTACGTTCACAGATAGTTTTTAAGTTAAATTATATTATATTTAGTTGTTTGTTTTTATTTTATAATTGATTCTTATTTAGATAGACTTAAGATGGCCCACAATTTAAGTCTATCTAAATTTCGCTTGGTGGTAGGATCCCTTCTGGGTCCGCCTGGCTAGCGACCACCCTTTATATAAAGTCTGCCGCCAAATGTTACCGCTCCGGCGGTAATGTGTTCCGGCAATATTGTATAAAGAGCCAGTTCCTTCCTAAACCCGTGTGCTTTCATCTTCGACCTTATCGTCACTTACCATCAGGTGAGATTGAGGTCAAACGCGGTTTTAGTCACTTAAAAAAAAAAAAAAAAAAAACTGGCATTTAAACAATGCGTCAGAGCTCACTTTTTCAAGATACCAAATGTATCATCCTAATTTTTACTTTGTTTATTTTCATATATGTTTAATAGCTTTTATGTATATATTTCATACATATTATAGTATAGAGTATATATTTATTTATGTAGTTGTGTATTATTAATTATGTATATATTATAGTTTTTAATATAATCTGCACCGCTTATTTAACTTCTCTGCTTTTGTGGTGGTTGACGGTAGAGAATGCCAAATGGCATTAAGTCCACCCATTGTACTCCAATTATTTGTGCAATAAAGTTTTAAATAAAATAAATAAATAAATATTTGAACGTTGAGTTTCTAATGAGTGGATAAAATAATCATTAGCTTGTGTTTAAGGTTGAGTTTCAGATGTTACGAAAACTGTATCTCCAAGGACTTTACTGATGATGGTGGAAGAGTAGACTGCTGCTTGCTTTTGTAAGATGTGTATGTTGATGTAAGCTTCTAGTTGATTACAGTATTTTGTCAAACTTTTGCGTGCCTGTTGCGCCAACAACTATGGGAACAGTTCTAGTGGTAGTGTTCCATAATCTGGTTATTTAATAAGCTTAATAATATAATAGTATATTATGTAACAAGTGAGCGAAGTTGCTAATTACAGTCGAGGCTGTGATTTGAGCCCGAGCCGCCGGCGAGGGCTTAATAATGAGCCGAGACTGTAATTAGCAACGCTCACGTGTTACATACGACGTTTTTCAACACACTTGTGAGTAAAAGACAGACATACGGGGTCATAAAATAACAAACACACTTAATAACAAAGCTGTGAATTGTGATTGAAAAATGGCGCCGAACCTCGCGCATGCGCGAAGTTTTTTTTTTCTGCCAAATGTGTCAAAGTCTGTATAGCATATACAGCCTATTTTACGTGAAAATGTTTAATTTGGAGTGGTAAATGCAAATATTTAAATGTTTTATAACAAATTATTGTAAATTGTGAACAATTTGTTTGATATACATATTTGTTTTACTAATATAAGGCGCAAACATTTAAAAATTTATATGGATTTGAAGTGGTATAAAACCTCTTTGTTGTTTCTGAAAATATTTAATGTATAACCCGGATCAATAAAATATGCTCTGTTTACTCGCATGTAATTTGCACAAAGGTACAATTCAACTTTGTAGGATTCATTATATTATGCACTAGGGTATAATATATTATGGCACGCGTGACTTATAGCCCAGTTTATAGTTCTAAATTCAATAGAATAAGGCTCACTTAACGAGCAAGTGTGTTGAAATAAAATATTATTTTGGTTGTTTAATGAACGACAAATGTGAAATAGTTATTTCCTTTTTTATTTGTTGTTTATGAAGTGTTTTAAAAGAAATTGTAATGTTATAAAAATCTGCAACAATACCTACTAAATCAACATACCAGACAAATCATTGAGATTTAAGATATTTTTTTACATAAGTACTGTTAATTGTTATTTTCTTATTACATAAACGATAAAAAACACATGAAACTCTGAAACTTAAAAGAGTATTCAAACTATCGATAAAACCTGTATATCGACAAAAAATGCCTAAAATAAGCAAATCAGCCTTTCCTAATTTCTCAAAAGCAATTATAGTCAGTGACTTGAAACAAGTAATTATATTGACAAAAATTTATTTGAAACTTTCGTGTTCAGACGTGTTCAGACAGAAATGTTCATCCTCTCACAAATTCTTACTAAAAATAAAATTAACGACCATGCCCAAAAACCCAGACGAATATCAACCCAGACTTAGATACTCTTTACAAAAGAAACTCTGTTATACGTCAAATATTATGAAAATATTACGTTCTCCGGAACATAAAAATGTCTAGGTTGAATCCTGCAGCAATCCACTAAATGTGGCAACGAACCCTTTAGTTGAGGTCATTGCTTTGAAAAAATGTCAAGTTGATGCAGGTTGAGAGCAGTAAGGGAGATTCAATCTTGCCAACTATTTTATCACGGTGCGGGTGAGGGTGAGATACCTATAAGGCTAAGGCTGCAAGCTGGATGGCAGCGACGGCGGGCACGAGAGCGACAGCGGGCGCGATTTCCGTAACACGATAGACAGTATTGAGTTTGTATGAAGCGTTCTGGACGGCAGCGACGCGGGCAGTTGGCAACGAGCGGCGAGCGCCAGACTAGCGGGGATTGCGCGATCGAGCTGTTATAGTGTCGTATGTTGTCCACCGATATCGATAACTTACCTCGTAAAATTTCGTTGTAAGCATTTATTTCAGCTGTTTTAGAAAGACCACCGATATAACAGTAAATAAATACAAAAATAAAACAGCCATCAACCACAATAATCGAAGAATAAATACTTAATAAATTGTGTAAGAGAATAAAAAAACGTTTTTTCTGCTGGAGATATTATACGTTCGTAACTATTATCCGATCCTAATTCTGATTTAATATTCTCATGGTACAATATTATATATAATATTTAAGCAAATATTTCCACAAAGATTCTGGTGTTATCAAATAATTTCATTGAATTTCGTCTTCGGTCTTCGTAATTACGATGAAACTCGCCACTTTGCTTCTTTTGTCCATAATAAATCGTATCTTATAAATGAACTGTGAAAGTATTCATGACGCCGTATCGACATTTTCGTTTTTTCGGTACGTCTTTTAAATCGCGAAAAATCGCTCGAACGCCTGCTGGCGTCGCGTACGGCCCAGCTTCCCCACATCGGTGCATCGCTTTCGCGCACTGCCGTCCAGTTTGCAACCTTAGGAAAAACTTTAAATTTTATTGTCATGAGAGTTAAACACAAATTTCTGTAAGAATTGAATACAAATAAGTCCATTATTTTTTGTTATGAACGGGTGGTTCATGTTTAAGTTAATTGCCAGAGGCATCGGCTTCGCACCTCGTTTGTAATGGACATTTGTGTGATGAACACAGATTTTTACTGTAAATACACACATGTTTTAGTAAAAGTTTGAATTACTAGTTAAACTGAAAATAATACATTAGAGTGCGGCCGTTGTGGGAATGCGTTCCTGACAGCTCCTTATGTCCACTGAATAAAGTTTATTTCTGATTCGAAAGTTAAAAAGCTATAATTTTGACAGCTTTCAGGAACGCAAACTCCCACCAGTCGCACTATAGTCCTTTTAACATGTAAAGTGAGTCGAATGAAGCAGCAGCCATTTGTGGTAAGATAAAACCTTTATTTTAGGTTTGTCTTAGTATGTGCCAATGATCTACATAATATTTCTAACACCAAACAGCTTTGCTTAATTACAAACAAAAAAACAAGTCAGGCAGTGTGATTAAGATGCCGTATTTATCATCCTTTATTTAATGGTCGTTCCAAGGAGTTGAAAGTGTCCACAAGTGATAACTTAGCCTCTCGTTACCAAGACGCTTGCATGATTTCATTTTTAAGGTTACTTCATACAAAAGGAAATCCGGACTTCGCTTGTCATCCCAAAACTCATACATTGTGATGTTTAAATAAAATCTAAAATCGAAAGCTGATATTAAACATAGAAATCTACTATTTCTAATTCCCCTAAGGTGGTTTGGACATTTGGAAACGATGAGTAAAAGTAGATTTACGAAAGAGGTGTATACAGAGCAAGAATGGATGGTGCTGTCGGAAGAGGCCGCCCTAGGCGAACGTACGCCGATCAAATTGGCGTCGTTCTTAAAAAGGGCCTAGTTAAAAGTACCCGTAAACGGCGATCATGTATGAACAGATTACTATAAAAAGTTATTTCGCTAATTCCGCGACTTGTACTTGCACAAGTGATACTAGATTTTCATGCGTAGGTTCACCGCCCTCCCTCCCTCAAGCAAGAAGCAAGACATGCAATGAACACACACCTGGAAACCCACACCACAAGCTATCACCGACACGTGTTTCGCTTCAACCAGAAGCATCCTCAGGGTGCAACGACCACCACCGAACTCCTTCGTTCGGGTGTGTGTTCATTGCATGTCTTGCTTCTTGCTTGAGGGAGGGAGGGCGGTGAACCTACGCATGAAAATCTTGCATCACTAGTGCAAGTACAAGTCGTGGAATTAGCAAAATAACTTTTTATAGTAGTTGTCATGGATTTCCGCAAAGTAACGCCTGATTCAATCAATTATATGAACAGATTAATGAACGTGGAGGAAGCGAAAGAGGGATGTCTGGATCGAAGCAATTGGTGTTCCCTTGTATCTGCCCCAAAGGGAGACAGGCGTGAGGTTATGTATGTATGTATCTATCTACTATTACTCAAAGTAGTTATATATTTTGTCAAAGTTACACCAGATTTATTCAATTAATTACACTGATATATAACGTGTGTTATATACACCATATTTCTAGTAACTCAGCCACGAACAAACATGAGATTAATTTCATAGTAATTAACCACAGAGGTCTCATAAGTACATCGATATATCGAAATGATGGCTAGCCGGTCATTTACAGATAGCTGTATACATGAATTATTGGTAGCGGTTTAATACCAAATGATACTCTATAGTATATTCTCGAAATTCAGATAATGAATTAGCCAAACTAACACACTATGTGGTTACTGTTGAAATTCGAGGTCGATACTGTTGAATTACTGTTGAATTTGAGATCATTCACAAAGAGGAAACATATAATAAAAAATAAATACTAATTATTTACTGAGTAAACTTAACCGAAAGTTAAAGAGTTGATAACGCAACGTATGGTTACACCAGCTTTGACAGCGATCCGCGTGCCAGGTAACGTGCCGCACTTGCCTCAGGTGTAAGTAAAATAAATAGTAACAAAAAAATATTTAGGTATAGGCAATTCTAGTGAAAAATTAAGTATCTATCTACTTTTATTACATAATTATGACCAGAATCGAGTACAGATTGCTGTCCTTCAATCTAAAATTTGTCACCGGTCACCCTGTATAAACGGGAGGTTATTGAAACCTCCTAGTGACACTAGGAGGTATCGTACTTAGAAAGAGTATTTTGCCTTTGACCCGAACCAGTTTAGAAAAGTTAGTTTCCGAAACTGTCCCGTGTTTTTCAAAATATTTTGTGACTAAATTTAAAGATATTGTTCGTCTCACCTAATATTTCAGTCTTTATTGAAAGGAATATTCTTACTACCTAGTAATTTTTTATATTGTTATTATAAAAAATTGTATTTTTAAAAATTTATAAAAAAATTGTATTGGTATTAAAAATACTACTCAGCTCCTCGCAGAAAAAATATTTTAGCTTTGAAAAATTATGTCTGAACTTAAGAATTTTTTGATCTAAATAATGAACATCCCTGATAGCTCAAGTTAGGCTTAGATATACTTTGACGCTTGTGAATATGCATTGCGTAAAAGGACTTTGTCGTAAAAGACTTTGTCGTAAAAGGACTTTGTCGTAAAAGGACTTTGTCGTAAAAGGACTTTGTCCTAAAAGGACTTTGTCGTAAAAAGGTTCGCCTGGGTAACGACATTCATATAATATCTGCTGCAAAATATCTACTGCGTGAGGAAGTGTTCTGCAATTTTTTTTATGAAGAGCCAGCTCTTTCCTTAACCCGTGCGCTTGTCCTCGCACTTTGGTATTGTCGTACTACTTATATTAATTATGAATGCCCCTAATTGGGTTTGAAATAAAGATTTGTTAAGGATCGTAATTCAATAACTTTCCGGAACTTATCCCAATAAACTATAGCAAAACCGTACATTATGAAAAAAAGAAACAATGCTTTATGTCGGATGCTCGTTGCAAAAATTCGGTCACCTGTCAAGTTATCCTGACGCTCACAAATACCACCCAACCTTGAAATAATTCTAAAATCAGATATGCCAAATTCAGCATAGAATTTTATCTACCCGAAATTTGAAGTGTTTGCCTAGAACCGATATTGTTTTTAAAATCATACAATTAAATAAAAGACTCTCCAAGATAGAATTGATTTTATTTTTACGTGTTTCTTAATTTAAATGGTAAACCGAATAATTTTTTACGACTTAAAAAATGTACTTTTCATATAGACTTATATTGATACAGTAGGAACACGTACGAGTAGTTCAGCAAAAATTTTCCCTGCAAAGAGAACGAAAATATTATAGACTAGCCACCGCGCGCGGTTTTACCCGCGTAACTTTTGATCCCGTGGGAATTTCGGGATAAAATATAGCCTATAACCTTCCTCAAAAGTCGGGCTATTAAATGCAAAAAGAATTTTTCAAATCCCACTTGTAGTTTCTGAGATTAGCGCGTTCAAACAAACAAACGAACAAAAAAGCAAACTCTTCAGCTTTTTTGTAAAAATAATAACATGGCACTAAGAAATGAGTCATATTGTTTTTGGTGCACCACTGAAATAGAACATAGCATACTGGCAAACTTTCTCGTTTATAACGTTACTTTGATATTCATTTTGTTGCTTACCAGTAACAGCCATGCTTGAAAGGGTTATACTGATTCAATGCTCCTCCGACTAGAATTATATTAAATAAAAGCATTAAAATTTGGGTAAAAATTGTTAAAAGGTGCTGTATAAATAAATAAAATTTCGACGACCGACTGGTGTAGCGGTAACATACATTGCCTTCCATACCAGAGGTCTTGGGTTCGAACCCCGGCGACGGCGGATATTTGTGTGATGAACACAGATATAAGTCGTTAAGTCATGGATGTGTTTATTTAAGTTTATTCTTATAAAAAAATTGTATTAATTCAATATGTAACACAAGTTCTGTAAGAAACTTAATTTGGGCTAGATAATGTTGTGTGAGGGTCAGATTTTTTTATTTTTTTTTAAACTTACATTGTCACAATCGCTGCCCTGACACTGAAAGTAATGTTTAAATTCAAGCTATATAACTTCGTATTAAAATAAAGTTAAAGTTAAAATGGCTTGCACTTGAGGCTGTTTACTAAGGAATTAAACGAAAAAACTTCCTACCGTACTTTTGCATCCAGATCCTGTGCACTGAAATTTGCAAAAAGTATTAAGTATTGTACTTATCGAGGCAAAGTACAAACACTTTCATATTTTTATAATAAACTTTCTTAATTTCATACCATATTAAGATCCATGCCATATCTAAAATTTTATGTATCACTGGAGCTCTGACAACTTATGTGAAATATTTTTGTATACATTCATTTTAGGCAATCATTCAAAATCTCGAAAGAATTTGTTAATACCACAATTATTATTTATAAATCAATGTCTACCTTTACTTTTAATTTTGTGAATTTATTTAATTATTAAGTAAGTGTTTTTCTTTATAGATACATACATATATACATACATAACCTCACGCCTGTCTCCCCTTGGGGTAGGCAGAGACAAGGGAACACCAATTGCTGCGATCTAAACATACCTCTTTCGCTTCTTCCACGTTCATCAATCTTTTCATACATGATCGCCGGTTACGGGTACTTTTGACTAGGCCCTTTATCAAAATGTCGCCAATTTGATCGGCATACGTTCGCCTAGGCCGGCCCATTCCAACAACACCATCTTTATAGATTTGTAATCTGAATAGAATGTAAGAGCGGAAATCTCCTAATACAGGGTTTTAAAACTTAACAGGAGACTTCCAAATCATGTAATCGCAAATTGTAACACTAATAAAGAATTATTGATTTTGATTTTTGACTTTTTGTCCCGTCGTCTTAGGCAAATGATAAAAGCGATAAAACGTAGAAATAACCTCTTATATCTTTATGCACATTTTGACACACTGGGCCAATACTAACTATTGTGATGGAGCTAATAGTCCAGTCAAGGAATGAGGTGTAGAGTGCGTGAGCAGGTTAGACAATATTATGCAATGTTAATGAATATTTTGACGTAAATTGATTTTTTTGTAAATTTCAACTTTTTCCGAGGGCTATACCCTCGAAAACGGTTAGGAATTAGAAAAAAACATGTGATATAAAAGTTTTAGATAATTTTAAGAACTCCATTTTATTATCTAAAAATATATCTCTCCGATGCACCGTTTTCGAGATATAAGTGAAAAACCCAAAATTCGTACCTTTACCCCCCCTCCTCCCCCCCGCTCATCACCTAGGAGTCAGGACTTTTGGTATGTTAACAACCTAAGCCCCCTGAACAAGTTTCTGAAGGAATCGCTTAGTTACCTGCTCACGCACTCTACACCTCATTTTGGGTCATTTATTGACTGGACTATAATGTATCCCTATGATATTTTTCTAAGTGGTGAGCAATTTATAGCTCTCCACACTCATGTGCCTGTTCGTATGACGACCGGTTTTGTCCTTTACAAAAAACGAAAATAGGTCATAATTTTTAGAGATATCAGCTAAAAAGGAGCTTTATCGACATCTAGCAATTAATGCGGAAAACTAAAACTTGGTTGATGGTTAAAAAAAATCATATTTTGATTATTTAATAGAGAATACATAAAGCGTTATATAAATATATAGTTCCTGAAAATATGATGTCTTTTATTTGGTAATAGAGTTTTTACAACAGAATGTATAACAATTTCATCCATTGTAAATGTCGTGAAGCAACAGCAGTCGTAGCTTTGTAAGTCGTTAAACTAATCTCAGTTATAAACAATGTACTCTCTGAGAACAGTCAACTGGTTGGGGATCGGTACTCTATACCGCGTAGAATACCAAACCGATCAGTTGATAGTTGGATAATTTTGCTATTCCGTGTAGAACGCCTTTAAGATGGCAATTATAGATTCTCGCGGTAACCAAATAGGTGCTACGGGAAAAAAAGACTAATCATGTTGAACAAAATCTATACTAATCTATATAAATCTATAATCTATTTTTTTGTTTGTTTGTTTGAATAATCTTAGAAACTACAATTGGGATTTGAAAAGTTCTTTTTGCATTTGATAGCCCAACTCTTGAGGAAGGTTATAGGCTATATTTTATCTCGAAATTCCCACGGAATCAAAATTTGCGCGGGTAAAACCGCGCGCGGTGGCTAGTAATAGATAAGATTGTATCGTCGGGAAAATATCATATCAGTTATAAATTATGGTGTAACTATGTTAGTTTTCTTTTCACAAGCAAACGCCACAATTATCTAAATCAAAAATTTCATCATAAAAACATTGAATGGACATTTGATGACGTCATGATTGTATACTTCGGCTTTAACAAGTTAACCGAGAGACAGAAAAGCCAGTGGAAAAATCTCTCGGCACTCTTTACCCACTCTTAGTCATAAATATTCGGTAGATACTAAAATATGGAAAAACAAACACAAGACAGCCAATTAAATGAGCTAATGTCATACCACAAACTAATTGCTTACATATTAGGCAAATTGAGCTATGGATGCATTATACGAACAGGAGAAACTGGGACCACAGTATTTAAACAACAATGGATTAAAGGTCATAATGTCATCAGAAAAAGACCTTTCACCGCTAGCAGCACCCATTTACGAGTATAACGCAAGCACCAGCCATCACCCTTCTCAACTGCATCGAAAATTACATCGGATTATTACATTTTTAAGAAAATTATTAGGTAAGTTTTATCAACTTCTATATTCCTTTCTATAGTCCTTTGTTTTTCAATCTTGAAGTACTTTGTCTGTATAAGACGTTGTGCATAACAAATTTTCTTTGCAGATGTCGATAAAGTACGTCAATTTTTGAGAGTGTAAAGGTGATATAAAAATGCCTCATAAATGTAGGTAGCGTAATATTATAAATTCGAAAATAATATGTCGAAAGACAAAGGTACCAATTTAAAATTATAATTTCTAAATAAGTTAAATATTTACCGAACTTCTACACTTGGAGCCAGCGCACTGAAATTTTTGAATAAACTGATAAATTATACAACTTAATTAAACTTGTTTGAAAATAATATACAGGGTTATGGTAATTAAATCACAACTTTTAGGCATCAATCATAAAAATCGTTACCGTCAGAATGGCAAGTCACTAGTCTCCAATCAGGTTTTAACTGCTGGTGACCGTTCATCCTGACGTCAGAATGAACGGGCACCTTTAAATTTGCTGATTCTTCTAAAATTCAATGGCACCAATTGTATCGTTAGCGGCACTTAACGGCACCAAATAGGCACCATTATTTAAATATTTTTCTAAAAATCAGCCCAAATTTAAAAATATATGGGTTTTCCTTTTTTTCTGAAAATCCAATTTAACTCCTTGCACATCAATTGTCGATTGTTGTATCAAGGAGTATGTAGGTGTATATTTTATGATTAATATACAATAAAAAACAGAACATTTATACAACAAAATAGATTTTTTTTGGAGGAATGATTACAAAAAACTCCTTTTTTCTCCTAAACCGCGAAATTATTTTTTTCCTGCTTTTCAAAAAAACATCGACAACTCTATCGCTATCGAACAAGGTAACCATTTAATTAAAACCTACATTTTTTGATCCTCCAAAGGAGTTCCACAAAGTTTTCCTGTCAGTAAGACGCTAACTTTTTGCCGTAAAACCTTTGTGAATTATGTAATTGAAAGTTTCCTATTAGTTATTTGACGAATTGCAACCAGACGCGAAGATAAAATGGTCGAATCATGCAATTTGTATTTCTTAGACTCTCTCTTTACCCATTGTTACAATAACACTTCGAATCGCTTTATTTAGAGAACCACGGTCATTTCTCTATCTATGATTTGGGTAGTGAACTGAATTTTTACAAATGAAAGTAATTTGGCTTTTCCGATGGCGTCGCTACACATGCTCGCATAGAGAATAGTCTAGATTTGCACGGCGCCGGTTTACCGCATATGAGCGTCACAAAAGAAAATCCACAAAAATCAGACCATTTTATCTTCTCCTCTCGTTGCAATTCGTCAAATTATCGATACAGAACCTTAATTAACTGGGACACTATGTACAATTCCTTTAGAGGATTAAAGGTGTAGGTTTGGATTATTTTTCTGCATCTTTTTCTGTAACTATGTAATTAAATGCTAATTGTTTTACGGCACTTTTACCTAGTTGGATGGCCAGAAAGTTGAAGATGTTTTTTTTTTTTTCAAAAAATGCACGGAAAATTGAGGAAAAATAAATTTGACCCAAAAATTCATTTTTTTATAAGAATCAAAGATTCCGGTCTTAGTACATACCAATAACAAGGCTACGTACCGAACTTTTGCATCCATGGCCTTTACACTGTAAAGAAATAATATAAAATGCGATTAAGAAGTTTTTTTTTATACTTTTTGGCATTTTGTAAGGAACACTTGAGGCTGGTATTATGTCTATGACTACGAAATACCTTAATAAGCAAGGAGAGGTTTTCTGACAGCCGATTAAAAAAACAAAACGGTACAAAAATGGAACAAAAGGCTTCGATAGATGGCGCTTTACAAAAGGCTAAGTCTTGTCTGTCATATAGCCATTTATTTGACACTGCGTTTTTAAAAGTAAAATTAATTGACGTCTGTATCAGAAATTGTACTTATAGATAACCATATATGATAGATATCACTTACCTACATTATAGTTCACACACTTAACGCCTTCGGCTTTTTAAAAGTGCCATCTATAAAGGTTCTTTGAACTAATCTTCATGAGCTGTCAGAAAATTCCTCATTATGAAGAGGACATGTAGACAGAGATTTTAGCATTTAAAACGTGTAGGATCGTTAGAATAGCCCTTCCAATCCTGTAATAGTCAACGAATGTAGAGCGTTAAATAACCGACTACACGTCAAAACTTTGGCTGAATTAAATGTCGTCAAAGTAAACATTCTCATACATATTTAAAAAAGAATGAAATTATCCGTTAAGAACTCAATTGATTTCAATGAAACTTTTATGAGACCAAACCTGAAGTATCTTCTATCGTGTGAAACGAGAATTTTAAAAATCGATTCATAATTGTCTAAAATATTGTGTAGCAAAAACACAAAAAAAAAAAAAAAAAAAACAAAAAAAAACATAGACATGAATTGAGAACCTGCTCCTTGTTTGGAAGTCAGTTGAAAACGAGTCCTAAAGGTGACTGATCCGAGTGACCCTCGTCTTCAGGGATCACCTCACCTGGCTAGCGTCCCTTTTCATAAAATTTAATAAATACCCAATCGCGTTTTGTGCAAAGCCAGTTCCTCGTTTAGGACGCAGATTGTGAGAATCACGGAAAAGAGTGTTACAATTTTTCATATTTAACCTATTTATATACATTAGAATAAAAAGACCAAATATTATCATCATGCTCATTTTAACTCTTAAAACCTAATAGTTATTATATAATAAACGTCATCGCTCAAAATTGAGAAAAATGTAGGAGCATGACTTCGTTATTTTCAGATTTAACCCAGTAACTCTATACAAATTGATTTAAAAAAACGACGGGTTGCACTCTGGAAGTGCCGGCAGAAGTGAAAACTTGAATATTAACGTTGTGCATTTTTGATATTTTGGAATGGTTAGAGAATAATTTTGCACGAATTGCTTTAATTATCAGTATAAAAGGGCTCTCATTTATGTGGTAGAGTACGATATTTATTTATTGGGCTATCGTACACATCATCATAATGTTATACTAACATACTTTTTAGCAGATTCGTTTTATATTTTTATAAATCCTTATATTTTATATTCAATTTGCAGTTTCCAAATTTTGTAAATAATTTATTATTAATTTTAGCATGTAGGTAATATATCTAAACTCGGATCTTTTTACTCAAACACAGGCCTATGTAAAAGACTGAGAACTTGCTTAAAAACTATCCCTGAATTCTACGTCAACACAACTACACATGTACACTACACATGCACACCACACACATACACTACATCACACACATATACACCTACACATGTGTATTACCATATTAATATTTGTATTCCTTTCTTTTTTTCCTTTGATTTATTGTATTGTTTTATGTATTTGTATTTCTTTCTTTTTACGTTAATTTAATGTACCCAATTTAAGATACACATAATTTGTGTTAAATTGTATATTCACGGTCGAACACTGTTTCTTAAGAATCCGGAGTTATTCCTAGTTTAAGGGGCAGGGTCACACTTGTGGACATGTGAGGGTTATGATAAAGTGAAATATGCGTGAGAACTTGTCTAAAAAAAATAGGACGGGAATAGAAAAAATCTTTGAAGACGGTTAATTATAAGGCAGTACTCATCGGACTTGAATTTTTTCCCCTGCAAAAAGTTATCCAAATTTAAAAAAAAATGGAAGTCTGCTGGAGCAAGGTCTGGGGAGTACGGTGGAAGTCTTAAACATTGTAATTGAAGCTCCTTTAATTTGGTAGCAGTCTGTTCTGCAGTGTGTGATCTTGCGTTGTCCTGAAGCAGCAGTGGCCTTGTGCGATTGACCAGTCTCGGTTGTTTAGTGACTATGTAGTTTATCCATCATTATTTGGAGCTGACTACAGTAGATATCTGCAGTAATCGTCTGGCCAGATTTAAGGAAGCTGTAGTGCACCACACCGGCACACGTCCACCAAACGCTGACCAATAACTTTTTTCTAGTTAATTTTCTCTTGGGGCAGAATGTATTGAAAGAGCATACATACGTTGGCCTATGTCCAGCAGTGGACGTCTACTGGCTGATGATGATGATGACATACCTTGGCTATGCATTTCCTCCCACTGCACTGAAAATAAAAATAAAAGTACTTAATAAGTATAAAATATTTTATTTCGGCTTTATGTGAAACGAGTTACTCATGACCTGAGCCCATTTGACACACTCTCAAATGTGGGCCGATCTTAAGTTGGCGACTTTCCTTCGTAAGGCGTCATTCAAGAACTCTCTTGGATTTTACAGCGAATAACTACCCAGCAGTAGAATAGCACCAACCCTAAGCCCTTTATGGGTTTTGTATGAGGTGAGCGAAGTCGTCGTGGCGCCGTGTTTACTGTGTATATCAAACGATATCACAGGTTAAGCAACGTTCGGCGCGGTCGGTAATTGGATGGGTGACCGCCGACCATTCATTTCTCACGGCAACTTCCATGCTTCGGAGGGCACGTTAAACAGTCGGTCCCGGGAGCTGTATATAACACATTCTACACTAACTTGCTTTCACATGACTATAACTTCGCACTTATCACTGAAACCTGGTTATGTGATGGTATTTTGGACACTGAGATCTGTGATGATCGTTACGATGTATTTAGGCGTGATCGCGGGGGCGGCGTTCAGGGCGGCGGCGTCATGGCGCTCTGTGACATACGATTGCATGCGCGCGCGCGTCCGGAGTGGTCGCGCGCTGACTTGGAATGTTTATGGGTGTCCGTGCCCGGCCGCAACCTCGCCGCGCGCTCCTCCTCCCCCTCAGAACCTGATTTACACATAGGTGTTGTTTACGTCCCGCCGAATAGATCTATGGTGGACCAATTGTTGTCATTTATCGGTTTGTTTAATGACATTATGAATACATGTCCAAATGATAATTTTATCATCGCAGGAGACTTTAATTTACCGTGTATTGATTGGAGTTCGCAGGAGCCGATATTTTTACATAAAGGTTCTACTGAGCTACAAAATATTGCTGCGGAGCTGGTAAATAGTTTATATTTTTATAGCTTTAAGCAATCTAACTCAATTTTAAATTGTAACCAAAAGACATTAGACTTATTTTTTTCAAATTTCGAAATAGACATATTACGTTCTGAGAGCCCGCTTGTACTGGAGGATAATCATCACCCTTCTATAGAAATATATGTAACCGACATTCTTTTTAAATCTATTAAACCTAAATCTCGTAAACAATATATGTTTAAGAAAGCTAACTTTGACGCTATTAATTTAGAGCTTACGAATTGTGACTGGTCTACGTTATTCCAAAATTATGACATCGATTCATGCGTGAATATATTTTATAATTATTTAAACAATTTAATTGACATGCACGTCCCTCAGGCTCTGATTTCCGGGACTCATACTTATCCGGTGTGGTACAGCCAAGCAAAAATTGAGTGACTAAGGAGAAAGCTAAATACCATAAGTTATGGAAACGGTATAATAATCCCAATGACTTTAATTGTTTTGCGACTCTAAGAAAACGTCAAAAACAGTTACAAAGCGATTGCTATAATAATTATATCGAGTGGTCGCAAAAAATAATAAAAATATCCCCTAAGTTTTTTTGGAAGTACGTTAATTCAAAGAAAAAAGGTCGCTCGACTTATCCAGGTTGCATGGAGTATGGTGGTGCTAGCGTGGGTGGGGGATCATGTATCTGCTCGGCATTTAATGATTTCTTTTTCAAAAACTTTAGCTTGCCTCTCGATACATACGACGACTCACAAACGTTCCCTAGATTTCTTGAGACCGAGAGTTTAGGCACACTTACTATCAGTACTGAATATATTGAAAACCTTTTAAAGAGATTAGATATTACCAAGGGCCCGGGCAGTGATGGCTTAGCCCCTATTTTATTTGCGCGATGTTGTAAATCATTGTCATACCCTGTCACTTATATTTTAAATAGATGTTTTGCAGAAGGCTTCTTTCCAACATTATGGAAAATAGCGCATGTTACGCCAGTGCATAAAAAAGGACCTAAAACTTCTATCGAAAATTATCGGCCTATCTCGATAATTTTCGATATAAACATCCTTATGATCGAGTTAAACATCCTTAGTAAGGTTGCTGAGCGAGCTATTTACCACCACATCTATCCCTTGGTTTATAAAATGATCCCTAATCAACAGCATGGCTTTATGAAAAACAGGTCTACATGCTCGAACCTCACCGTGTTTACTAGTAGAGTCCTTCATGACATGGAGGGGGGGGGAGGTTGATGTGATCTACACGGACTTTGAAAAGGCTTTTGATCGTGTGGATCATATCATACTCTTGCGCAAACTCCAAGAGATAGGTATATGCGGAAATTTATTAAGATGGCTAGATTCTTATCTGCGTAATCGATGTCAAGCTGTAGAAGTTGGTGGATTTCGATCTGATTACGTCACTATACCTTCAAGTGTGCCACAGGGCTCAATCTTGGGACCATTGTTGTACTCTGTGTACCTCTATGACATTGGGCAATCCATTGAACACTCTAATTTCATTATGTACGCTGATGACATGAAAATATATATAAAAATAAATAATTACTTGGATAGCTTAAAGCTACAAGAAGATTTAAATCGACTATGTAATTACTATCACAAAAACCGCATAAACATCAACATCGACAAGTGTGTACAAATCAAATCAAATCAAATCAAATCATTTATTTACCAGATTTGTGGTTACATAAGGGTGTTAATTAAAATATAATACAGATCATTCACAATCTACCATAACAATGGTGTGTAAATATGTCAAAAAAATTACAATGAATGTTAGGATTACATATTAAATTATTATTATGGCACAAAAAAATATAAGCTTATAATCAAAAACTCCTAAGGTCAAAAATTTTATTGAATTATATTAATAAATATGTCAAATAGAAGTGTACAGTAAAGTTTTTTTTTTAAGTACATAATGCTCATTGGATGTCAAAAATTGTATTAAATTCTAGATTGATTGCCTAATTTATTATATTATGTTCTTTGAATGTCAAATATTCTTTTAAAGTGTAGAAACATTTTTCTGTAAGCCAAACATTTATACTTGTGTGTGCCGTGGGGAAAAAGGAGAAAGAAGGACGTACCTGGTTGACAGACACTGATGCAGCTCTGAGTTTTTGACCATCCGAAAATGGCGGCCAATTGGTCGGCACAATAACACAGTAAAAATCCTTCTATGCTGGTTCAAAAAACCTTCTTTCTTGGTCACACAAGCATGTAAATTTTTAGTTAATTCACTTTCACTCGCGGCGAATAATTAATAGTATTTTTATTGCTTATTTTTATTATTTATTTGAGGAGCGACACTCGCGTGGTACAGGTGCGGACGAGAGCGGGAAGAGAAGGGGGGAGGGAGATGAGGCGGAAACGGAAGGGATGCGTGTGAGCTGTGGTGCGTCAAATGTGTTTCATTTTTTATATATATATATATGTATATATACCTACATATTTGCGTATTATTAATTAAAAAAAATAAATATAATAAACGGCGTGAACAACTCCCCCGGCCTAGAGGTTTTCCTCTAAATATAAAAGTAAAGTAAATTAATTTAATTTAAAATATTAACTAAATTTATGTATAGGTACTTATTCATAAAATATAAATAAGCATGCGTGTATATTTACTGTCGAGGAAGAGGACAAACTCTAACCACTGGGCGAATAAAGCTACCAACGACTGTGCGAACTTTAAGCGTGCGAATAACATTGTCCTTTCCCGGATAAGTCTCCTCCACAACACCCAAAGGCCAGCAAAGAGGATGAGCATTGTTATCTTTAATAACTACAACTGACCCTAGTTGAATAGGATTGGATGGAGTGTTCCATTTCTCTCTTTGTTGGAGCGAAGTGAGATATTCCTGGCTCCAGCGGCGCCAAAAACTTTGAATTAATTTAGTTATGAGTTGATATCGAGTTAAGCGGTTATCAGATATATGAGTGAGGTCTTCAGAGGGTAAAAATTTTAGCGGGGTAACATTTAAGAAATGATTAGGAGTTAATGCGTTAATACTAGAAGGATCTGAACTGAGAACGCACAAGGGGCGGCTATTAAGTATTCCTTCTATTTGAACTAGAACAGTATTAAACTCTTCATATGTGAGAATTTGAGTGCCTACAGTTTTATAGAGATGTGTTTTGACACAGCGGACACTAATTTCTGAAAGACCATTGAAATGTGGACCATACGGTGGGCTATGCTTGAATTGAATGCGTTGCTCAGCTAGTTGATTACCTATATAATTATTATGTGCATTAGAGTGTAATAAGCTATATATTTCCTTTAATTTGCGTTTAGCTCCAATAAAATTCGTAGCGCCGTCGCTATATATCATAGCCACGGGACCTCGTCTGCTAATAAAACGCTTGAAAGCGTCAAGAAACAGATCGGAACTTAGGTCTGAGACGAGTTCTATATGGAGAGCTTTGGTGGTTAGACACACAAAGATACAAATATAAGCTTTGTTGCTTTTAATACCACGACGTCGAATGTGAGTTATATAGAACGGGCCTGCATAGTCAACGGCAGTGTAGACAAAAGCTTTGGCTTCGGAAACACGAAATGCCGGCAAATCCCCCATAAAAGGAGTAGGAGACTTGGGATTCAGTTTGAAGCAGATGTTGCAAAGATGAACTCTTTGACGTACTAAATTCCTAGCGCCGAGAATCCAAAACCTTTGACGGAGAAGCGAGAGTAAGAGAGCGGGACCTGTATGAAGGTTAGTGAAATGATAATAGTCAACAATTAATTCTGAAACGCGATTTTTTGCGGGAAGTATCATGGGATGTTTCTGGCCATAACCGAGCTGAGCATGAGTTAGTCGTCCACCGACGCGTATAACATTGTCATTGTCAATGAATGGATTAAGTTTTAAAAGTGATTTAGAAATGCGTTTATTGTCCCTTAAAGCAATTATATCGTTTGAAAAATGTTTATTTTGAACATAGCGTATGAGATAGATTTCAGCGTAATCATAATCTGCGGGAGTGACTATGCCTTCGGTGCGTAAAATTCTTAAAAAACGTAATACATAAATAATAGCGCGTAGGAGTTTTTTATAACTTGAAATACGTTCAATTAAATTTTGTAAGGGATGTATTTCACATGAATCTAAGTTTGTAACTAATGTTATTGTTTTATTTTCTAAATATTCATTTTGATTTACACTGGGTTGAAATGGTTTTATAGGCCATGATTCAATAGGTTGAGAGAACCAATCTGGTGCGTGAAACCACAGCTTACTACATGACAAAATGTAGGGAGTTACAGGGCGTGATATAATATCTGCGGGGTTATCTAAACTATTTACATGATACCAGTGATTTGCCGAGAGTTTAGCGTTAATTTCCGTAATCCTATTCGCCACAAACGTATGAAATTTGAATGCGGGGGAATGAATCCATGTTAAAGCGACGGTTGAGTCCGAAAAAGCGTGAATAGAACATATTTTATGTCGTTTACTTAAGGTATCATATACAGCGGTTATTAAGTTAGATAATAGTAACGCGGCGCAAAGTTCGAGGCGTGCTAGTGAAATCTTTTTAAGAGGAGCTAATCTGGATTTAGAAGCGAGGAGATGTACTGAGCCTTGCGATGTACAATCGTTACTCACACGAATATAAATAGCGGCACCGTAGCATTGTTCGCTAGCATCCGCGAATCCTATAATTGATACATAAGCGTTTGCGACAATACCTATATGTCTGGGAAATTGTAACTTCGACAGGTGTTGTAATTCGTTATGAAATTGAGTGTACTTTTTGTAAATAGATTCGGGCACGACATCATCCCAATCAAGAGACAATTTCCAGCATGATTGTACTAAGAGTTTCATAAACGCGATAACAGGGGATATAAGACCAAGCGGATCGAAAAGGCGGGCGGTAGCGGAGAGGATTAAACGCTTGGTACATGGCTGTACCTTCACATCTATGCTCACTTGAAATGAAAATACATCACTGTCGGGCTGCCATTGCATGCCTACAATTTTAGTATTAGCGGGTGTGTCATCGAAATTTACGAAAAGCGGGTTTTTATTTGTGTTTGGGATTTTATTTAACAAAGAAGAATGTGGCGTCCTCCTACGTGACCCACAGAGAATCAATATATTATTTCCTATTAATCAAACGTGCTCGATAAAATCAATACCAAGATAAGATTAAATATTGTTAACTTAATTATGCACGTATATCTTACTATATAAACTATTTATATTTGTTAATAAATTGTCACTCAAGATGTAATCGTGTCTTGCTCTATCAACCCTTTCTTGGTCGTAATAAGTGGTGACCCCGAAGTTAGTCACGCAGCCAATTAAGCAAGAAGATTTTGAGGACCCGACCAGAAATAAAAAGGAAAATGGCACTACGTGCTCCAGTCAATCCTGTTACATTGGAACCTGAATTGCCTCCAGAAACATATCGGAACGTATCCCACGCTTCTGGCAAGACCAACCCAAATTATGGTTCACCCATTTCGAAGCTATAGTCGCCGCACAGAAACAAGGAGATGACTACAAGTACAATCTGGTAATCGCACATTTATCGAAGGATGAACTATGAACACGAATACTGTAACATCCATCCTTACAGTTTTAGAAAACGCAACACCTAAAAAAATTTGTGAGATGGCAGACCGGATATTTGAAAACTTAAGTAATGAAGTTAACGAGGTCACTAGACTTGCAAATCAGCTGACACATATGAAAACTGAAATCGTTGCACTACGCAACGAAAACGATGACGAAAAAGTATTGACGCAGTGAATTCCGTTCAAGATCAAGGTCAAGAAGTACATCGAGATATCGTAACCAAGGTCAATATCGTAAGCGATTCAAGAAAAAGACACATAAATGTCAAGAAAAGTGCCAGGAAAAACCAGAAAAAGCAACGGGCTCTACAATTAGCTCGCACCAGGGCGGCACTTTGTGCTATTCACCCCTACGACCGCCTTATCCTAGCCGACCTACAAAGTGGCGAGAGGTTTTTAGTCGATACCGGGGCAAATGTGTCAGTTTTAACGACGGAAAAAAGCTTATTGAGAAAGTTACTGAGCTGACAACGCCTGCAACAAGCATCAGAGCAAATCAACCGAGCGTTGAAACTGTTTCACAAGAAAAGTAGCATAAGAAAATTACTGGAAAAATATGAAAATATAACCAAGCCAGCTGCCAACATATCTAACTCCAAGTGCCAAGTGGAACACCATAGACAAACAAAAGGAAGAACACCTGCAACACCTGGACATAATTTTAAAACGCCTGCATGAACATGGGATAACTATTAACCTAGAAAAATGCAAATTTCTCAAGACTGAACTCGATTTCTTAGGTTATCATATAACGAGCCAAGGAATCACTCCAAAGGATGAGAAAGCAAAAGTTATTTTCGATTTCCCGAAACCAGCAACAGTTAAAGATTTGAGACGGTTTCTCGGAATGGTAAATTTTTACCAGAGCAGTACCACATGCAGCATCAAACTTAAAGCTGTTTTTGTGGTCTTACGTAATCATAGTACTATATAAATTGCTAGGTTTTCAAATATTTCTAATATGTATTATGTCAACAAAAAATGAGTGTTTTGCTTGAAATTGTAATGTAGTATTTAATTTTAGAGTAAGAATATTGAATTGTTATTTTGTGTTTACCTTTTTTTTAAGGGGGGAGTATCTGTGGCGTCCTCCTACGTGACCCACAGAGAATCAATATATTATTTCCTATTAATCAAACGTGCTCGATAAAATCAATACCAAGATAAGATTAAATATTGTTAACTTAATTATGCACGTATATCTTACTATATAAACTATTTATATTTGTTAATAAATTGTCACTCAAGATGTAATCGTGTCTTGCTCTATCAACCCTTTCTTGGTCGTAATAAAGAACAATTAGATATCCATTTTACAAGTTTAAAACCTCCTGCGTTAAACAAATCTACCATTTCCTTGTATATTTTCTCTGCCTTATCTAAGCTATCTACTGAAGATACATAGTCGTCCATGAACATATGGTGTTCGGCTTCGGCAGCAGCGAGCGGCCACTTCGAGCGCTCATCGTCGGCGAGCTGCCGTACGACGCGCATCGCGAGATACGGAGAACTGGATATGCCAAAAGTTACTCTACTGAATTCATATTCATCAATATTTGAGGCGGAGTCAAATCTAAACAAAATGCGTTGAAATTTTCGATGACCTTTAGTGACCTTCAATTGGAAATACATTTGTTCAATGTCGGCGGACATAGCTATAGAAAACATACGTAGGTTAATTAACAAGTCAAATATATTTTGTTGTAGATTAGGGCCAGTATATAATAAATCGTTGAGTGATTTTCCCGAGGTAGTTTTAGCGCTAGCGTCTAAGACAACACGAGTTTTTGAAGTTAATTTATCGGGACGATAAACAGCCCTATGCGGTATATAATAAGCACTATTATTTTGAGAAGCGGCATTAACTTTTAATAGATAACCTTTGTCGATGTAATCCTGAATAGTAGCGTTATAGTTATTGCGTAATTCAGGCGTACTGTTTAATTTCTTCTCTAAATTAATTAATCGCCTTGTAGCGGAGAAGTAGGAGTTGCCTAGCAATGAGGGATCACATTTAAAGGGAAGCGATACGGTATATCGACCAGTATCGTCTCGTGAGAATGTTAAGGAAAATAAACGTTCACATATTTCATCATCTGGGCTTATATGGACTTTATCAGGAACATTCTCGAGTTCCCAAAAGCGTTGAGTTAAATATTCTAACTGTTGATTCGGAGAAGTACACAAAAATACCTTTTTAGTATTTTCTAGTGTCTAATACGACATATCACACTCAGCCCTACCCATGGCTATATAACCGAGCGTGGATTCCATGGCAACGACGGATGACTGCGGGGAGCAAACCTTGTTGCCACCTATTAAGTGTGGGAATAGTTCGTTACCTAAGAGACAATCAATTCCTGAAGGGATAAAGAAACTATCATCAGCCATCGGCAAGTTGTGTAAATGCGCTAGTTGCGTTATAGCAATGCGAGCGTTCGGTAAATAATCCGTTATAGTATTAATTACTAAAGCTTTAATATTATAATTACAGCGCGAGTCATAACGAGACTGAATTTTAAATGTTACGAACCCGTACGAGTTACTTTCGGACTGACCTATACCTTTAACAGTACAAGGATTAGGTGAAATGTGTAAGCTTAAACGTTCACAACATTCCCTTGTGATAAAATGGCTCATTGAACCCGAATCTAGAAAAACACGTAACCTGTTTTGTTTTCCGATAGAATTATATGCGTATACAACAGCAGTAGGTAAAAGCACGGTTGTAGTATTAATATTCTTACTATAATTTTTTGTAGTTGTTACTGATAACGAAACATTAGAATTTTCGTTGTTTGAAACTGAACCTTGTGCTAATATACGTTGAGAGTGCGAATCGCAAGCGCGCGTGTCAGAGCGAGATGCATCATTAGCTGTTGCAGGTTCATTCGGCGATAGTTTGCGAGGCGGACGATTCGTATGAGTGAGTGAGGAGGAACAATTAAACGTCAAATTACGATTCGTATTATTTTGCGATAGAAAATTATCTACATGTAAAAGTGTATGATGTTTACCATTGCAAGTACGGCATCGATTTTGAGACTTACAGTATTTAGCGAGATGAAATCCTAAACAATTTAAGCAATAATTATTTTTAACTACTAATTGATTGCGAGTTTCTGGGTTTTTAGTTATAAAACCTGAACAATGAAATAGTGCATGAGCGGGATAAGCGTGACAAATAAAACATTTGCGATGCATATTTGTTTGATTTGTGTGCGATTGAGTCTGTGAGTGCATGAAGGTATTATGAAACTGCGGTTGATTTGCGTTAAATGAGTTATTATTGTTTAAATTAGAGTGTGCGGTATTAACTACAAACGATCGAGTATTTTTTGAGTGTTTATTAAAACTAGCGCTATAATTTTTATTAGAATGAGTAGGTTTATTATAGGAGAGAGGGCGCAGCGTATGAATTTTATTCTGTTCCTTTATAAACTGTTTGAGATGCTCGAAAGTAGGAATTTTGACATGTCTGTATGATTGTTCAAATAGCGTGAGAGTGTCTTTATCGAGTTTAGATAATGCAATATGAGTAATAATAAAACCAGCGAGATCATCTATCTCCAAGCGTCGTAATGCGGCTTCTGCCGAACAATACTGATCAATAAATGAATCAGATGAGAACGACTTGAAATGTATCATTTGTTCTAAGTACATAGAAGCCTGGACCCTAACATCATGGTACTTTTCTATGAGGGCATTCCAGACAATAGAATAGTTGTCACCAGTAGGTGAAATGCCAGAGCAAACCGACAAGGCTTTGTCTGAGAGTTTTCCTATAAGATATTGCATCTTTTCAGCTGTAGTGAGGTTAGAATTTTCATGGATAAGCGTTTTAAAGTTTTCATAAAAAACTGGCCATTTAACGGGATTTCCATCAAACGACGCAAGTTCGAGCGGAGGTAATCTGGGATTAGTATGCGACTTATGTTCTGAGTTGACCTTTGATTGAGATGAAAGAGACCTTTCTACTACTTTGATACTGCAATATAAATCATCAAATGCTCTTATTTCAGAGTAGGTAGGCTTGACCTCTTTGTCTCGTTCCATGTATAAAAGATTTAAATTATCTATTAATTCTAAGAAATCAGTTCTAGACTGTTCTAATGAATTTATACGAGTTAGGAATTTTGTTTGAGAAATAGGTTTTGAAACCTCTAGCCCAAGATCGTAAAGTTCTTGAACGATTTGAAATAAAGCTTCTTTTTTAGATTCTAATAACAAAATTTTACGTGTTAATTGCGCAGACGCCATTTTAGTCGCGCGCGGTAGGTAGGTATGTCTTCGTTATTAAAATAAAGAGTAATTAATGTGCGTTTTATAAAATTACATAGACTAATGCGTACATAAAATGCGGTTAATAATTAATTTGGATGCGTATTTTACTTACTGAATTGAGAAAAGTAATATGTTATATATATGAAAGTTATATATATATGTTTTTATAAATATGAGGGTAGCTATAGATATGATGAAGTAATTATGCGAATGAGTAAAATATGTATCGAGTTTGAGTATTTTGAGAGATCAGGATCGATAGGACCAACAGCTTGTGTGTGCCGTGGGGAAAAAGGAGAAAGAAGGACGTACCTGGTTGACAGACACTGATGCAGCTCTGAGTTTTTGACCATCCGAAAATGGCGGCCAATTGGTCGGCACAATAACACAGTAAAAATCCTTCTATGCTGGTTCAAAAAACCTTCTTTCTTGGTCACACAAGCATGTAAATTTTTAGTTAATTCACTTTCACTCGCGGCGAATAATTAATAGTATTTTTATTGCTTATTTTTATTATTTATTTGAGGAGCGACACTCGCGTGGTACAGGTGCGGACGAGAGCGGGAAGAGAAGGGGGGAGGGAGATGAGGCGGAAACGGAAGGGATGCGTGTGAGCTGTGGTGCGTCAAATGTGTTTCATTTTTTATATATATATATATGTATATATACCTACATATTTGCGTATTATTAATTAAAAAAAATAAATATAATAAACGGCGTGAACAATACTTTTTTTAAATAATGTCAGTGGTAACTCTTTAAATTTATTAGGTAATTTGTTATAAACATCTATAGCTTTAATAAAACAATTATTTTCAAAAATATCCAAATGGCATCTAGGGCGGTAAAGTTTATATCTGTCACGAGAATTCCTACCTACTGCAACGGCATGTGTGACAAAGTATTGTGGATTCGTTTTAACAAAAATACAAAGGTCCCTAATATACATACAAACCAGTGGCAGTATACGAAATTTCTTAAATATTGGTTTACAGCTGTCTGTAGACCAAGCACCACAAATCGCTCTTACGCATTTTTTTGGACTCTAAATGCTAAGTCAATCTCAACCGAGTTTCAGGAGACCATATGATAGCACCGATGATACGTATCCGTGGTATGCACTAAGTGAAGCTTCCGTTGACACGGTCTGCCGCAAACGTTTGATTGCATATACAAATTTTTCTAATTTATTACAAACAAATTCTACATGGGCCTTCCAATTGCAATGTTTATCAAGTATAAGCCCTAGAAATTTAGCCGTGTTTGTTTCGTTTATTTTGTTATTGTGATAATTTATATTTAAGTCGATATGTCTTCTTCTGTAGTTTTGAAATTGTATTATTTGAGTTTTATTTACATTAACTTTTAAATTATTATTCCTTAACCAACTAATCATTTTACTGAGCGTCAAATTAATGTCATCTTCATATTTTTCCTTATTTTCCTCCTTAATGATTACTGTCGTATCATCGGCGAACAAAACAGTTTTATGATGAGTTATGTTTGGCAAGTCGTTAATGTATATAAGAAACAAAAATGGGCCCAATACGCTGCCTTGTGGAACACCAAATTTATTTAGTTTTAAATTGGATCGGCTTACTATTTTTTTATTATTATGAAGTTTTGAAATTTCAACGCACTGATATCTATCTTTTAAATAACTTTTTATCCAGTTATTCGCTACTCCTCTTATACCGTATTTCTCTAACTTATAAAGCAGTAAGTCATGATCCACAAAGTCAAAAGCTTTACTCATATCGAGTAGTAAAGCTGCAACTGGTATTCGGTCATTTACTGCCTCAGTTATATGCCTAATCAAATTAAAACATGCTAGCGAAGTACTGCTATTCTTACGAAACCCAAATTGTTCATTTTTTAAAATATTTTCCTTTGAGACAAAATCATTGAGTCTTTCTAACATTACTTTCTCAAAAATTTTTGAGAAGATTGGTAATAATGTCAATGGTCTATAATTTGACATGTCTGTTACATCTCCTTTTTTAAATAAAGGTTTAACAATTGAATATTTCAATATAGAGGGAAAAGTTCCTTCTTGAAGTGAGAGATTAATTATAAAGCTCAAGGGTTCACACAAAGGTTTAGCGCATTCTTTGATCAAACTGGTGCTAATCTCGTCAATACCCACCGAATTTGTATTATTAAGACTACGAATTAATTTATAAATTTCATTTGAATCTGTAGACCTTAGAAATATAGATTTAATATTATCCATGTCCATAGTTTTGTTTATATCGTCAATATTAAATTTAAAGTCATTAGAATTAGTCATGTCAATATAATACTTATTAAATATATTACAAATGTCATCTGCTGTAGTATATGATTCATGATTAAACAAAATTTTGTCAATTTCTATTCTATCCTTGCTATCTGCAATGTTATCATTAATAACTTCCCACACCGCTTTGCATTTATTTTTCTTATTAGAGATGTATTTATGATTTTGTATCTGTTGTGACTTATTTATACATTGCCTTAATATTTTAGAATACTTTTTATACCATTTTATGTTGTTTTGTTTATTTTCTCCTATTTGTTTGCTTCTCAAATATAAAATCCTTTTTTTTATACAACATTTTTTTAATCCCTTAGTCAGCCAAGTATTTTTTTTAGAGAAAATATTTTTTTTGACGTTTATAGTGGGAAAACATAAGTTGAAAAAAAGTGTTAATAGGGTATGGAACTCTAAGTAAGCTTCATTAACATTATTCTTTTCATATATTTCTGAAAAGGACAGAGAAGAAATACAGTTGCAAAATTTATTTATGTTTTCTTTGCTAAAATCTCTAACATTTTCATACCATGTGCAATTTTGTCTTTTAGTATTGGAACTCACTGTCAAAGTTTGTCCTGTTTCATGATCTGAAAGTCCTAAATAATGAATTTCAGCTTGAATAAATTTAATATTACTCGCAAATTGGTCCAGACATGTATTTTGTCGAGTGGCAGATTTAATGTGCATTTCGATATTAAAATTTTTAAATAGATTTAGAAGTTCCAAGCAGCTTTTATTTGGTTTCAATGTATCAAGATTCCAATCACCACATAAGATAACTTTTTTTGTCCGTTTTAGTACAATTGATAACAAAATGTTCCATTCTTTTTATAAAATCATAAGGATTACTATTGGGAGTTCTATATACACATATAATAATTAAGTCTTGCATCTGTACACCACAACACTCAAATTCAAAATTACAAGAAAGATCCGGGAATGTTAACTTTTTGAAGTCATATCCGTTTTTTATAAGAATACCTGAGCCTCCCCTTTTCTTATTTCTAGAATATGAAGCTACTAGCTTATAACCAGGTATTTTAAGTAAATGTTAACTAATAAAAGTAATAACAGAACTAATAAAAGTTTCTGTGAGACATATGACATCAATTTCTTTTTGATTTGTACCCTTTTGTGAAAGTTCGGATAATGCAAATATAATATCTTCAGTTTTATTGATGGCTCCCGCTTTATTTTGATGGAATAATTTTATGATTTGGTTTTTGTTGTTTATATTTTTACGGGCGAAAAAACTTGTTTTCATTTATATTTTTACTTATTTTATTGTCAGGAGTCTCCGATACCCGTGTTTGAGTAAAGTAATACGGTATGGTTCCCTTTTTAGGGCTTCTTGTTTTAACATTGGTATTATTAACACTGGAACCTGATTGAGATTGTTTAATCTGCAGATTGTTTGGACTCGTACATAATTTGAATTGCATTTGGTAGCGATCTGTGTTGGTTGATCTACTCAAGTTACATGGCCTTAAATTAGAAGCCTCACTCCGGCTACAGATTTTATCTAAATACATATTTTTTTTTTTGTAAATTCTAAGACTGCTATTTCTACAAGTAACTTAAATGATATTTTTTGCAACAAATTACTATAACTTTTGAAAGTTTGCATACTATTAATTTCTAATAAATGACAATTTACATAATTTTTTAATAATAGTTTAATATTTCTATTAAGCAAAGTTTCATTCAAGTAACAATTGTTTTGAATATTAATAAGAAAAACTTTTTGATATCGTAATATATATAATGAATTACTAAGGGCAGATAATACTTCGAAAGGGTTTTTATCATTTGAACCCATCGACAGGATAACTATGTCTCCGGTTTTCAAAGATTTTTTCAAATTTTCACAACTCGTTAGTATTTCAGAACTTCTAGCCCCTGGCTTGACTAATCCAAAAACGTCATAATTATATTTAAATTTAAAACTATTGCGATTATAGTCATAAGTTAACTGAGAGGCTAAATTGCGGGTTTGGTCGTCACCTATTATGTAAATTTTCTTTTTATCATTGTCAGATGCGTCGTTTATTTCTTGATCATTTATACATACTGTAGCAAAGCCATCGATTGGTTTATATGGTTCTTCTTGCTTGAAGTTGAGACAATTATGTGATAAAGGCGCTATTCGTTTCGGTGTATCTGTTAAACTTCGGCTCTTTTTGATATCTATAGGTGAACAGCGTGATAATCTCATCTTAATATTTGTTATCTTTTTTAGTTGTGGCGTTAGAGGTCGGCGTCCCATTGTTGTACTCGTCATTGTTGTATTAATGGTTGCAATATTTTTCAAAATGTTTATTTGCTTATTTTTTTCATTTATTTCCTGACGTAAATTATTACATTCACATATAAGAGAAGCTATCTCTTCATGAGAACTAGCATTATCATTTTGTAATGTCACAATTTTTTGTTTTAATGCTTGCAATTCCTCTAAGTAATTTTTTGTCGGTTCTATAAAACTTTGTGTTGTTAAATCGATCTCTTCATAGAGAGTAGAACTTAATAATGTTTCATTAGAATTAAATAATGACATGTCCATATCTGATTTAGCTCTGCGCAGTGGTTTCCTTAATGTAATATTGTCATTCTCCATAATTACAAAAAGGAAAAATAAAAAAAAAAACAAACCAGTCGGGGTTTGAACTCGGATAGTCTTGATCTAAAGTCGACGCCTTGCCGTCAGAGCTATCAGTCACTTGCAATTGACTACTAAATAAAGCATCACTTTAATCTTTTAAAAGATCGTTAAACGTTTCTTTGTTCTTTGTGTACGGATTATAGTATGCACTTTTACGAGTACCGACACTGAGACAATCACTTAAATAATTTAAGATAACTTATTTAATTAGATAACGTAGGTTTATTCACTTCATTGATGATAAAAAAAGGTAAAAAATCGTTTGAAATGATTCACAATTTATGGTTCTTGTTAAATTAGTACTTTGTTTTGATTGCTGAACACTTTTTGTTTGGAAGCGGTTTATCTTATCACTTTCACGATTGATATTCTCACCAACGATTTCACAGCTTAGTTGAAAGATCTGAAGGCTGATTTTAATAGCTTTAGTTAATTTCACCACTTTTAAATATTTTTGCGAGATAAAATATAAATCGAGATGTTTACATTGGCGTCGTACCCGCGCAAAATCATATCACCTTTACTCGTAAAAGGAAGCCCTTTTTAACTAGATACTCATTTAACGGCAAAATTATTCTTACATCTAATCAGGTTCGTGACTTGGGCGTGCTCCTTGACTCAAAGCTTGCTTATGGTGAACATGTTTCTAACATTGTAACAAAATCTTATAAAAACCTAGGCTTTGTGTTAAGGACCGCTGCACCATTCTCTGATACTGCATGTATCAAAATGCTTTACTACTCGTATGTTCGTAGTGTTCTGGAGTACTGTAGTCCCATATGGAATGCCCAGTATGTTGTGTATAAGCACGCAATTGAGTCAATTCAACAAAAGTTTTTAAAACATCTGAACTACAAGAAACAACTGAGTCACATGAAATACATGGAAGCGTGTAAACATAATCATATACTAAGCTTAGAAAGTCGACGTTGTTTGCTTGACATGATGTTTCTATATAATGTATGCAACGGTTCTATAGATTGTACCGATTTAACACAACTCACCCTCACTTTAAACACTCCATCGTCCAGAACACGGCACACTAAACTATTCTACACACAACTCACCAAAACAAATTATAATCACAATTCACCAATGAATAGGATGCATAATATTTATAATACACAATTCTCACTCAATTGTGATATATTTAATGACAATAAGATAAATTTTAGTCATAAGATATTAAATGTCTTATGTAATAAGGATAAACTTTTATAAACATTTTCAACTCAAACAGACATGCACACACAAATTTCTAACACTCATTCAAACGCATAACATAACTTAACTACAAGAATATTTAATTACTATCACAAAGACCGCATAAATATACACACAATCACTCATACAACCTACAACATAAACACATAACCTCACCTCACACTAAACACTTACAAGGGAGTCAAGAAAGACACTTTTACTTTTATTTTGTATATATAACCAGTAGATAATTAATTTTACTTTGTTTTTATCTCTTGTGTTTTGTAAATTATTATTTCCTGTGTGTACTTATTGTTTGGCCACACCTATGTTTATTTTTAGGTATAGGTACTCTGTTTTTTTTTTATTATTGTGTGTCCCTTGTGTCAATCCTAAAAATTGTAAATCCTTAATTGGCTGTAATTATTGTTTTAAATGTGTTGTTTGTCTATACCTAAGAGCTGTGGATTTTGTAATAAATAAATAAATAAATAGTCGTTAGGGTTTGTCAGAAGCCGTATCGGCACCCTGAAAATTCTGACATCCACCAACCAGCACTGTTCCAGCTTGGTGGATTATGGCCTAAAACCTCCTCATCACCCAGGGGAGAGACTCATAACCTGCAGTGGGCTCATTACAAAGAGTTCTGATGATGAGGATAGCTGAGTTTATTAAAGAGCTCATCCATTAGTCCCAAAAATGCAGAAAAAAGGCGGTAGCCTCTTCTGATGAATAGAAATACTGCGATCTTCAACCCGCCAGCCAAGCGTGTAGATAATGGGAAGTACCCTCAAGAATTCAATCAGCGATCCTGAGGGATGCCCTTGTCCTTATAGGCCGTTTAGGGTGGGCTTAGGCTTACCTACCTTAAGGCTTACCTAGAGCGTATTACTCTTGATAAGCGTGTTGAAGGAGGCGACTTATCTGCGTAACGACCACTTGAATCCCGTGAAATTCTGACTAGCCAGCGACCACCCTTCATATACAATCTGCCGCCAAATATAATCGCTGCGCAACTCAAGTGTTCGGTGGTGGTCGTTGCGCCCTGAGGATGCTTCTGGTTGAAACGAATCACGTGTCGGTGATAGCTTGTTGTGTGGGTTCTAGGTGTGTGTTCATTACATGTCTTGCTTCTTGCTTGAGGGAGCGAGGGCGGTGAACCTACGCATGGAAATCCTGCATCACTAGTGCAAGTACAAGTCGCGGAATTAGCAAAGCAACCTTTTATATTAGTTAATCGCTGCGATGATGATGTGTTCTGGCAATATTTATGAAGAGCCAGTTTTTTCCTAAGCCCTTGTTTTTTATTTTTTATTTGAAATTCTACAGGGTCCGCTTATAATAGTCAATTATATGGCGACCCTATACAGTATTCGTTTGAACAAAACAGGTATTTATCTTATTCATACATTAATTAACTTACATCTGCCTTTGAGCGTGCTCCTGTTGCCTGTAAAGTAAACTGCTATTTAAAAAAACATACCTTATGTTTATCTTCAACACCTTAGTGTTGAAAAAACTAATACCAGTAGTATGTGTGAAGCATATTCCCAACAATACCAAAATATAACTTTTGGTACAGTCACAGCAATAGTGTAGTTATTCGTTTCTATTGATATCGCTGGACAATATCTAGTTTAAAAATGTGTTACTTGTTGTCAAAAAATTGTTTTTTTTTTTTATTTGAAAATTTCGCAATGCGGTCTGTTATAAACCTATTTGACTCCTATGTAATGCTTAGCAAGCAACCCTTTTATTGTACACACACCTTTACGTAATAATGCTAATTTAGCTTCCTAGAGTCATCCTTATACCTTTTTAATTAATAATTTTCAGTAGCAGTTTGTCCATTTGTACCCCTATTTCCTTAATAAGGGAAAGTGTCGTAAAAAAGCAGCTCTCTTGCTTTCAACTTTTTTAAGACACCTCGACGCAGGCAGAGGTATAATTTCCATACAGCCTAGTGCGAATGTAAAAGAAATTGTAGGATCGAAAATTAAGGGTTACACATTGCACACATTGTAACATCTTATAGAAATTAAATTATAATCAGCAGTGAATAAAAGTGTTTTTTTAAAAGACCCACAGGCTGCCCTCCTAACAGGTCGTAGAAAAAGTAGGCTTGATAAACTATATTTAATATATTATTTTTGATTACATTACAATATTTTGACTATTTATTATCAAATTGATTCGTAATTTATTACTTTATTTCGGTTTGCTTTTTAGTATCGCGCATTAGAAAAAATAAAGATATGGTACCACAAACTGTTTTACAAATTGTTTACATCTACTACGACGCGGCATATCAATGTTAATACTACGACGTAGTACTAAAAGATGTTTTGTAGTAGCGCGTAGTCGTCTTTATTTTAATGGTTTTCATTCATAATTAAGAGTAACCATGCTTTGCTTACTATGTTAGCGAAATATTGTAAAAAATAAACATAACTTTTTTTGGAAAAATCGTTTCTATAAATAAATGATACTTATTGTGTAAAAAAATTGGCCGGTGACTGCAAAACAACCTTGTATTTATTTCATTACTTTAATTTCTAAATATAGTTAGCCGCTTTTTAAAATATATATTTTTTCAATACTTAAAAATGTTAATGCTTTTGTATACTTAAAGTCAACTGTCTGAAATTTTATAATCGTTTTGATATTTTATAATTTTTAGAATGTTAGTACCAAAAACACACTAAATTTTATATGAACCGTTGATCGTTTCTTATAATCTTTAAGTGTTGTATTTTGAAGACAACGAATGCAGAGCATAAAAAATCAACTTCACCAACATTACCATATCAGTACTTTGGTTGTAAGTAAATGAGACGGCGACAACATACCTATTATTATCGATTCCATACAATATTTGTTAAAAAAATATTTTTATTTAGTGAAATACTTTATCAATAAAAATGAAATTTATATTGGACCACTTCTAAAGTAATTTCTATTAAATGAAATATTTATCACCAAAATCAAGTCATAACTGACCAAATAATCATGTAAAAACCCAAAAAGCATACACACGAATTGATAATCTCCATCTTTTAGATGTCGGTTGAAAATTATTAGTTGTGAGTTGTTGAAATTTGGTTATTTTAGGTAGGTATTTAGCATAGGTCTATTTGTCTATGTTACCTTGCATCCACACCGCCGCTACATTTTGTTGATAAATAGTCATTACATAGTGTCTCAAAAGTTAAAGAAAGTTACTCAATGTTAAGGTGTTCCATTCTGTTGCTCCACTAAAAGTAACTGCGGTGTGGATGCACGGTTATTATAAATAATAAAACCATTTCTTTCCTACTTTACACTTAAGTTTTATAACAAGACTGATTCTGATTAAATAAATTATCACTTCTTTGTGCCAACGCTGCGTTACGCGTTCAAACGCGCGTACCGTACGTCCATGACTTCAAATAGGCACACCTATCCATATATTTATATAAAACCTACTAAGAGAGATTCAAACATACAAACTCTCATAACATTTTCCGTACAGTACGCGCGTATCATACGCGGCGTTTGGCATATCGAACGCGAGTATGGTACGGACGTTGCAGTTTTGTATGAAACGCGCGTTCGAACGCATGACGCAGCGTCGGCACTTTAAATCACATTTGTAAACATTTTATTACTGCCTGTACTTCTTATCATCTAAATATTTTTGGGATACGTTTATGGGTGGTATTTATTGGGAAACAAATACCAATGGTATTTAGTATTTATTATTAATGCATAGGCCGAAAAATCATGTGCATTAAATTAATTTATATAACATTTAAATTAATTTAGTATTCAAAATGTTTTTATTTTATTCAAAAGTTTCTTAAAACTTTGAAATTAATAAACTGGTCAAACCTCTGGCTTGTTAACATTACCTTAGCCCTGCAATCTCTTCCACTACACTGTAACAAAATATAATGACATTTCTAAAAATAAAATTCAACTTTATGTTCTTTGTTATAAGGGTGAAATTCATAGAGGATACCTAATCCGATTCCACTACACTCAAAGTCTGGACTACACTGAAGGTCGGTCACTTTCGAAATTCGAGAACGTTGACTAAATAAAAAGTAAATATTAATATTTACTGAGTTAACTAAATCGAAAGCTAAAGAATTCATTACGCAACGCTTGGTTACATAAGCGTAATACAATAGATACTTAGTGGGTGGTGGTGTGCATGTGGCGGGAACACTACTCTGTGCGTTGACTGGTAAAGTGTAGTAGTGTCTCTTTTTTTATTCATAAGGAATTCTGGTATAAAATTAAGTACCTACTTTTATTACATAATTATATTCAGAATCGAGGAAAGAGTGCTCTCTTTCAATATCTTTTTGTCACCAGTCACCCTGTATTTCTCTTGAAACAACTGTTGGTTGGAGCTCACACACATACAATACCTAGTATGTGTTTGGGCAGTTTTTAATCGGTGGCAACCCGTCTTTGAAATCAAACTCCCTTGCGATCAAAGATTAGAGCAGACGGGTTAAATAAGGAACTGTCTCTTTATAAAACATTGTCGAAATACATCAAAAGTAAGAGCGGTTAAATTCTATTTGAAGTGTCATCACTAGCCAGGCGGTTTCTGAAAGGATCCTATCAACAGGTGAAGGCTACGGGGATTAGTCGCATTTTACGACACGCTAATGTAAGGGTGTGGCCATTCATCATCATCATCACGACTCTTGCTAAAGAGCCCACTGCAGGACTATGAGTCTCTCCCCCGGGTGACGAGGAGTTATAGGCCCTTATCCACCAAGCTGGCCCAATGCTGGATGTCAGAATTTTCAGGGCGCCGAATATTGCTTGACCTGTGATATCGTTTGATACACACAGTAACCACGGCGCCACTACGACTTCTGTGGCCATTATAAGCTTATAAATACATACATATATACCTAACTGCACGCCTGTATTCCTAATAGGATAGGCAGAACACCAAAGGCTTTAAAACCATCTGATGTTAGGTTTGACAAATTTGGAGGAATAATTATGATGGAGAGAGATTGCAGTGCCAGGCGGGCAGCCTATCGCTCGCAAAAGCGCCAATACCTAAAACCTCCGTTCCTTAACTGACTTTTACAGTTTTCCCGGGAAGAGAAGCAGCTGGCACGTTCTATGTTTTGCTTTCGCTCCCAGTCCAGCATGGGGGGAAATATTATTTCTAATATCTATCTTTTTCAGTCACTTCGCATGTACGACTTTGGAGTTTGACTCAAGGTTCAACCATGAATATTCTCTCGTAATCATTGTGTCGTGGCGCCGTGGTTACTGTGTGTATCATATGATATCACAGATGTGAACGTGAACGGTGAACGCCGACCATTCATTTCTCACGACGACTTCCGTGCTTCGGAGGGCACGTTAAGCAGTCGGTCCCGGGTGCTGTATAATTATTGTATACAGTAGTCGTTAGGATTTGTCAGAAGCCATTTCGGCACCCTGAAATATCTGACATCCACCAACCAATTAATAATTATAATTATATGCGGCTTATTACGTTTAAAAAATGTCTTACTTGAGGTATAACTTGTATTTGAATGTATATACTTACCATTGCTTTACAGAAACTTTTACACTGAAAATATGAGAAGTTGTTTTAAACACACTACGGTAACTAACAATAAAAAGCAGGCTGTCAAAATTTTGTGTAGAGATTTAGGCCGTTGTCCTACCGACAGGAGAAAGCGACAAGTTATCGGCTGTTTCCTCACTCAAGAAACAAACGATATTTATTTATTCTACGTAATATTAAAGAGGAATGACTAACCACACTGCCCCGGACTTTTTTCACCAGTTTGTCGCTAAGCGCCAAGGGTTGGTAATACTTGCTAAGCGAAACTCACTTGATGGACAGAGCTCACGCGCCGCCGAGAGAACTGCTATACCCTGGCAAATAATTCAATGCAGTAAATTGAAAGTTCCAGTGTGCCCACTGTAGGGAAGAAAAAAAATGATGCGGTTTAAGTGAATGTTTTTTTTTTTATTATAATATCCTAACGATATAGAAAAATAGTAGATTATTGCATCCAAAACAAAGTAATTAATTATTGCATTTATTTATTTTTTAAATTACTTAAGACGAGGTGCGTAATCTGCTTTTCTTTCAACTATTACTAATAGGAATAGCAGATAAAAGAAATTCATATCAAACAGTTAAAATAGAAGTTTAATGATTGAAATTAAATTTATGCTTGAGCAATTATTAAACGTAAGGTTAAGAGTTTTATTGGGCAATTTTATATTTCATTTTTAAATCAGAGCTAGCAGCAATATTTTTTAAATTTGGAACAAGTAGGACAGAAACTAATAATACGTACGTAAAAAAAAAGTATTGATATCGGCTGGCTGAATATAGCTAACACATTGAGATTGGCACCTTTTGGTGCGATTAAAAAAATCTGTTCAATAATGAAATTTCATACATTTTTATTGCTCTAGAGCATGAAAGACTTCGCTTTGTATTGAATTTTTAGTGTGATTGTGGTGAAATTAAAGCATAGTTGGAAGAAAATAAAATTTTGACTCACAAAATAATTTAAACTTTCATTTTCTCATTTCTAGAGTGGAGAGTATTTATACATTTTGTTGAAAATTTAATTCCAAACGAATGAAACAGAACCATTACAATTTTATCATTCTCATTCAGTACCTTACACTACGAAATTAACTGGTATCATTATTTTTCTTTTTGACATTTCGAACTGTCACTTTACTGCATTGAATTATTTGCCAGGGTATAGCTGTCGTTTTTCTACAGCATAAAGAAGCATTTAAGAGCAGATGTATTATTTGTTTGCTTTAAATTTCGAACAATCATTGAAGTCTTAAGAAAGTTCAGAGGACGATGATAATATATTTAATGAAGCCAGTAGCGGCAAAACTATCGGAACTGGACCCTCGTTTCTCGCTTCTTGCTAATCCCTTTTCAGGTTTTAGTTTTACTCATTCAAAGTCTTAAGTCGAGAATGTATTTAATAACACAATGAACTTATTCCCGCAACTTTGTACGTGCTAAACTTTCTTTCCCTTTCTGTAAGGATTTCAGAAACTCCTTTCAATATACAAGAACCTTAATACCAAGTTTCACATCCGTGCACTCAAAGGATAATATTTTTAATACAAACAAAAGATTCCTATATTTTCCGTTCCCGTGGGAATTTCGGAAATTGCTTCCTTAGCTCCCCTACAGAAATGTAGTATGTTCCCAATTTCAGCTCTCTACGCCGAGTAGTTACGGCCGTACGTTGTATGTTAGACACTCAGTCGGTAACGGAACGGTATCTAATAGGATATAATTCTCGTGTCACAGTTTTCGTTGCCATACTCCTCCGAAACGGCTTGACCGGTTTTGATGAAATTTTTTGTGCTTATCCGGTATCTATGAGAATCGGCCAACATCTATTTTTTTTTATATTGCAAAACAACGTTTGCCGGGTCAGCTAGTATTAAGATAAAATTAAATTAGAAGCTCACACTTTCTCCATCATCATCAACTGCTGGACAAAGGACTCCTTCAGCTGTCTCCACGTAAGGCCTCAAACTTACCTAGAGTAGCGCCTATGTTTTACTCCTTATGTCATGTACTTACCCGCTGAAATGATAAAAACTTTAATAGTCACTATTGCCATGACTCCGTAAAAAGTAAAACTATTGATATTTACAGTAAATCTTTTTTTGAGCCATATCGTAAGAAACTCGAGTCTTTAAGTCTTCATTACGAGACTGGAGTCGTTCTTCAAAACTAGAACTCGTTATTCACATTGAGTCCGAGTCGTTTGAGTCTTCCGAGTCATTTTGAGTCTTTTAATTTGTTTGAGCTAGACTGAGTTTTAAACTAGCGTTGGTTACATACATACATACATACATAACTTCACGCCTGTATCCCTAATGGGGAAGGCAGAACACCAGAGGCTATTAAACCATCTGATGTCACGTTTGACTTAGGAGGTATGATAATGATGGAGAGAGGCTATTGCAGTGACAGGGAGTCAGCCTGTTGCCCACAAAACTGCCAATAAAACCTCTTTACTGACTTTTACAGTATGCCAGGGAAGAGAAGCAGCTGGCACATTCTATGTTTTTCTTTTGCTCCCAGTCCAGCACGGAAGCAAGTGCTGGACTGCGTTGGTTGTTGTATTATTGTCAAATATCGTGCAGTGTTTGCACCACTCTGTCAAGAAACGGCTCACTAACGTCATCCCGTTGGTACGTAACCTATTATAAAAACTCTTTACGGTACTCACTTCAGTCCGGTTATAGCAAATGAAATGAAATTGACCTTAGAGTAAAAGCTGTGTTGAAACATTGTGTCATTCTAATTTGGTCTTTAAGTTTTATTAAGCTGTTTTAATGCTTAACTGTATAGAGGACACAGTCATGAGGTCTTTTAAAAAGACTCAGTCTTTGAGTTCTTTTTGGCAGGACTCAAGTCTTAAGACAACAAATTCTGAAGGACTTCAGCTCTAAGTTTTTTTTATAAATTAATAAATAGAAGTATAATTTTTAAGTCCAAATCAATTTATTGCTCATTAATTCTTATGTTGCATTATTATTTATTTTGTTTTGTTTAAGTATATCAAAGTAAAATTGTCTGTTTGAATTAAATAGTAAAAAACATAGGTTCAGATGTTATAACAATAAATGAAATTAAATTATCTGAAAACTTACAGATATTGTTATCCTTCTGTCATACTATAAAGTAAATATATTATATTAGACCACCTCTTGTATCAACCCTAAATTTGTTTTCTGTAGATTATCTGTATATTTATAGGTGTACAATAAACAGTTATTATTATTATTATATATAAAAAAAAAGAAAAGTAAAAACATATTTTAAAATGGTTTCTTGATCTTACAGTCCTAAATAACTGCATTATGAGTTTTCAATAAAATATTAATTCAGTGTGTTTGCAACATTAATTAATCATTATAAATAATTTTCAAATTCAAATTCAAAAAGTTTTATTCATCTTAGGAATTTCTTAAGCTTGTTATAAAATAAGTGTGAACCTTGTGGAATACCTTAAAAATGTAGATAAATTTCAACAAGCTTGTTATAAAATACTTATATAACAATACTTTTATAACAAGCTACTTTAACGTTATTTTTTCATTCAGAAAAAGCTCAGCAACCGCAAATATGTGTGATTTCATTTAATCTTTTCTGATCGTTTTTATTAAACAATTTTTATGTATGAAATTGGTTCTCAAAAGCCTTAATAAAAGCAGGAAAAGTATAAAGACTAACGATTCTTTGACAAATCCTACCACTACCACTCCTACCACTTAAATTAAAATCCATCTAATAAAACTTAGGAACAAAGGAAACACAACTACAAAAGGAAGCATATTATACGTTTCATGGAAAGTTTATCGTATTGATCCTAGATAAGAGACAATATACTTAAGGAATAAACAAATTTATTACAATAAGAACAAATTAACTATATAAATATTTTAAAAATTTGCTTGACTTGACCAGAATTTTTGCTATTATATGATTTAATGTGATTTTACTCGTTTTTCTCTAACTTTCAATTGGACTTGATTTTGTTAATGTGTTGTGTTTCTATATTTTTGTTGTTTAACATTGTAATGGGTGTAAATTACCTGAACAAAATGATTATTTGCATCGCATCCTCGTTGGTCTTCGCACTGCAAAAGACTAAATACTTATTCTTTTGATAATATATACAGGATTGTTTTTTTGTCACCAGCCAAATTTAAATGTCAACTACCTGCATATTCATTATAGTATCGCTCAGAACAAAAAAAAATATGGCAACACTAACTTTATTACAAATAGTCGCTGTTGATGAATGATGATAATGCAAAAAACATACAAGCCTTTTTCCAAAAATTATTTCTATAAATGATACTTAATGTGTTAAAAAAATTTGGTAACGAATCTTAAACTGCTAATAATAGTAATTTAATTTGGAGTCCACATAAAATATTAGAAAAGCTAATAATAGCTGACAACTAAATTCTAAGTAAACAGTACTTTGACCAAACCATGAAAGATGTGAAAGGTGATAAATAAGTATAATTTAAGTAAATACAACTGTTTATCGATCTATTCCAATATCGAACTAAAAGTCTCCTACTAGAATCAATTAGAAAGTGCAAGAACCAAAACCAAACCAAAATGCTGAAAACCCAGTTCTAATCGAGTATAAATAGGATACAACTAAGTTTAACCACCGGTGTGTAATTGCTCCTAGTTGTACCCGTTATACTAAAGGTTAAACCCAATTTCAACCTTAGTTAATTAGGATTACATTTAAGTTTAACCCCACATGGCAGCTTGCACCTAGTTGTAGCCGGCTAAAACTAGATGTAGCCGCCTTCGGCTATAAGCCTTAACATAGGAAATGAATAATGTTAAGAGGATTTTAGATTACTGATCATGGGTACTTGAACAATGCAAAATACCAACATAACAGTAAACAAACTATTTAGACATATCTGTTTTTATTGTGGAAGCCAGCGCGAGGCATCTGCTAGTTTCAGAAAAAAAACTCTAAAAATATCTAAACTTAAAGCTTAAATCTCTTAAATGTCATGTAAAGGTCATGTATATTAGATGTCAGAAGATCTTTGGGCCAAAATAACAACCGCGTGGCATCCTGACACCAAACGACGTCGCGAACAACCCAGCCGTCGGTGTACGGATGATCTGGACGCATTTAGCCCAAACTGGCGCGCGGAAACAGCTGATCGCCTTTTCCCTTTGCCTTTGGGTCGCCCAGGGCTAGTAATAATAATAATAAAGCTTAAATAAAATACTAAGTATAAATACTTACTTTGGCTTCACAATGTTCACCTGTACACTAGGAAATCAAATTTGATTGAAACTTATTTTTAATCGGAAACAAACTAATGCAAAATGCTCGTATTAAAAGGATCTTCATGAAAGTATAACAATATTTTTGTGTTACAATTTTTGATAGTATGGTTATCTATATTTCTGTTTTGTCTCCAATAAAGTAAATCAATAAAAACAAAATTAAGGTTTTGCATAGCTTCTATCGCGGGCCTTGAGCGTGGGGACCGAATCCAGAAATTCCGTAATTTTGAAATTTTAATTTATGAAAAATATATTTAAAAAAATATAAGACCACTCATCAGTCTTAATCTACTATTAAAATATTATAAAAGGCAACCCCATATATTGCCAAATATGAACAGTAATCAAGCAATAAAATCATATCTCATTGTAAAAGCTTATGGACACAGGCATGGGTTAACATTAATAAAATATACTAACTCGTTGTTGAAGTCATCGTGGCGCCGTGGTTACTGTGTGTATCAAACGATATCATAGGTCAAGCAACGTTCGGCGCGGCCGGTGCTTGAATGGGTGACCGTCGACCATTAATTTCTCACGGCGACTTCCGTGCTTCGGAGGGCACGTAAAGCAGTCGGTCCCGGGTGACTATACAGTAGTCGTTAGGGTTTGTCAGAAGCCATTTTCGGCGCCCTGAAAATTCTGACATTCACCACCCAGCACTGGGCCAGCATGGTGGATTATGGCCTATACCTCCTCGTTACCCAAGGGAGAGACTCATAGCCCTGCAGTGGGCTCATTACAAAGAGTTGTGATGATGATGATGATGATGTGATAAATAAAATATTACTTACAATAACTGGTAGACAACTTGGAGTACTGCACTGTAATGAAAACCATCTTAGTAAAATAAAGTAAAGTTTCACTCGGTTAAAAGAGTTCTTTATTATAATTACATACATACATAAACTTCACGCCTGTATCCCTTATGGGCTAGGCAGAACACCAGAGGTTGTAAGACCTTCTAATGTCACGTTTGACGAATTTGGAGGTATTATAGTGATAGATAGAGACTTTTGCAGTGAGAGGGGGTCAGTCTATCGCCTACAATAAAACCTCTGTTCCTTAAGAAGACACATCGAAATGTTTTTTCTTGAAATCTTAGCACCTTAACACGCCGACATAAGGTCGCGTATTGCATAGAAATCGCCACCATCGACACCGCTCAGACACTGAAATCGTTTCAAAAATCGATAAAAAAGTAACGGTAAATGCTATGTAAATTTTGAGCAACCAAAGTCCGAACAATAATGTGAAGATTGAGTTTAAGTAAATTCTAAGCATATAGATTGCATAACTACGGAGTAATTTTAACAAAAGTATGTTTTTAGACGTGTTTTCGAAAAATAAAACTATCGAGTCAAAATCATCAAATCATGTTTTTGAGCAGGCAAAGTATAGATAAGGATATGAATTTACACATATCAAAATTTCAGATCCACTCTTCAAGTCATATTCTCATAGTTTGCGATGAAATTCAATGCATTTTTTCAATATGTCGCCTTAACTGACTTTTACAGAATGCCCGGGAAGATTTATTATAATTATAATAAGAGTAATTATATTTTATATTTCAACTCCACGTTTCTAGTAAAACCCAGTTACAAAGTTTTTGATTTCACAAAATGTAACGAGAAAACTTAAGAGAATACCATCGTTATTCACATTATATATAGTTGAATTATTTTCGAATGATTTTCGTGACAGTTCTCATTTTCCATTACACGCAAACTATTTACGAATAATAAAATATTAATTGGCGCGTTAAGAAAATAAAAACTACGTCATTAAAATTGTTTATTTTAAAATTATAAATTGAACTATTATAATAAAGTGTAATTGTTATTATTTACTGTAAATAAATTAAGTAAATGTCCTAAAAATATTCATCTTAAATAGACAGATTCAAAGAAACGGAACGTTCAGTTGATAGTGACACATTGACATTCGACATTGAATCAATTAATATGAGCGGCCATCTTGTAATCGGAAGTTTGTATACATTTTTTTCACCGTCAAAGCCATCAAATGGAAGATCGAACAATTTCATTACGGCAACGTCACAAAGATTGTCAATTTTGAACTGTCACAAAAACCACTTGAAAAGAATTCATGTATAGTTTCTTAGTTTATACAGGGTCAAACAGAAATTAGTTGCAACCAGAATTTTTTGTTACTGTAGCTGTATTTTAATTCATTGCATTATCTCTTGAAGCAAACATTTACAATTTGTTGGGAATAATTGTACGTGCTTGAGAACCTGGGTTTTAAATTTGAATCCTGGTAGGAGCAGACAATAGCTTAATAAACCAATAGCTTTCATGCTATCCATGTGTTGATGCATCAACATACGGTAATATACCGTTATGGGCCGTGCCCCCGCATCCCGCACCGCAGCCGAGGCGCCGCCGAGTCTCGACGTGAACGACAAGTCAGTCAGCTGTCAAACGCCACTGCGACGCATCCTCTATACGCGCTCGCGCATAACGGTCGCAAGCTTACAGCTGATCGACGTGTAATACTACGACTTCATCCTCGACTTCGTGCATCCTACAGGACGTTTGTGGAAATCAACGGCAATCATTTCAGCCGCCTTTTGGATCTACACGGCCAGCGGACACAAAGGAATCGTAGCTACATAACGGGACACCTAACGGAATTTTGCAAACAAAGGAACTCACTTGAAGCAACTCAAAGCTGTTTTACTACAAAGTCAAGAACAGAGTAGACAAGTATTCTTCGTTCTGCAGTGGATAGTGCCATAAAACCGTGAGATTGTTCCAACTTATACATTTTCATCATTTCACATTCATTATCATCCTTCATCCATTTCATCTTCATATCATCTTCATAATTCCATTAGCTCATGTCTCACTTCATATCTCATATCAAATCATTTGCCTGATTCATCGATCATAATTATATAATCTTAGTTTTTCATTGAATCATACTCAAATATACGTAAGCATCGCCCTATTATATTTAGCATAGAATATATCTAAATGTAATTGTTTTTCATCATTCACATATCATTAAAATCATCATAATACATTAGTTTAAGCTAAATATATAAGATTTTGCGTTGCCTTTAGCCAGGTACCTAGCTAGGTACAAGCATTACGCAGCATATTTATCGCAATCGTTTCCCCTTATTTTAAAAAACAGCAAATCCCTTTTTCAACCTCTGTGCATACCTTTACTGTAAGGCTTCTTTAGTACTGTATATTTTGTGCATTTTAACGTATTAGTTTCTTTCCTGCTTATTCACTATTTAAAATGAACGATATTAAGAGCCTTATCAAAAAGCGAGCTTCCATCAAGGCTAAGCTTACGCAGTTTGCTTCATACTTAAATGTTTCAAAATCATGCGATAAATTGAGCGAGTTACAACTCATAGAAATCGAATGCAGATTTAACAAATTTGAAAATTTATACGAGAATTATGACGCGTTACAGAATGAGTTGGAGGAGTTGGTGGATGACCCCGAGGAGCAATATGCCGAGCGTGAAGAGTTCGAAAGGCAGTTCTACGCGTTGGTGGCTTCTGCACGACAAACCGTCGATCATGCTCGAAAGCTTCTTTCAGAAGACTCCGCGTCCCAGGTAGGCCCTTGTAGTCAGACACACAAAAATGATACTTCAATTCGTTTACCTAAAATTGATCTGATTAAATTCTCCGGTAATTATCATGATTGGCTTGAATTTAGAGAAACTTATAAATCTATAATACATAATAACGAAAGCATAAATAAAATTAATAAATTGCATTATTTGCGTGCATCTTTATGTGGAAGCGCGTTACTTGCGATCGATAATCTCGATTTCAAAGCAGATAATTACGACGCAGCTTGGAGGTTACTGTGTGATAGGTTCGACAATAAAAGGTTGTTAGTAAATAATCATGTTCAGGCTTTATTTAACGTTCAACCTATCTACAGAGAGTCCAGCAAAGCACTGCGTAACATAATTGACGTCACTAATAAAAACTTGAGAGCCTTGTCAACTTTAGACCAGCCCGTCCAGCACTGGGACACACTTGTCATACACATCATGACAAACAAGTTGGATCAGGTAACTAACCGACATTGGGAAGAACATAGAAATACTTTATCTGAACCCCCATCCCTTTCAATTTTTACGAACTTTATTAGTAATAGGTCCGACCTCCTAGAGACGCTCGAAGACTCTAATTTGAAAAAAAATATTTGCAATCAAATCAATATTAATAAAACCAAGAGTTTTGTCGTATCCAAACCTACAGAACATAATTTTAAAAACATTTCCTGTCCTATGTGCAAACAACAACACTTTCTGTTTGCCTGTGACGACTTTCGAAAACTTTCTGTAGAGTTGCGCATTAAAAAGGCTAATAATTCTAATGTTTGCTTAAACTGTCTTCGACCAGGTCATATCGCTAGCAGGTGTAGACTAGGGTCTTGCAAATATTGTAAGATTAAACATAACACCTTGCTACACAAGGAGTCAGATAATTCGGATTCTGTTACTCCAAATATTGCTCTTTCCATCAACCAATCAACTGATACTCGTACCGTTTTATTATCCACAGCGCTTGTGAGGGTGGAAGACGCCGAGGGCAACCTTTACACTGCTCGACTGTTATTGGATAGTGGCAGCACAGGGCACTTCATATCAGAAGACTTCGCTCGTAAGCTTGGCATTCCATTTTATAAAGCTCAGTCTAAAGTTATGGGTATAAACCATCAGTCATCTCTTTGTTCACAAGGTTGCTCGATTATAATAAAATCAATGAGGAAAAATTATACAACCAAACTTAATTGTTATATCATACCAAAGATCTCTTCATACGTACCTAGTGCGTATGTTAATATTCAGGCTATACCTATACCTTCGGACATCCAACTCGCTGACCCGAACTTTAATATTCCGTCAGCCATCGACATTCTAGTCGGCGCGGAAATCTTTTGGGGTATCATAGGCACGAATCGAATCTATATAGGTAAAAACATGCCTACTCTTTGTGATTCGAAGTTAGGTTGGATCGTATCGGGTATGGTCAGTGAGAGTAATCCCTCCTCTCAAGTATGTATGTTTATTAATAATACACAACCAGATTTAACCCGTTTTTGGGAGCTGGATTCGGTATCTCCAAGGCACACACTTACTGCCGAGGAGAGATCCTGCGAACAACTTTTTACAGAAACTACATACCGCAATGCAGATGGACGGTTTGTAGTCAGCATTCCTTTAAAGCATTCACCCAGTGTGCTAGGTCATTCCTATACAATGGCAAAGCGCCGTTTTATATCTTTAGAAAAACGCCTTGCTCGAGATCCTCAATATAAGGAACTCTATATCAACTTTATGAGAGAGTATATTCAGCTTGGTCACATGACTGAAAATACCGACTTATCTCATAACAATCCTTCCAGACTGGCGTATTACATTCCACACCATGGCGTATTTAAGGAATCGAGCACCACTACTAAACTTCGTGTGGTTTTCGACGCTTCCGCCAGTACGTCAAGCGGTAAGTCATTGAATGACATACAAATGGTGGGACCCACGCTTCAGGATGACTTGTTGTCAATTTTGCTTCGCTTCCGACAGCACAAAATTGTAGTCACGTCTGATATCGAAAAAATGTACCGCCAGAATTTTTTAATTCCAAGCCAACGTAACCTTCAACAAATACTCTGGCGGGAGGATCCGAAGCATAAACTTAAAACTTACACACTGAATACTGTGACTTATGGCACTGCTTCGGCTTCATTCCTATCTACTAGGTGTTTAATGCAACTGGCGATGGATTCTACCGACCCATCAACGCAGTTCGCAATAGCCCACTCCTTTTATGTAGATGACTATATATCTGGCGGATCAAGCGTAGAAGACACTGTCAATCAATGTCGAAAGGTCATCACTACTCTCAAGGCAGCCCAATACAAACTTAGAAAATGGCGTTCTAATTCACATGAAGTTCTTAAAGCTCTATGTGAAAACTCGGTTAATCTTGAAAATGTTAATCTCAGTGAGAAAGAGATGTCAAAAACATTAGGACTCCATTGGAATTGCCATGACGATACCTTTTCATTTGTCATCAACATACCTACTGTCGCAAAGGTAACAAAACGCGCGATTTTGTCGATAATATCACAAATTTTCGACCCGATCGGCCTCGTAGTCCCTTGCATAGTTGAAGCTAAAATAATAATGCAACAGCTATGGCTTTCCAAATGCTCTTGGGATGACTCCATTCCCGAGCATATTTTATCAGCTTGGAATGACTTTCATAGGACTCTACCTTTCCTAAATAACTTAAAAATTCCACGAAGGGTAATCTGTGACTCTGCTATATTGACACAATTGCATGTATTTACAGACGCATCGGAGAGAAGCTACGGAGCATGTATTTATGTTCGGAGCCTCACTCTTAACGGAGATGTGTGCGTTAACCTGCTTAGTGCAAAGAGTAGAGTCGCTCCTATCCAGGCAACGACAATACCGCGACTTGAGTTGTGTGCAGCATTAATCGGTAGTCGATTGCATTCAAAGGTATGCGATTCTCTTACGTTACAAATTGACGAATCAATATTTTGGTGCGACTCTACAATTGTTCTGGGATGGCTCTCTACATCCCCATCAAAATTAAAGACATTTGTTCGTCATAGAGTCTCAGAGATTCAAGAAACTGTGGGTGGAGACTGGCGTTACGTACCTTCCAGTGAAAACCCCGCAGACCTCGCTTCGCGTGGACTTAGCGCCGACAAATTGCGACATTCATCGCTTTGGTTATCAGGCCCATCTTTCCTGCGTAACGACCCTGCATCTTGGCCGGAATTTCCTAAGGCGCTTCCGCAATCATCTTCTGATTTACCAGATATTGTAAAATCACTTCACGTTAATATCAATAACGTTTCTGAACACTTTTTAAGCACTTTAATTTCTAAATTTTCAAATTTTTACAAACTACAACGCGTAATGGCGTATACAATACGATTTATTTATAAATGTAGAAAACAATCTTTAGAAAACGACCATCCAACGCCGGTAGAGATAGAAAACGCTCTTACTATCTTACTTAGATTTAGCCAACAAGAATCGTTCGCTGAGGAATACTTCCTACTACAGGCCGGAACTTTATTACCTGCTAAAAATAAACTTTTATCTTTATCTCCCTTTCTCGACTCAAACAATTTAATTCGAGTAGGAGGCAGATTAAAAAACTCTTTCTACGATTATGACGTTAAACACCCTATATTGCTATCAAGCTCTCATACATTATGTAAGCTTATATTTAATCATTACCATCTCAGTCTTATGCATGCTGGACCCCAGTTGTTACTTGCTACGATACACCATAAGTACTGGCCCATTGGTGGAAGAAACCTAGCAAAAAAGGTCTCTCATCAATGCGTCAAGTGCTGTAGAGTAAAGGCTAACACGGTTCAACCAATCATGGGTAACCTCCCGGAACAGCGTCTACACCTAGAATTTCCCTTTTTTGATACTGGTATCGACTATGCCGGGCCAATTATGATAGCCGATCGGAAAGGTCGGGGATGCAAACTTATCAAATGTTTTATTGCTGTTTTTGTGTGTCTGGCTTCAAGAGCCGTGCATCTGGAACTAGTTTCGGATCTAACAAAGGATGCCTTTCTAGCTGCTTTAGGCCGGTTTATTGCTCGGAGGGGTAAACCACGAAATATATTTTCAGATAATGGCACGACCTTTGTTGGCGCCTTTAACGAATTAGCTAAACTTTTATCGCAGGATTTGCAGCCTTATACAATAGACCCCGTCATTAAATTCTCTTTCATTCCGGCTTACACACCACATTTTGGTGGCTTATGGGAATCTGCGGTAAAGTCAACTAAACATCATCTCCGCCGAACCTTAGGCCTAACTAATTTAACATTCGAAGAGATGGCAACATGTTTGATACAGATTGAAGCTATTCTAAATTCCAGACCCTTAACGCCTAAGTCCAACGATCCTTTAGACCTTATACCCCTCACTCCTGCCCACATTCTTATTGGACGCTCTTTGGTTATGCTACCACATCCGCAATTGCAGGACTCTAACATCAGCAGCCTGCAAAGATTTCGGCGAGTAGAGTGCTTAAAACAGCATTTTTGGTGTCGTTTCTCCGATGAGTATGTTCTGTGGCTTCAGCAGAAGACCAAATGGAGTCGATCATCTGGCGAGTTGAAGGAAGGGACCTTGGTCGTCATTAAGGACAAGACGTCACCCCCTTTAATGTGGCTATTGGGAAGAGTCGTTAAGGTCATACCAGGAAGCGACGGCATCGCACGGGTTGCCGATATCCGCACCAAAAAGGGTATCATTCGCCGAGCCTACAACAACATCTGCCCTTTGCCTGTTACAGCAGCAGTTGAAGACTCTTCAACCGGGGGAGTATGTTGATGCATCAACATACGGTAATATACCGTTATGGGCCGTGCCCCCGCATCCCGCACCGCAGCCGAGGCGCCGCCGAGTCTCGACGTGAACGACAAGTCAGTCAGCTGTCAAACGCCACTGCGACGCATCCTCTATACGCGCTCGCGCATCTAATTTGTCATCTTATAAATTCTCTTTCTTTGTTTATTAAATGTGTATTACAGTCCACGCTCTCTATATTATTGAAGACCACCTTTTCTACACCATGCTTGTTCATTTATCTATTTTCATTTCCAATAGTTATCAGCTTTTTCACGCTGTTTCACGGTTTAACCCGCGCAATTTGTAATCCCGTGGGAACATCGGGACAAAGAGTAACCTTTGTGCTTATTTTTAAGCTATTGCATAGCTTCTATCGCGGGCCTTGAGCGTGGGGACCGAATCCAGAAATTCCGTAACGAAAAAAACCTACCGCACAGCGGTGATACTTTGATTTCATAACTTTACATGCGGGCTTTAATAAACAATCAGCGCCATCTACTAGGAACTTGTGGAACTTCATATTAGATCAAACATTACTGCATTAATAAAATAAATAAATAATTATAATTGCATAAGTTTATAAAAAATGCTATGCAATAGCTTTACCGCGGCAGTCTCCGAGTGCCACACGTCTTTTTTATACCTATACCAAATTTCATTCAAATCCGTACAGCCGTTCTGCCGTTATTAAAGAACAAACATCCATATAAACTTTCGCATTTATAATATCAGTAAGATTTTATATGATTTTCCATTAATAGAGACCATAAACTGAGCCTTCTTTTGCGCGCTGTTTTAGGGTTACGAAATAAAATTTACAGGGTTACATTTATATTTTAATAATAGATCTTGAATACTCATTAAAAAACATCACGTATGAATAAATAAAGAGCTGTATTTTTTTTCTATAAGATTTTTTTTCTTGGATATCTATGATGCCCAATGAAGTTACTCAAAATAAACAATAATAAGATTAAAAAAATTGATACATTTGAATACTGCGACTAGTATTAAATAGTATGATCAAATCGATATAACAATAGCTTCAAAATCGAACGAATACTTCGAGCTACTACTAGCGCCATCTGTGTTTACTAAACTGAACCACTATGGCGCTAAAATTATGTGCATGCAGTTTTTGGAAACATTCATGCAGAACTGATCGTGCGTGTACAGTTCTCCCAAATTAAAAATGCACATGCAGATCTTCGCTAACTGTCGTATTCCCGGAAACACCCGAATCATTGAATCGTAAGAGTCCTACACACTGGCATTTTGCACCTTGGTTGAAAGAAATAGGAGTGAATATCATGTGAACACACGTAGGTACTACTTATACGTAGTTATGCTTCATTAATAACACAAGGATTGTCTTGAAGAAATGCTTGAGTGATAAGGCTTCATTTTATATATATGATGTTTTTTGGGATATTTTATTCACGGATATAATCTAAGTACATATATAAAGATTAACAATGAATGGTACTTACGGGATTAGAAACCATACAATTTTTGGATTTACACTGAAAAAGAACATAAGTGTCAATAAGAAATTATTATGGTATTTATGGCATTCATTAATAAACAGGCACATCCAATATTAATAATCTAAAACAAAAAGGTGACTTAAAAACGCTACATAAACAGAGACACAAAGAAATAAATTCGCATATTAATTAATAATGTGTTATGGCAATATTTTATGAAGACCCAGTTCTTTTCTAAGTCCGTTTTCTTTCATCTTCAACCTTGTAGTGTCATCTAACGACGCTCCATAGAACGATGACGATACGACAAAATTTCCTACATCGCGGTATCAAAGTTTATATCGCGGCTAGTTTGGCGGCTAGTATACAGGGTCAATTTATAATAGTCTGTGATATTTTAAAATTGGGTTAACAATGATGTGTTGGTTTAAATTATGAAGTAAATTTCTTTTTTATATTTTTCATAAATTAAAATTTCAAAATTATTTTTAATGAATAAAATTTAAGTTTAATCTACACTTCATGACTAGGTACATAGCAAAAAATAAAAATATTTCCGTCTATTTCTTTTAAGAAAATCACTTCACCAAAACAATAATCTTACGCGAATAGTAGATACCTACGCATCCGAGCGAAGGTCGTTGACGCGCGCCCGTGTGTTTGCGTGACCTAGTTACCTACTTAGCGCAGAATCAGTTGTAATTACGTCATACATCAGGATAAAAGGTGATTCTAATGTCCCATCACACTACTGTTACAGGTTTTTGACTATCAATTTCACGTTAAACTAATTGTATCTAAATACTGTTTTAGTTTTGATCTTCATTAAATTAAAAATGAACTTAAAATAAAGCATTCGTGCTTGAAGTCTTTGTTAAAACAAATAAATTGATTTTATAATTAATTTAATGTTAGAATGACGTGTTTAGTAACTGGAATAACCTTATTTATAACTATGTACAGTGTAGGTATAACGTACAAAAATAACTTACATTTTTACCTTGCGTCCTGTCGCTGATGTTAAATACCGTGCTAGGTATTAGTCACTGATAACTTATCACATTCACAATAACTGCTGTACATGGAGTCCCATTAGCCCATATACTGAACACAAAACCTGTCATGTTTAGCTTATTAATTTTGACTATCCATAAAGTATCCTTATCACTTTTGATAACAGCGATAGGTGGACTCGTCAGTCCATAGAATGTGCTTCTGCAACCAACCATAGACTACACACGCGGAGCATAGGTAGTTGCTTCAGTTCTTGCACTTTCGTAAAGTGGTAAGACTTGAGCCCTCTCGTCGCAGCAAGCGCCGCACCCACGAGCTGCTGACTTCGAAAATCTGAGCCGCATCGTTTGTGCTGGCTATCGGATGCTGTTCAAAACACTCCAGCACGTCTTCTTCGCGTGAACCAGAAATCGAGGTCTGCCGGCGTCTGTGACTGTGGATTAAACGTGCCATAATCGCGTAATTCGACATTTTTGTTAGTTATCGATTTAGTGTTCGCGCGCGCGAATCTCTGGACAGACTAACGAGCGGGGGGCGTGGCGTGCTTTCAATCAAACATAGTAGGCGCGGGCGCGGCGGCGGCGGCTCGAATTTGACTTTCGGCTCGTTTGCTTGTGTCGCGCAAGAACGTATAGGTATTGTTTGGTAATGTAACTTAATTTTTTAATAGAAATAGATGGAAACGTTTTCTCATCTTGCTATGTAGTCGTAAATTAGAGATTAAACTAAAATTTTATGCACTTAGAAGTATTATGAAATTTTAATTTATGAAAAATGTTGAAAAAAAAATTTTTTTTTTTCGTAATTCAGACCCACTCCTTGATCTGAATCTGCTATTAAAATATAATTGACTATTATGTGGCGACCCTATATATTAGATATGGGCGTTATGTCACGTAACTAGTTACAGTACCTGGATACGTTACATGTAACTTAATGACTACTTTCTCAAGATGTGTCAAACTAGTCATTTTTATAAACAAGTTATTTTTATAAAACAAGCGATTTTCGTGTCGTTCGTTCGTAGATGATGTATTTCACCCCGGTAACCGCCTGAAACGCCATCTAGTTTAAAATTGTAGTGCACCATTACATGATACGTTCGCCTTATAATTTTCTATGTTTGCCAGCAGTCTTACTTGTATTGGTTTGGCACCGACTTCAAAAACTATGTAAATACCTACCCAGATAAATTGTTAATGTTCTTATTACATTCATTAATATTAATTAATTTTTGGCAGAAATTTACTATACGGGGTAGTAATATGGATGGAATAGAAACAGGAATAGGACGGCGTTTATAAAAAATATTTAAAAATTTTTAGTGGGTTGGTTTTTTGAATGCGGTTCACTTTTTCTTAAAAAGAAATAATTAGTTTGCTTTCATTTTGGTTTTGGTTTTATGACTTTTTTTATTTATTTTTTATTTCATACTTTTTAGTGTTAGGTTTTTGTTTTGGACTGGTCATTAGTTTTTTAATAGTTAGTTAGGTTTTACAGTTATAGATATTAGTGGTAGTTTTTTAGTGATAAGTTTTGGGCTAGTTTTGGTATCAGTAACTACCTACTTCTTCTTGTAATGTGATGTTTTGGTACTGTGAAATCATGACTTTGACCTACCTACTATTGTTATATACGTTTTACCTGTAGGCCTAGGTAGAAAAATATGGAGAAGGACGCTTTAAGAAAGAAGAGGAATTAAATCCCAACGAAAACTAACGATGACTTGATGCAGTGCAGCACGAGATGGTCTTGTCTAGGTATCGCCAGCATGCTCGTGCTGCAGAAACTGACAAACGAAAAGAGATTCACTTAAAACAATCTTCGTGCAAACAGTCAGCTAAGAACTTATCAAAAGCTTATCACTAAAAAATCTATCACGTTTATCTACAAATATGGAAACTAACTTACTATGAAAAAACTAAAAGCTAGCCCTAAATTAAAAGTAAGTAAAAGGTAAAAGGTTCTCCTAAATTGGACAAATACCCTTTTAAAAACCCCATCAACATCGGTTCAGCCAAACGCAAGATAATCGATGACAAACATAATTAACATACAGGTTAAACTCCTCTTTGTAAGTTGGCTACTTTTAATCAGAAGTTGTGCAGGTAAATCTGCGGGAAACTGCTAGTATTCGGTAATTATTCGGCAAATCAATCAAACATTCGGCTGAATACAAATGTTGTACGAAATACGAATGTTCGGTCGAACATTCGGCTCATCCATCTCTCATACAAAATAAACAGATAAATTGAGAACCTTATTTTTTAAAGTTGGTTAATATACTTAAACCTTCTTCTAAACATGACGAATCTTTTTCTGAAAACCGCATCCAAATCGGTACAGCCAAACGTGAGAAAATCGCGGACAAACATACATACATACAGGTCAAACTGATAACCTCCTTTTTTTGAATTCGGTTAAAAATAATTTTGAACTCTATTACTACTCTAACTAGATAACCTGTAATTTTGAAACATTGTTATGACATTTTCTATCTTCAAATTTAAATTTGTTTGTTTATCTTAGCTAACGAGGTAAACACAGTTTTGAAATTAGTGACAAAGTGTTTAATAAATGACTAATGTTCTCGTCGCTGAACTGAGTTTTACGAGTATCTTGAACGTTAGTTGTTTTACGAGTTATTTTACGAATCCAAGTGAAATAAACAGTTATTCGTGGATAGTGAAGATGAGAATAGACTTAGATGAGGTTGCTTGTTTAACGATGTACTAAAAGATGCATTTTGGAGAGTTCGCGAGTACCCTGTTTGAACAAATTAAACAAACAATAATAGGCCGAATTCGACATTGAGACGTGACTGCCTCATACAAAAACTATTTTTTTCTCTTTCTGTTATAGAATGAAAAATGAAATGAAATTTTTTATTTATTATAAGACCATCGCAATTTTGTACTTCAGCTTTAACAAGATGTTGATAGTTTTTGAATAACATATTACAGTAGATCAAGAGTCAAAAAAGCCAGCGGAAAAAACTCTTGGCACTCTTTTTCTCTTTTTCAGGATTATACGAATTAAAACAAATAGGTACAGCACAAGTTGATCATGACATGAAAAAAAACAAACACAAGACAGCTAATTGTGAGAACCAATGTCATGCCACAACCAAATTACTATGTAAGTAGGTGCTATGGACGCACAACACGAACATGACAAACTGGGACCAAAGTATTTAAACAAGAATGGAATAAAATAGTCATAGTATCAGCAGCAAAACGACCTGGCACCGCTAGCAGCACCCGATCACGAGTATAACGCAAGCACCAGCCACCACCCTCCTCAACCATATTTTTGGTGAAGAGGGTGACCCGATACCCGACATTGCCACTAGCTATGCCACCTGAAGAAGCATGACGTTCTTGTTATTGTCTTGACAAGAAAATAAGTGAGTGGAACAGTCACCCAGTATGCCACATGTCATACTGTACAGCCATGCCTTAAACAAATTTAATAAGTAATTAGAAACTTTTAGAAACATCTTGTAGTGTGCTTAATCGCATGCCTTTTTATCGACTTCCAAAAAAGGAGGAGGTTCTCAATTTGTCCGTATATTTCTTTTTCTACATTCATTCTCAACTTTGCCAAAGTTTTGACGTGAAGTCGGTTTTTTTAATGCTCTGCATCCGTTGATTATATAATATGCTTTTCGAGATAGCAGGATTGAATTGACTTCGGAATTTTGTTAAATATACGTATTGACATTCCAATAAATGATTTGCTGCTTTTAGCCAGCCTTAATTTGGGAAACGCTAACTTATGGTCGTTCCTAGTCCTTACAGACTATTTTTTATCATGACTATCTTTCATAGTTTGAAACTTATTACTTTTCTTTTAAATATAAACAATGTTTTTATAAATATATTGTGATGCAAGGGTCAAGATACCAATCTCTTTAAACTTATCTAGAAGAGATTCTCAATTTCCAAGTTTATACATTCCACAAATAGCCCTTTTCTGCAGTGTAAATATCGTGTCAATATCTGTGGCATTGCCCCAAAGTAGGATGCCGTAGGACATTATACTATGAAAATAACTAAATTATACCAGCTTCGCCGTATAAACATCAGTCGATGAGCGAATTTTCTTTACCGCGAACGTCAACTAATTCTACTCGCTAGCTGTGAGATATGGGCGCCCCATTGAAATTTAGAATCTAAGGTAATTCCAAAAAAAAACAGTGTTATCTACTAGATTCAACCTGTTCCCATTAAGACGCAGATCAGACTCAACTTGTTATACATTTGGTGTCGAGAATTTTATACATAGATTATTTATATTGAAACACTGCAATACATTTGAGAGAGCATTAAGAAACACTCAAAATAAGAGAATTATCGAATCTCTTATTTTGAATGTCGAATCGGGCTCAGTCTTTTACTATCGGACTACTAGACGCAGACAGAACTCACAACTTACATCCGTTTTTACAAACGCTTTGATAGGTCCTTTTTTATTCGGATCTCCGATGTTTGCAATGAACTTCATTCACTTCATTTTATTTCTTTAGTATAAAGGTGTATTTCTTTTATTAGCTATATGTTAATAACTATTAGTAATTTTAATAATGTTCATGTAAAAGCTGTTGAAATACCAATGAGTAAATAAATGAATAAATAAACTTCTTGCATGTATTTTTCCTGACCAATATTAGTCCAACTTTTAAATGAATCGGTTTCTCGAGAATAATTGTAGACGTAACTTTAGTCTTCACGATCACCTACCCCCAGATGTCATGGAAGACAAACGTCTTCAATCCTTACTTAATATGAAAAAATATATTCATAATTTCATCATGGGATATTGGAAAACTTTACTGCAGATAATAAACGAATGCAGAGCATTAAAACACAGATTTCACGTCAAAACTTTGGCTGAGTTATAATGTCATGTCCACGTAAACATTCTCCGAAATCTTACATACTTTTTCACATATTTGAAATTTTCAACGAAGTCCTCAACCAATTTCAATGAAATTTATATGAGACCAACTATGAATTATCTTCTATCACATGAAGTAAGAATTTAAAACTAGATTCATAATTGTCCGAAATATCGTGTAACAAAGACACAAAAAAAAAACAAAGAAAAAACATACAGATGAATTGAGAAAAAGGCTGATGATAATATAATAGTCCCACCACGCTGCTTTTCAGATATATCCATGTGTTAAAAAGTGCTGCCATCTATACTACATACATAAATACGGGACAGTCAATTCAAAGACAAGAATTTAACATGACATTTGATTATGTACTGCTACATTGTTTCACATAAAAATAAATTAATTCTTTTTCTGTATAAGGTCGACTTAGAATAGCCCTTAGAATAAGCTTTTCGTAAACGACGACTTATCAGAGTTGGTGATAGGACCCTGTCAGGGTCCAATTGGGCTTCGACATCCCTTCATATAACATCTGCCGCCAAATATTATCGTACCAGCGGTGACATGTTCCTGCAATATTTAATGAAGTGCCAGTTTTTTCCTAGGTTTTTTCTTCGACCTCACCAACAGGTGAGGTTGAGGTCATACGCGGGCTTAGGTTCTATAATAACAAAAAAAAAGTAATTGAGGAGCAGGTGAACAAATCCAGACTTGTCCATGCAATCAGTTTTTATTTTCAACCGACTTCCAAAAAAGGAGTAAGTCTCAATTCGTCTGTATTTTTTTTTTGTTTTTTAAGCTATTGTCGTGTGGGTCGATCGCAGAAAATGATACAACGGGTTCAGAACGCATGTGCTCGTTTTTGTTTCCGAATCCCTCCTCGTTCCCATGTCACTCCATACTTGAATGAGGCAAACCTGTTAAACATGAAGATGCGCAGGCAATTGCATTTCGCATCGTTGCTATTTAATGTCGTCAAGACCATGACACCCATTTACCTGCATGAAAAAATCAAGTGGTCAACACAAAGGTTTCGTAACAGGGACAGAGCTATTATACCAGCACATCGTACCTCAGCCTTCAGAGGGAGTTTTAGGTTTGCGGCATCCAAGTGTTGGAATGATCTCCCTCCTCCAATCCGAGGCGTGGCCGGTAGATTTACATTTAAGCGGAAGCTTAGATTATACCTATCGCAGCTACAGAACTATTCCTAAACCTATCCTAATGCCTTATCAGCATCCCCTATCTCCCTTAATTAGCCGTGTCCAATCTTTACACAGACTAATTTTTATTTTATTCAGATTAGTTCTACTATTCTAGCTGATTTATCTGTTTTCTGTAAATTTTTTATTTATGTTAGTGAGTTAATCGTATAATTTAAAATAAGTATCTTTAATCTTTAAGCATTTTTTTTTTCTTTTCCCTTTATTTTTTGTGTAATTTAAGTAATAGGGATTTATCATTAATTTAAAATAGCATACTAACAGTGTATTTCTCAGTAGTATTTTCATGTATTTATGTGAACAGGGTTCACATCAGGTTATAGGTGCTGACTGAAAATCAGTGTTGTAGATCTTTTAGATCTGCAGCGGTTGCTGAGTCAGTTCCTTTTTCATGGCTGCGGGGTATTATTAAATCATAAATTTTACTGCGTGTACTTAAAATTATGTTATTAAAATTTTATTTCTTTTGTGTATAGATTGTGTATTGTCTTGTATATAGATCTGTGTATCCGTGGCTATGAAATAAATGTTCTTTCTTTCTTTCTTTCTTTCTTTCTATTGCATAGCTTCTATCGCGGGTCTTGAGCGTGGGGACCGAATCCAGAAATTCCGTAACGAAAAAAACCTAACACCCCCCACTCCGACCGGCACAGCGGTGATACTTTGATTTCATAACTTTACATGCGGGCTTTAATAAACAATCAGCGCCATCTACTAGGAACTTGTGGAACTTCATGTTAGATCAAACATTACTGCATTAATAAAATAAATAAATAATTATAATTACATAAGTTGATAAAATATGCTATGCAATAGCTTTACCGCGGCAGTCTCCGAGTGCCACACGTCTTTTTTTGATTTTGTTTTTGTGTCTTTGTTACACGACATTTCGGAAAATTACGAATTGATTTTGACAATTTTTATTTCATATGATAGAGGATACTTTAAAGTTGGTCCCATTTAAATTTCATCGAAATCGGTTGGTTACTTCATTGAAAATTTCAAACTTTTGAAAAAATATGTATGATTTCGGAGAATGTTTTGACGTGAAGTCGGTTTTTTTAATGCTCTGCATTCGTTGATTATTTTATTATACCTCTAAAAGTAAACTAGACCATTCAGTTTTTCGATAAAAAGTAAACGGATATATGTTCGAACATTAATAGTACTGAAAATCAGAATTCTGACTGGTCTTCATCTATTTGTATCAATTGTTTATCCATTCTGGTAAAAATCGTTGATTGGACAAGTCTGAATTTGTTCGTCTGCTCCTCAGTTTACATACCACTGACTGCGATCGCGCCACTTGATGCTTCAAATCATCCTGTAACATCAAAAATTGTATGACTCCATTTTAATTATTTTTAAAAATAATACAAATTGTGACAGTAAGGAAAAGGACACACCAAAATATCCAAGATAAAAACAGAAGTATCTAATGTAGTAGAAAAAGCGTAGTTATGTCAATTAAAATGTATAACAAAGGAGTTTGCCAAGGCTTCGTAAGTGGAAGCAGGATCTGTAGCAAAATACTTTTTATATTCTAAATTACTGATAATTTAATCCCATGTATCTTTCATGAAACGGTCAATTTGCTACATAATATTATGGCAGTATCGATTGCTCGGTCTAGTTAACTAATCCAGAATTAATGACTTGCATCAAATTTCCCACTCCCGATCAGAAAGCCTAAGTAACAAAATGTACAATCGGCGAAATAAGTCGAAATTGAAGAATGCAAATAAAAAATTGCCAAACCAAAAATAGAAAAGTTAGGCTGCAAACTGGACGGCAGGAATCTGGAGCGTCGCGGGGAATCTGTGACGTTCTCGACGCCAGCGGGCGTTCGAGCACAAACTAATAAAAGGTTTCATACAAACTTAATACTTTCTATCAAGTCGCGGAAATCACTGCCAGCGCAACTGTCGCTCTCGCTGTCGCTGTCGCTGCCGTCCAGTTTGCAGCCGTATTTGAGTTTAATAATGGCCACGCAATCGAAACGCGAAGAAGGGCGCGGCCATGAAGATCTCGATAACTACGATGGCTAGAGATCTAGTCGTTTTTGTTAAAGGAAGAGTGGATTAGTCGAGACTAGTCAAAAAACAAAACTTCAGAAATTATCATTATTTTAGAAAATACGCCCTTTTAAAGTTATGTCTGCTCCATTCTCCACTTACGGTTTTTTCATCTTTGATTATTTTCAAAATCCATGACTTCTTATGGCCAAAACCGATCCTAGGTATTGTCAAGTAATTTGTCAATTCCAACAAGAGCATTAATTATTAAACAGTGATTTGACTTGAAATTACTTAAAAATTTGGTGCAAGTAATTTCTAGATTTTTTAATTTGTCCGAGCAATTGAAACGGTCATATCTTGTTATGACCCAATGAATTACTGATGTTAGGATAATATAAAATGAGGCCGAAATAATTTAATACAATATGTGAGGAAGTAATATTAATTTAATCTTGTAGAACTAACTTTTTGTAATAAGTTTTCTCTGAGGACTTCACAATTGGTTTTTGTAATAACAGATTAATTCGAACCTTGTTTATTGTTTATTCTAACTTAAAAAAAGGAAGAGTTTTGGCCGCAGTGTGGCTTGTGCCGTCGTTTTTGACGATGGATACTTGACATAAAGATGTCGCGTCCCACGTCGCAGCTCCTACGTATTATTTTAAGTACATGTATTATATGTATATAAGATAAGCTCCTCTGTAAGTTGTTAGGTTTACTTATGCACCGTGTATACTTTATAGGTATTCACTTTTTTCTACGAGTACCTATTAAAGTATCTTTACTAAAATATTGAAGTAATCTTACTTGAATCAAGCTGTCCGAAAATAGAAATGCATAGGACTGATACCTGTTCCATTGATGCATTAACTGTGACAATTATGTAAATAACAGCAGCTACTATTTTAAATTTGGAAAACAACATCGTAGACTGTAGAGTTAGTACTGACCGAACGCGTATCAAATCGTTTTTGATTAAAATAACATTAGTGTAAATCATAATTACGTTATTAAACTTCATTAAATACATGGCGTGCATTAACTAACATTCATATTACAAGATCTTCTACTAGGAGCGTTCAATAAATAGTGAGAATTATAAGATGCAGTTAACTTTAAACACGTTTTTCTATTTTTCGCGGCGTAAGCAACTTTTAGTCGTATGTACTTTCCTTCTTTTTTATAAACCTAAAATTATTGCGTCTTTATTTATTTACCTTTTATTACACACAATAACAATAATTATTCATTAAGAGAATACATGAACGACAAATTTGTCCCTTAATTATGCTCTTATTCAAGAAAATATGTATTGATTATGTATTCTTATATTTTATGTATTGATTTTCTACCAAGTACCCTCCTTTTATATTTTGCAGTGCCTACTTTAGGCCTATAGTGTTACATGTTTTATGAATTCAAACATACGATCCTCTATTGTAAAAAATAGATTTAAGAAATTTGTAACATTATGGAAGCAAATCAATAACAAAGAACATAAAACATTACTCGGTAGCGATTTCTACCAGGCACCAAAACTGAAAACGTAATTTTCATTTGGCCATTTTCAAGCAATTATTAACTAAATTTCCATTCATGTATCGAATCGTAATGTTACAAAACATTTGAATACACATAAACTAAAATACTTTCTTGATATTATGAAGAATTTGTGGGTGTCTATTAGAATACAATTTTTTTTTGATATCGAATTTCATGTTACCGAAAACTATTACACGATTTTTAATATATATATTTTTTTCAATTAATCGAATAGTCATCGCTGTTTTATATCATCGAAAAGCATTTAAAAAATGTTTTAAAGTTGTTTTGAATACCAAAAAAACGGTATATCGAACTTACGATCGTCGATCCAATAAGACTACGTGGTTAAGGGGTTGGCAAATTCGGTTCTGTGACAAATTTCAATAATATACTCGGTAAAGTTAAAAGTTTTCGGGATTAAAGTAGTTATGCTAGATGAAATTTTGCCATCTTACCGGTATGCCATTAAAAATTCAAATATATAAACAGCTCGCGTAGGGTTAGGGCAGATAAGAATACGTGGAGTTGGCGTAAACTAAGTCGATTTAAATACCTTTTTTTTTTCATTCATCCTAATTTTTATTTGAAATAATGATCTAAAAAGACATCACGCACAGAACTAATTAATAGCATGAAATATTATACAGGGTGGATTTTGACGAGGGACCTTTGCGGAACTGGCAGATAGTTCAACCTTAGCACTATATTTCCCCCATAGAAACTATGGAAATATATGTTACCGTTTTCAAGTTATAGCCTTTTATACATTCATACCAAAAACTACTTTGTGTCAACCCTACACAGGTGGTTTGGTTGAACTTACTTGTAAACAATCTTTAGACGTCAGTCAGGATATTTCGTTAATATGTTGCCATTTATCCATTCTTATGTCTGCGTGCATTTGCAGAGGTGATTATCTCTATTCTATTTATTAAATTTTCTGGTGGAGTACTTATGTAATTCCTTATTAGTTGATAATTCTTCTTCTTCTTCTTCTTTAAGTTTAATGGCAACCAGCCGTCGATACTAGGCGACGTGCTATTACCACAACAAATAATTCACATCATGGAATGACTTTGACAACCACTCGAATGTACTCAATCGTCATAAGCAACTAGGTAAAGATGATAGTAACCTCTTTCGTCATAAATAAAATGTCTCCGTTTACTAAGGGCGCGTACACATAGAACGTCCGTTTCACAGGTTCGTTTAAACGTTAATGTTATTAGCGTATGTTGTTGTATGAGCGAGTTCACATAGAAGAGTATTCCGGATCCAGTAAATAATACCGATCCGACAAAATAAGCAGGCTTGGCATGGGGGTGCGTGGGTTGCGGTGTGCTGCACACAGCCGCCATTTGCCGGTTTCATTCCTAGAGTAGTGCACGTGTCTACTGTCCAGTGCTCTCATAATCATGGCAAGCAAGGCGTTTGAAAAATATACAACGTCCATCCTCGTAGAAAGTAGTCGATACACTGAAGAACGAAAGTCCAGTAGCGACGGACCTGTAAAATCGGTCCTGTAAATGCTGTGTGAATATTACAACCAGTAGCGACGGATCACTTAAAAAGGATCCTGTTAAATCGGACGTTCTATGTGAACGCGCCCTAAAGTGATAAAAAGGTTTTAGTTCGTTAACTCGCTTCATCAAATTATTTCCGAATGTTGATCAGCAATTCATACAATAGGCTGTCCTTGTTTTTTTAAATTTATTTTGGTTATCGTCAAAAAACTTAATACCGGACGACATGAAACAAAGGTTGATTGCTGCCTTCGACATCCTTCGTAGGACAAATCGTGAAGATCAGACATTATCGCATGTGCACCGACATACTCGGGCACGGGCTGCAGCGTGTATTATAAGACACGGAGGAACATTTGAACACCGTATGTAAAAATTGTAATAAAGTAACTGATATTCATATTTTTGCATTTTATTTGCTTTATTTGACATTTATGTGTCATTCTTACACCAGTACGATGACAACAACTCTCGGAAATAAACGTAATATCCCGAGGTTTCCCGACGGCGATTCCTTAATCTAGCCATCTTGCCGTGATGTGCAGATGCAATATAGGGTTATCACCACAGTTAAAAATGAGTGAACTTTGAATTTTTTTTTTTACTTCGTTTAAGTTTCTAAACATTATAAACCAACCATGTATCACTTAAACGATGCAATATTTCCGCAAAGGTCTCTCGTCGAAATCCACCCTGTATATAATTTATTATTATAATATATAATTTATTATTTCCTCAGTCACTGCGGTCATAGGTCATTATAGGCCGAAGTTCATCCCCTCTGGAACTCGACACATCAATGTGCAGCTGTAGAATAAGTACGAGAATGAATCTCTTGTTTTGTAGTATTTTTTTTTCAAACAGAGCTATAAAGTTTCGTACGATCTTTAATTTTAGGACAGAACACAAGAACTTTTAGAAAACACTGAATTGTTTTGACACGACACAAATATGTATTTGAAATAAAAAAGATGATGATTAAAGTTTTTTTCTGTAAATAAGTATAAATGAGCTTCGCCTGCCAGCATTTATCTTTTTTCTATACATTCTTGTATATCTCTATCTCACTATTTATTGATCACCCCACGTAAGATCAATAATTGAATTTAATGAATAAAGCGCTATTGATTATTGAAACATTCACATGTAGTTAGCGTGAACAAATATTTGCTCATTATTTCGATTCCTTTAATATCATTTCATACTAAATGTCTATTAAAGTACTCACAATTATCGTACCATGATTTTAGCACCCTCACAATTTTTTTTATATTATTTTCAGTGCAATAGTGATACAAGAATATTACAAGTATAAGTTTGGTTTAGACAATGTATATGTTACGACAAGAGTAAATAATTAAAGGTTATTAATAATTATCTATTATTATTAATAATTACCGAAAGTCGAGGTTAAAGACATATAGCCAGAGGCTGAGGCTATATGACGCTGACTTTACTGTGATTTGACCGAAGATACAAGCTTGAGTCCCTTCAAAATATATGTATTAGATTTATATTTGGCTTACGAAAGTATGATCACGTTTCTGAATTTCGTGGCTGGCTCAAGTGACTCCCAATTCATCTTCGCAGGACTGCTCATAGACTGAGTAATATATTAGAAAAATTTAATACGGCCTTACTTCACTTATAAAATTCAACATCTTACCGACTACTTAACTAATCACTACTTAAATCCTTAATTAAGTATTTTTACTCATAAACGTTGATTAGCCGGTACTTAACTAATGAACGCTTAATGCAAAGGAAAAAAATCTGCATATCAATACTTCAAAATATTGACATAAGTGTCAGATTTGCTTAACGTTGTGTTAATTCGAGAAAAATATCGGAATTTTAAGAGTTTTAAACATTCTATACAAAATGGACAGCGAAGATCGTACCAGTTTTCAAGAACGGTAATAAAACTGATGCTAGCAATTACCGTCCTATCTCTATTTTAAGGTGCCCTGCAAGCCACCTTAGCTCCTCCATCTCTGTACATCAGCACGGTTTCCAAAGCAAACGATCAGTAGAGACCAACTTAGTACATTTTGTTAATGACTTGTCTATAAGAGTTGAGGGGGGTTCTCAGGTAGATGCTGTCTATACAGACTTTACAAGTGCTTTCGGTAGGGTAAGCCATATATTACTCATAAAAAAGTTGGAATCATATGGTATAGCTGGATCATTGTTGTCTTGGTTTTGGTCTTATTTATCTCAAAGACTACATACCGTTTTTGTACAAGGATCTGAATCATTTGCTTATATTTCAACATCTAGAGTTCCGCAGGGCTCTCAATTAGGCCCTGTTATTTTTTCAGTATTCATAAATGACATCACCAACATTATACGTCATGGCGATTATTTTATGTTTGCAGATTACCTAAAAATTTATAAAACTGTAACAAAGGTGGATATAATTAAATTGCAGGAAGATCTGGATGAAATTAGTCGGTGGTTTCAGGATAATCGGATATAATAGAATAATTCTGAATAGCAAAAAAAATATTTTATTAAATTTACACGAAAAAAAGTACCGTTTCAATCTTCATACAACATACAGGGTTGTTCTATCAATGAGGTTGCAGAGGTTCGTGATTTGGGTGTAATCTTGGACAGTAAATTAATATTTAGAACACATTTCAACTTAATTATATCGAAAGCGGCTGCTCGGGTTTATTAGGCGCAACACGAGGGAATTTATATTTTACAGCACAAAAATAATTGGTTAGAAGCCACTTGGAATTTGCATTTGTTGTGTGGAATCCGCAGTATTGTGTGCATTCGCAGCGCATCGAATCCATTCTGCGCTCCTTTACGAGATCTTTAGCCTTTAACTGTCTCCGTATATCGCATAGAGCACCTTATGAAACCAGACTTAATTATTTTAACATGATTTATTTGCATAAGTGGAGGCAGGTTCTTGATCTCAAATTTGTATATAAATTACTTAATAATTTGATTG